>JABWDB010000059.1:1200000-1655578 GCA_019614645.1 Stratiolaelaps scimitus | reverse complement strand
CTGTGCGGCCAGCAGGGCCATATCGCCAAGGTGTGCGTAGATGAGCAGGAGTACTGCGCGTCTTGCCAGGTAGGGGGACATAGGGCAGACAGTGCCGCCTTCCCGGTGTATAGGGGTTTGCTTAAGCAAGCCAGGGTTGATACCAAGAACACTGAAGGCGGCAGGGGAGGCCCTCACAATTCACCCGGGCCACTCAGGCCGGCCGGCGTTCCCGAGGCGGCCAGGCCAGCTCAGGCCTCGTCATCATCGAAACCCACGATGCTGCACAAGTGGCTAAAAGTGAGGAAACGAGGAAGAGTGGTGATGCCTGCTGAAGAGGAGATGGACACGCACGACATCATCCCGGAGCTGGAAGACCGAGCAATTAGCTGCCACCATGACGATTAGGGTGATCCAGATAAACCTAAACAGGACGAGGGGATCCCATGACCTTCTGGACACCATGGGCAGAAGGACACGCCATCGATTTATATCAGCTGTCAGAGCTGAGCAGGGCCAGGGCGACCGGCAGGACCTCCTGGTTTGTCAAGGAAGATATCATAACTGCCCTCATGTGAAGTGGAATTTCGCCCGCATCACCGACTATCACCCTGTGCGAAAAGGCGCCGTGCGAACGTACTTTGTTAGATTCGCCAATGGCCATGTCACCCGCTGGGCGGCCCAGCTTCTAATTCCGCTGGAGGTCGCGTAACTCCACGTTCCGACACATCCTGTATCATCAATTTTGCTGAAGTCGCCGTAGTTCCGGCGCACTTCAGGGGTGGACTGGCAATCAGTTATGTGATTTTTCTACCCAACAATAATAATACCTTCAGAATATTTTGTGATATTTACCCGTTCTATTATAGCATTGGCCGAGTTTGGGGTCAGGTGCACCCGTCTTCGTCTCTAACAATGAATAAACCAATCAGAGTTGTGTCTCCCGTACAGGAGTAAGGACGTACGTCACAGTGTCTTGCTTGTCTTAGGTAATCGGCTACTAGCCTACTCGGTGCTATACGATAGCCCCCGGAGGAATGAGTCTAGGTTACTTAGATGTTTACAAGCGTCCCACAACCGCCTAGCGTCTACCCCACTCCACCACATCGGGTATCTGACAGGGTTTACCGACTAGAATCGCCGGGCTTCCTCCAGATGAGAGATTTTCAGCAGAGCAAACCTCGTATAAACAATGAACATAAAGGGGCCAAGTATCGAGCCCTGAGAAGTTCCAATGTGAGGAAGGTATCCTCTATTCACCGAATAGCTGCCAACTCAGACCGAACATCCTCCTGGGTGTCAAGGGAGGCAACAGTCACGGCTCCGATGGTCGCAAAAAGACTGTTGAGCTCATCCGTTACCGCCTCAGGACTCTCCTGTTGTCGATCCGAATCAAGGTCATGCGTGGGTGGCAGAGCCCGTCTGTACAGACGAATGGCACTGTAGTAGATTTCTTTGAAATGCTCAGGGACGCATCGATGAATTCTTCTATACAACTTATTGATCCGTTGTGAATTAATCATTCATCATTTCGTTTATTTCACCAACAGATGGTTGATTATAACAGGGTAAAAATAGAAATAACAAGGCCAATAAATGCCTTGCTTGGCAAGTGCCGAGATGGTACATGAGGCACGTGTCCCCATAGAATCTACATGCGCAGGCTGGACCCAGATCGTGGAAGTTCTCGGTCGAGCAGCCGAAGTGGTGAAAGCCGTGCACGGCCAGTCTTGAAAACAAGTGCCTGTGGCGGTGCGAGCAAGCCTCCCAAGCGTATGATGTCATCGCTGTTGTTGCGTAGAAGCCCACTTCTAGGTTAGCGATCTTTCTGCTGTTACCTTCGATGTGTGTCTGGTAGGACTCTGTCTTGGGTAGGTGAACGCGCCCCGTCGCGAAGTCGGACTTCTTAAGGTCGTTTCAAACGAGTCGGACACCGTAGAAGGCCATTGGCGCAACCTTTACGTCGAACAGGGAGAGCGCCGTTCGAAGTGATACCTTGTGGGGAGACTTGAATTGTTGGCTCTCAACGAGTGTTTTGCGCATTCTTTTCAAGATGTGGTCGCCGAAAGCGTGCTCGTTCGTAGGCAGTGTGAGTCCAAGGTAGAAAAATGGGTATGTGAGGGTCATCCGCGATTTGTATAGTATGAAGACGTTCCCTTTGGCGAGACGGCCCCCGCGACGGGATTGCATGGCCACAGTCTTTCCCGTGTTGATCTGGAGCCGGAGACTTTCTACCTTGGCTTTCGGAGTCCCCAGAGCCTGTTGCGTGCGGCACCCGTTGGTACAGCAGAGGACTAGGTCGTCAACGTACATGAGTACTTTTACTCGCGGGTGCCGATCCTGCATCGCTCTTGGCAAGTTAGAGACTTAGATCGCGAAGAGTAGTGAGCTGAGGCGTGCATAGCTGGTTGTTTAGACTAAGGCTTCATGCAGGGAGACGCCATCGTCGAGAACTATTTCGTTCTCTTGGAAGGTCATTGTTAAGAGATTTAGGAACGTCTGGGGACCCCATCGCTGCTAACATTTCTGGAGCCATGATCCTGGGTACGGTGTCAGATACGACCTGGAAGTAAACGAAGATGATATATGGGGAGCCCCCATGATTTTCGAAAGTCTCGTCCACATATTGAAGCAGCGCAGTCCAGGCCTTGTGTGTGCTCCTGCATGCACTGAAGCCGTGCTGGTCTAGGGTTTCCAGAAATTTCGTGAGCCGATAATAGGCTCGCCAGTACTTTGTATGGCAGTACCTGTTGGCGATCCCTGTCCAGGCCGATGTGTTGGTCGGAACGCCTTTTGGGATCATCATGAACTCTGCTTCCTTCCAGGGAGACGGGTTCTCAGTTATGTCGAATTTCTTGTCGATTTCATCTGTTAGAGCCTCGGTTACCTCAGGCCAGGCTGCTCTGCCTCGCCACCGAGTGTGGGACGGAGACCCAGGGGTAGGTCGTGGTCTGGAGCTTGGCTTAATGGTGTTTCCTCCTCTCATATGGGAATTTACTTGATGATCAATATACCCGTCTTGCAGTAGCTGTACGCTTGGGTCTAGTTTCCCCACATTTCTGTTGCTGTGGAGAACCGATTGATTCTCTTGATCGTCATGGACTATCTTGTATAAAAAGTGCGAGTCCTGTGCGGGTCGTAATGGTATGTCGTTAATTCCTTTTTCCAGAGATAAAATTCTGATTTGGGATTACACTGTGGCTGACACTTTAGCACCTTCTTATGTCAGTCACGGAGCAATGCAACCTGGTCACGCAGACAATACAGCCGAACAAGCCAAGAACAAAAAAGACACCTCATTGATGACTGAGGGTAGTCTTCGAAACATTGGGGGTAAGGCTAAGGGTAAAGCTTTATTGATTTATTTAAGGAACGGCATACAATGCTTAAGTTCTCTTATATGTCATGCAACGGGATTCAAACCTGCGGTTAATCATTAAACTTGCTTTGTATAGTATATTTGGAGAAAGCTTAGCATCCACTACAGATAAACCACGTGCAACCGAATTAAATGCAAATATTTCCCTTAGATTTTCAAAGCTACAACCCAATTTCTATTTTGGGCACCCGCTTAAGGATTGGGGAAGTGGGGCCTGCTTGTTCTAGATATTCTATTACGAATATATAGAGGAAGGGGCTCTTAGATGTATTTCACATTCAGCGGGTACAACTGTCACCCACTTTTATAACTGATTAATAAAAAAATTGAGTTCAAGAGTTGATAATATTTAATAACAATGTCATATATTTTGCCCGCAGCCGGCAAGAAATATCTAGTCTTTTGATATTTTTACCTTTACTAGTTGTGCTATTGACAACCGCGCCGAGCTCGCGGGCCCTATTCGAAATTAGGTAATGTGCCGTCTCTGTTTACACCTGCGGCATTCCATTTGCCGCTCCTGATCGGGTGCAAATTTGCCGTTCGACCAATCAGCGGCCGTTATCTATTTAAATTGTGTGTTGTGGCTCGAACGCCACAACTATATTAATACGTGATTTTAGTAGTGTAAAGTGTGTGTATTATCACGTGAATTGTGTCAATTAATGAGAAATTATGAGGAGCATCGATTGCAATAATTTCTGTGGTATGTTAATTGATTATGTGATTATTAGAAGAGGTCTAGTGCTCTGATAGCAGAATTTCGATGTTAAGGAATATGAATTTCGCTTTCCCGATTGAGTGATGGAAACCTCACCCTGAACCAGCCGAATTGTTTGAAGTGGCGCTGAAGGCCACCAGCGGAGGTGATGTCGGGGAAGACGCGACCTCTGATAATAGAGTGACAGTAGAAGCCGTCGTAGACGGTCGAGTTTGTGCAATACAGCCGCTACGCGGCAGTAGCCTCCTGCTACTTCCACTACTACCGTGTTTTTACTGACAGCCCCACTAGCGTAGACAGTGATCCCCCATTTGGTCTAGCATATACGATCAGCTCCAGACATATTCGGTGACCGTACACGGCCCTCACGGCCAAACGCTCTCGCTACACAAACGACCTCACAGTCTGTGTACCGCTCCCCCCGTTTAGCTCTCAGTCTGGTGTCGGTGACCAGGATTCGACCATCTTTTCGGGATTTCGCTGTTGACGGTGCTGTCAATTTCTGCGCGCACAGTGACAACCCAGTACTGTGCTACATCGCGCTGCGCAACGCTGTGTCACCAACAGCAGCAGCCTACTGCCCCAAAGTTTACGGCGGCAGTATTCTAACCCCGCAGTACAGCAACCGTGGTTCGCGTTTCTACAGGCAAAGCCTAGCAACCGGTGGCTAACTGGTGCCCCA
The DNA here is from genome assembly GCA_019614645.1 of Stratiolaelaps scimitus. Taxonomy (NCBI): domain Eukaryota; kingdom Metazoa; phylum Arthropoda; class Arachnida; order Mesostigmata; family Laelapidae; genus Stratiolaelaps; species Stratiolaelaps scimitus. The sequence goes on along the minus strand of JABWDB010000059.1, from coordinate 1,650,817 downwards.
CTATACCGCCGACTCACTCGCGGATAGTGTCTCATCATAGTGCTCCCAGGTCGTGAAGAGCAATTAGTGCCCACGGATACCATGGCTATCGACCATAGCCCGCTGCCCAACCGGCCCGCGTCCACATCTATATCCCGTGCAGCCCCTGTGCCCACGAATGGGCCAAAAATTTCGATTTTACGCTGCAGGAGGACGAAGCTGCGTAACCGGTTCAGCGACGAAGAGTTTCAGGCCAACGGCATCGCCGCCGTGACGGAAGAGACTAAACCCATACTACGGGAGCTCGTCGCGAACAGCAAGGAACGACAGGATGACATTGACTCACTCAATGAAATGATCCAGGCCCACCCAGAACTCAAGGAAGATGATGTCGAGCGGGAGGTCGACGAATGCTTCAACGTCACAGAACGGATGAGAGCCTGCTTGCGTCGACTGCGGACGCTGCTAGCCGGAGATGTCAGCGGCGATGCGCTCAATGGGACCGCAACCGCCACGTCCCAGCTACCGTGCCCTATGCAAGTGGTCATCGCTCCTTCAGCCCCGATCTTAGACACTGCACCAGAGCCGTTCGCTGGCGAGGTGCTCAGCTTTCGGTTATGGCGTGGCCAGTTCGAGAATTGGGTCCAACGGAGGACGGCGGCTACCGATGCGGACCGATTCATCGCGTTGCTACGCTACACCAAGGGGCCGCCGCGACAACTGATCGCATCACTGCCAGTCAGCGATGCTAACTACCGCGCTGAAACTGCTGGAAGACAACTACGGTAACAGGGATGTCGAGCGACTTCGTGCGATGACAACGCTAACAGCCATCCCCGCGGTTCGCTCGGTAACCGACGCGGCGGGACTGCGACAACTCCTGAATCACGCTCAAAGCTCGATCCAGGCACTCGCGGGGCTCGGTCTGAAGCTGTCCAGCTTCGCACTTATGTACGAGCCCATGTTGAGCGACAAGTTACCACCGACGTTGTTGTTCGAGTATGCAGAGAGCGCCCGGCGCGACCGACTCGTCCGAGGGCCCGAACCGGCGAGCGATGAAGCGACCGAGATGACTGGCGATAGCGCCGCACGGCGCATCGAGTCCTTAATCGAGTTCCTGCTGCGCTACACTAACCACACCGAGAAGTTCGCGCTCTCACAGCGCACTACTCAAGTCGGTTTCACTGGTACCCACGGTAGCACCCAGCAGCAGTACCATCACCATCAGCGACACTTGCAGCGTCACGGTGGTCAGTCTGCCCGGTCATCGCTTCGTCATCCACCAAGCTACCCCGACCGCCGGGCAACCGTCGCCGCGGTCTCCACCAAGCATCAAGCCATACCAGCGCCCTGCTTCTTCTGCAACGAGACATCACATCGACCATCCCGATGCAACGCGCTCAACTACGAAGATCGATGCAGCCTCGCCCGTCAAAAGAATCGTTGCCTCGTGTGCCTGGCCAGACGTCACACCGGAAGGAAGGCATGTCGCGGTACCCGGGCCCCCTGTGCAATCTGCAAGAGCAGCGAACATTATACCACCCTCCATCCACCGTCTGGAGGTGGTGTGGCCGGTACGTCGTCGACCCCGTCCATTGCCGCCGGAAGCTCACCTTCCGCGACAGTGGCTTCGATCGTAGCTACTGTTGTACCGAATCCAGCGTCGTCGACAGCAGCACCAGAACCTACCGTAGCCCCCTCGGTAAGGGCTATACCGACGACGACAGTGCCTACTACTGCGTCGTCCACTGCCCCGTCATCGGCGGTCGTCATGACTGCAACTGCATACCTTGTCGATGGCAAGGAACGTCACCCGGTCCGCTTGTTTCTCGACACCGGAGCGACAATCACTCTGGTTTCACCGTTTGCCGTGCCAAGTCTGCACGACATCGTGCCAGTGGGCCAGCGCGACCTGAACATCGAGAGCTTCGGGGGAGCATCGACTAATTCCACCGCAAAACGGTACTCGCTCTGTCTTGCTAGTTGTCACGACGATCGCGCCCGTGTTCAACTCTACGCATACGCGCACGATTTCAAGGTGAATCCGTCGATCAACTGTCCTCCCGACATCGCCCTGAAGATCCGTCAATTCGGCTCGGAGCACCCGCTCGCCGACTCGTACCACGTCGATGGCCATTTCACCGAGCCACCCGCCTTGTTGGTCGGCGTTGACCAATTCTACAGGATCCTTCTCAAGCGTCCTCCGCGATCGGTCACTGCAGGTATAGTCGCCACTCTGAGCCGCCTCGGTTGGGTGGTGGCTGGAGATTCGTCTTCGGGCGTCGTTGATGCCAGACCTGCCTGCTGCGCTGCAGTCACCACGAAGCCAGTCCGCGACATCGAGAAACTATGGTCTCTGGAAGCGCTTGGCATTTGCGACCCAACCGGGGGAGCCATGTCTGCCGACGAGAGCGACGCGCTCAAGCAGTTCTCTGACCATCTCGTGTACGACGGTCTCTCGTATACGGCATCTATGCCCAAACGACCGTCGATAACGACACTCGCCAACAACCTCGATACCACAATGCGACGCTTGTCTTCGAAACGTCGTGCGCTGCTACGCGATCCGGTGGCCTTCGATCGGTACCACTCGGAGATCATGGCTTTCGTCAACGAAGGTCATGCAGAAGAAATGACCGAATTTGAGCACGCGCGTCCAGGTAACTGCGATGGTTCTTACTACATACCCCATCACCAAGTCGTCTCGCAGACCAATGGTCAGCAGAAATGGCGCATTGTCTTCGATTGCTCAGCCAGCGCTCGTGGCCAGAGCTCACTCAACTCGCATCTGCTGCCAGGCCCGAACCAGAACCCCGACCTAATCAAGCTGCTACTGAATTTCCGACTACACCGCGTCGCACTGTCTGTCGACATCGCCAAGGCCTACCTCATGATCAACCTGGCTACCGAGGACCGACCTCTATTTCGGTTTCTATGGCAAGCACCTAACGAAAACAGGGTGCGTTGCTATCAGTTGAAGAAGGTGGTATGGGGAGCGGCCCCAAGTGGCTTCCTGCTCGCTGCTACCCTACGCGAGATCTTTCGGCGAGTCGATCCGACTGCAGCCCACCAGCTTGGTGACACCGTGTACCACGACGATATGCTACGAAGCTTCAAGTCCGACGAAGAAGCTCAGCAGTTCATCGAGAACATCATCAAGTGGTTCGGCTCAGCGGGCATGCGATTGGCAAAGTGGAAAACAAATTCACCGATGGTCATTCGACACTTGCAGCAACGAGGTTGCCCCCCCGTGGACGCCTGTTCAGGGCAAGGCGAGATCCTGAAGGTGCTCGGAGTCTCATGGTGTCCGACCAAAGACCACTTCGGCTTCCAACTCGCATCACATGCCCGCGATGCAGCAGCGCTTACAAGCGTGACAAAACGAATTATCTTAAGCTTTGTCGCGTCGGTCTACGATCCGATCGGCTGGCTGGCTCCCTTCACCCTGCGTGGCAAGCTGTTAATTCAGAAGTTGTGGTCGAAGTCGCTCGGCTGGGATGAAGTCATTACCGACGGTATTCGAGAGGAGTTCATCAGCTGGACGGCGGAACTCGGCGAACTTCACAACCTGCACATACCACGACTGGTTGGCGAAGGCGAAAGGACACCCAAGGCATACCACTTGCATATATTCGGTATGCCTCGGAGATGGCGTACTGCGTCGCCGTGTACCTGCAGACTATATACGAAGACGGTGATAGCTCGTGTGCACTCATCATGGCCAAGGCTCGTCTTGCGCCATGCAAGAAGTTGACCCTACCGCGTTTGGAACTCATGGCAGCGCTCCTATCGGTGCGACTTCGTACCGCAACTGCAACTGCATACCTTGTCGATGGCAAGGAACGTCACCCGGTCCGCTTGTTTCTCGACACCGGAGCGACAATCACTCTGGTTTCACCGTTTGCCGTGCCAAGTCTGCACGACATCGTGCCAGTGGGCCAGCGCGACCTGAACATCGAGAGCTTCGGGGGAGCATCGACTAATTCCACCGCAAAACGGTACTCGCTCTGTCTTGCTAGTTGTCACGACGATCGCGCCCGTGTTCAACTCGACGCATACGCGCACGATTTCAAGGTGAATCCGTCGATCAACTGTCCTCCCGACATCGCCCTGAAGATCCGTCAATTCGGCTCGGAGCACCCGCTCGCCGACTCGTACCACGTCGATGGCCATTTCACCGAGCCACCCGCCTTGTTGGTCGGCGTTGACCAATTCTACAGGATCCTTCTCAAGCGTCCTCCGCGATCGGTCACTGCAGGTATAGTCGCCACCCAGAGCCGCCTCGGTTGGGTAGTGGCTGGAGATTCGTCTCTGGGCGTCGTTGACGCCAAACCAGCCTGCTACGCTGCAGTCACCACGAAGCCGGGCCGCGACATCGAGAAACTGGAAGCGCTTGGTATTTGCGACCCAACCGAGGGAGCCATGTCTGTTGACGAGAGCGACGCGCTCAAGCAGTTCTCTGACCATCTCGTGTACGGCGGTCTCTCGTATACGGCATATATGCCTAAGCGACCGTCGGTAACGACACTTGCCAACAACCTCGACACCGCAACGCGACGCTTATCCTCGAAACGTCGCGCGCTGCTACGCGATCCGGTGGCCTTCGATCGGTACCACTCGGAGATCATGGCTTTCGTCAACGAAGGTCATGCAGAAGAAATGACCGAATTTGAGCACGCGCGTCCAGGTAACTGCGATGGTTCTTACTACATACTACTACATACCCCATCACGCGACCCAGTCGCCATCGATCAATACAACTCGGAGACCATGGCTTTCGTCAACCAACGGCCGTCGGCCAAAGCATCGTTGGCCCCATTCACCCTGTTCACTGACGCTGCCGGAGTGTTGCGTGTTCGATCTCGGCTCACACGGGGAGATCAGTTTAGTTACAATGAGAAACACCCAATTGTTACAGCGGGTGAATCTCGATTGTCTGAGATCCTCGTATTACACCATTTACACCGGTTCAACTCGTCAGCTGTAGCACCGCCGGCCAGCCGCTGTCAGAGCTGAGACCAATCGACCAGCTGAGCGCCAGCACGTCCACAGCGGTGGAAGTAACTTCTGCTCATCAGCTGCGTGCATCGGTGGCCAAGCGCACGAGCTTCTCTAAGGCTCGCGCTGTTCGATGGCACCCCGAATACATTCTCCACCAGCGCTCGGCGAACGTGAACGCTAGAGTGATATGATCGTGGCGTGAAGTGCATCATATGTGCACCATCGATGGCTGCGACGGGCTCGTATGCAATGATGAAGTGTAGTGGAAGCCGTCCTCCGAACGGCCTCCACGGGGGAGTGTCATATATTTCGCCCGCAGCCGGCAAGAAATATCTAGTCTTTTGATATTTTTACCTTTACTAGTTGTGCTATTGACAACCGCGCCGAGCTCGGGGGCCCTATTCGAAATTAGGTAATGTGCCGTCTCTGTTTACACCTGCGGCATTCCATTTGCCGCTCCTGATCGGGCGCAAATTTGCCGTTCGACCAATCAGCGGCCGTTATCTATTTAAATTGTGTGTTGTGGCTCGAACGCCACAACTATATTAATACGTGATTTTAGTAGTGTAAAGTGTGTGTATTATCACGTGAATTGTGTCAATTAATGAGAAATTATGAGGAGCATCGATTGTAATAATTTCTGTGGTATGTTAATTGATTATGTGATTATTAGAAGAGGTCTAGTGCTCTGATAGCAGAATTTCGATGTTAAGGAATATGAATTTCGCTTTCCCGATTGAGTGATGGAAACCTCACCCTGAACCAGCCGAATTGTTTGAAGTGGCGCTGAAGGCCACCAGCGGAGGTGATGTCGGGGAAGACGCGACCTCTGATAATAGAGTGACAGTAGAAGCCGTCGTAGACGGTCGAGTTTGTGCAATACAGCCGCTACGCGGCAGTAGCCTCCTGCTACTCCCACTACAACTACCGTGTTTTTACTGACAGCCCCACTAGCGTAGACAGTGATCCCCCATTTGGTCTAGCATATACGATCAGCTCCAGACATATTCGGTGACCGTACACGGCCCTCACGGCCAAACGCTCTCGCTACACAAACGACCTCACAGTCTGTGTACCGCTTCCTCCGTTTATCTCTCAAACAATAATAATAATAATATTTGATCATTTGAAATGTTCATGTCTCTGAATTAAGGTGCGTTAGATTAGTTTAAACGAATAATGGTTCTACCAAATATAGCACTCAAACTTGCTTGCACGCACGGTGTAGTTTTCAGATGTAGCTTTCAAACGGCGAATCTATTGACTGCAAGTACTACTACTTTTTCTATGGGGTGTTTCGGGAATGCTTGATGCATATGTGTCACTTAGACGTAGCTTGGAACGCACTAAACCCGTCTTCTTCTCCACCCCCAAGGCTCAGAAATTGCTAGGCATTACTTCGATAGGCAAATACTACTGATCAACGATTAAACATTGGGCGCTGACCTGCTGAGATTAAACGAAGTATCGTATAGGCATTCAACGTCCAGAAGAATTATAAGTAACATCAGAATTTATTACATTGGATTCCAAGCAAGTCAGTCAAGTGCATGTAATCAAAAACCACCAAATAGTCACCTTAATCAACCAATAGGAGTCCTCAAACGCAATATTCAGTACTATGTTGTAAACCTGAGCGGCGAGATTTTCGAAGATTTTTTATTGCGACATTAAACGCGAATAGTCACACATACACAAAATGTTGGAGCCTGCTGCATGTCTAAGTTGTTGATGGGGAACATGTTTACTGGTGGGACATCTATTGTTTCCCAATGGAACCATCCCACCAGTAACTATGTTAGCTGAAGACTTCACACATAAATTACTTACTAACTATTATTACCGGAATGAACTGGTACCTAGTTTTAACTAATCGATTGCTAATTTTTCGAAATCGTCTGACTATTATTAGTACGTGATCACATGACAAACATAATTGCAGAATAGTCGCATCAATAAAATAAGCACGTTATGAACAATACATACATGGTTGCAACTAATGGGAATACATCCATGTTACAAAGCAGAAAGGAATACCAGTCAAGAGTGCGACGGTTAATAAGTTGGTGACTCAATATTATCTAGGACGTTAGTATTTGCTCTCCGAAACCCTCCAGCGTACAAGCTTACCATCTGGGGTAAAGCTTCGAACACGCGATAATCTTTTGTAAGTTCCCATAGTGCACGGCAATGCTACATCGTTTGAGGTTACATAAACGCATTAGATACTAAACGAACATCAGCAGCAGACGGGATCGAAGTAGATATACACTTGAGGGCTTTACGAATTGGGACATACAAGAGAAAAGCGAGCAGATCCAATACTGGATCTGAGAGGATATTGCGAGCACGCTAGCGAGTGAGTGTTCGGATGACGATGTTGTATAATAAGGGAGAAATGATTATATTATCATTGCAGGGAAAAAAGGTAGACAGGTCAATAAAAGCAAATAAATTAAATTCCCTCATCTGGACTGTTTGATGCTCTCAGCGAGTACACGCGTATATTCCATTAGACCAGACTGCACTTGCATTCAAATTTGAGGAATGTCTTGAAATTCATTTTTTTAAGTTTACACAATATCAACAACCATATAATATGTATTATGTTTGTGTGGTATACGAGTGTCGTATGCCGTTATAGACCTAGCCACAGATGAGTTCTTCTGACGAAAACTAGTCGTTATCTAAATAGTTTAAACGAAACTATAGAAATCTCTCAGGCCCAAATAACGGCCAAGTCTAATAATACGTTTTAAGAAACAAATACGTACCGTGATTATTGTAGGTCCAATGATGGGAACAAGTTTGCGAACCTGTCACAGCCAATTACAACTATGTATGTTAAAATCCACACCGATTTTTTAAAATTAATCTGCCTCTTACAAATCTATGAATTGGCCTCTCTGAGATAAGCCCTGTGTCCCCGTACAAAATAACCTTGTGGACGTAGGCCATATTGAAATACGCTCATCGCTTACTACACAGATATGGCATTGGTATGGTATACTACCATAGTCGACACCCTGGCCCCATTATACGTCGAGCGCGGTTCCATCGTACCCAGCTACAACCTCAGTACAATAAGGCGAACTACTCAAATACTCAATCGTGCAATACGAACACTTCGTTCTTGGGGGTCCAGCACTAGGGACGACAAAATTTTTAAAGAGAGTTTGTGATAGATTGGAGAAAGCTAATGAGGACATTAGAGCGGGGTGTTGTATTTTACATCGGCTGTCAATTGACGTACAGCGAGGCAAGGCTGTGGCGATTATGGGCACTATGCTTGGATGGGGTCGGCCAGATCTTCTGTTCTTTAAGATCTAAGTTAATCCTCCGATCACTAGATATTTTTATCAGTAAATTATTTATAATCTCTCTTATAAAATTGCAGCTCCTTCAATAAACCAATAAACCTTGCACTATTATGGGGGACTGCTTCCGTAGCGACGAACATTTTTCTTTTGGTGTCTTCTTCATTAGTTGGTTTACAAATCTACAACATACTTTGCATCATTTCTTGTGCGGCACTCGCTGGGTTAAATGCCAATAACTTTTTAACTATTAGGGTATACGGTTCGAACTCGCCGCTCTTTCGAATGGCGCACAATCCGAACTACGCGATACAATGCGTTCATTTTTGGTGTGGGCACGCGGCAGGAACGTGGCTTCCTTTCGAACACTGAGGGGTTTCGATACGATCAGAAAGATGGACACTGCAGCAAAAAGTTCAAATTCCCACAAAAATCAACGGAAAATCATCAAGTTTTCGTTTCTCCAAAAACACCCTCCAGCTGAAATCCATCGACAATTAGTGAACGCGTATGGCAGGTCTGCCTTATGCCTACGAACGGTGCGAAGTTGGTTCAAGCGATTTAACAGTGGAGATATGGACACCGATGACCACCGAGGTGGGGACCAGAAATCAGGTGCGACAAGGGACGAACGGATTGACAGCATCAAGGCAGCTTTTGAGCAAACTAGGGCTTGGTCCATGAAGTCTTTGTCGGCTGAAACTGGGATTCCTTGGACTACGTGTTATAGAATTATCACCAATATACTCAAGATGAAGAAAATCAATGCAAAATGGGTTCCCCATATACTGACTGCTGAGCAGATGAAAATGCGTGTGGAGTGTTCGACATTTAATTTGAAGACTTATACGCAACAAACCAGTCGCTTAGAGCACACCGTGTCGATAGACGAGATATGGGTTAGCCTGAATAGACCCGCTGAGAAGGACCAAGCAAAACAGTGGCTCCGACAAGGTGAAGCGGCAACGTCTGTGGCAGTGCCAGATAGATTCGGACGAAAGGTGTTGATGATACTCGCTCTGGATATCAAGGGTGTTTGCTATTACGAAATATTAGCAGCAAACGAAAAACTCTATACTCCCCGATATCTCGGCTTCTTGAAAGGACTGATGAACAAATTGAGTGGGGATCGACAGCACCGAGTGAGGTTACTCGACGACAATGCAAGACCTCAGCGCACTGCTGAAATTACGGCCTGGATGGAGGGGAACAATATTGCGCGATGGCATCAACCCCCATATTCTCCTGATTTAAGCCCATGTGATTATGGTTGTTTCCATGCATTAAAAAGGGCAATAGGTGGGGTTCCATATGCAACCGTCGACTTACTCACAAAAGGAATAGATAACGAAATTATATATGGAAATGCAAATGGTAAATATTTGGCTATCTCAAAACTCCCAGAGCGCTGGAATCGGCGTTAGAACAAAGATCCTTTGGTGGAATTAGAACAAAGATCTTTTGGTATGAGTTAGAGGTACTCTCCAGCTTTATTGACACACCGATTCCAGCGCTCGGGGAGTTTTGGGATAGCCAAATATTTACCATTTGCATTTCCATTTATAATTTCGTTATCTATTGCTTCTTTGAGTGAGTCGACGTTTGCATATATTATAGAGCCCCACCTATTGCCCTTACTAATGCATGGAAACGATCATAATTACATGGGCTTAAATCAGGAGTATATGGGGGTTCATTCCATCGCTCAATATTGTTCCCCTCCATCCAGGCCGTAATTTCAGCAGTACGGTGAGGTCTTGCATTGTCGTCGAGTATCCACACTCGGTGCTGTCGATTCCCACGCCATTTATCCATCAATTTCTTCAAGAAGCCGAGATATAGGGGAGCATTGAGATTTTCGTTTGCTGCTAATAGTTCGTAATACCAAACACCTTTGAAATCCAGAGCGAGTATCACAACACCTTTCGTCCGAATCTATCTGGCATTGCCACAGACGCTGCCACTTCACCTTGTCGGAGCCACTGTTTTGCTTGATCCTTCTCAGGAGGTCTATAGAGGCTAACCCATGTCTTGTCTATCGATACGGTGTGTTCTAAGCGACTGGTTTGTTGCGTATAAGTCTTCAAATTAAATGTCGAACACTCCGCACGCATTTTCACCTGCTCAGCACTCAGTTTATGGAGAACCCATCTTGCATTGATTTTCTTCATCTTCACTATTATATATTGGTGATAATTCTGTAACACGTAGTCCGAGGAATCTAGCGCTAGTTTGCTCAAAAGCTGCCTTGATTCTGTCGATCCGTTCGTCCCTTGTCACACCTGATTTCTGGTCCCCACCTCGGTGGTCATCTGTGTCCAAATTTTCACTATTAAATCGCTTGCACCAACTTTGCACCGTTCGCAGGCATAAGGCAGACCTGCCGTACACGTTCACTAATTGCCAATGAATCTCAGCTGGAGGGTGTCCTTGGAGACAGAAAAACTTTATGATTTCCCGTTGATTTTTGGGGGAATTTGAAAGTGCCCACTCCAAAAATTAACGCATTGTATCGCGTAGTTCGGATTGTGCGTCATTCGAAAGGCGCGAAGTTTGCGTGAGACACCCTAATAGTATCGCTAATCGACGACACCTAAAATATGGAGTAAATTCGGACAATTCATTTGGTTGAGTTGTAAAAGTAAAGTATAGAAATGACGTTTGTCGCATTTATTGAGGACAAAAATGAGACGGGGACGAAACTACATTAAGTTGTGAGAGAAACTGACGGAAGATAGAGTCGTGAGTAAGCTTCTAAGAAACACTTGCTTATTCCTTTTATTCCCATGAGAGGATACAGCAGCAAGCACCTGCATAGCTCTTCACCTATTCGACCACCAGATACTGCTTTGCCTTTTGCGGAAAGTTGCTCCAAATGATTACGTATTATTATAGTTATTATTATTTTAGTATGTAACTATCAGTAAACAACTCTCATCGAGCTAAGTTCGAGCCGTCGTGGCATTATTACTAATAAAGGAATTATAAAACACGCTTTCAAGTCACCTCCGACCTCTAAGATGAGATTTTTAACCTATGTGGGGCAACGTGTAACCAAAGAAAAATGCGATATCGCAAGAACCATGCCGATTGAGCAGCACACCACGGATTCTGATAATAGTAACAAGCATCTCATAAAACATAAAATATCAATAATTGTGATACTTGTGAAAGACTGTATGTATCAATAAGTAGCAATAACTATTGAAAAAAAATTATATTATTATGAGTATTTCCATAGCTGTTGTCATACAAATATTTTCGTAAATTTGTAGATTTGGTTGTTTCTGAGATGTGAGTTGGTTCTGCGTCAGCAGTGGCTCTCGGCTCCTTGCCTACGCCATGACTCACTTGTGACTCCTAAAGGTGTTAAATTTTAATGTTAATGTTTAGGAAGTGGCCTTTTTTTACCCATAATCCTATTCGTATCCCTATCCATATCCACATGAGGTTATCCTGTTTATGATATGTTTATTTGGATGATTCTCAAAAAAATTGGGTTAAATGGTTTTTGAGATGAATGCGTCGCAGTGGCCTTCGGCATTGCCACTGGAGACGGCCTTTTGTCCGTTCGAAGCCATCTTCTTGCGTGGTCCCTATCATGCGGCCAGTACAAACTCACCCAAGGCTCACCGATCGTAATGCGCTAGCCGAGCGTTACAAACTGGACATGTCGAAGCATGTAAAGTGATCCTGATACTAATATCGTGACGAGATTTTTACTGGATATGGCTCACAGCACAGTTTCATATCGTTTTTCGAACCCGCTTTGGCCAGGTGATCGTGGGCGCAAGCGACTCCCATCAGGCGGCGCCTGATACGAAGAGTCTCTTGAAGCGTCTCGTTGAACGGCTGCATCGTCGACATATTGAATTCCATGTTCGTACCACTCGTACCAATTTCATGCTATGCGAGGAGGCATTTACAAGTCATATAAGCAACGCGTAGATTATTTAGGGTGCATCCCGAACAGAGAAACGATTTTTATATTCAGTGGTTTGCTGACGAGGGTAACCCAACTGAATAACTTTATATCAAACGACATCTGCGTCGTTTGGAGCAAACGACAAACAGCATACTCCATTACGGTGACCAAGGTGCACACCAAGGCGTTTGAGGTCACCAATCCAGTGTCCAGCCTAAAAATAAACGCCTCTACGATCTACAGGGGTTGCTAACGTTATAGTGCTAAATAAGATGCTAAAATGTAGATGTTCGAACTGACTTTCAGCTAACATTTGATGTCCACTGTATTGCTTTTGCATTGCTTTGTTAGACATACCCCTAAATGTAAATGTGCAACTGTGGGGATCGAACCCGTACACCTACGTTAACTCCGATTGCAACGTGCATGTACCACTTCGGGTTCGACTGAAGCATGTGCTTTCTTATTGTTTTTTTTGGAGGTGGTGGAATACATTTTACGCATCCTTCGACGACAGGGAGACTGATACACAGTTCCGTTTCAAGGCTGTGGTTGGCTGTGCCGGACTCGAGACAGGTTTTTATCCAAAACCTATTCCCCTACCAGGAGGTGTGATGGAATTCACCTCCTGTGATGGTGACCATCATGGCTAAACCCAGGGGTTTACTAAGAGAAATCGCCCAAACTACCCCATAAGCTCCAGGTTGCCCAGATCTTCATTCATTAGTACTATGGGACAGCCGGAGTATGGGTGCGTCTTACAAGTCCTCCTGGATGGGGTCACCAGCTGACGGGTTACCCATCTGTCCGAGATCGGCTTCTTCTTTCAGTTGAGTGGCTTTACCGCCTGCGTTATCTGCCGCGAGGACTCGCCTCAACCGAATTCGGGCCAGTCACCCCTTCTCCTCGAAAACCTCCTTGGCCGTGAGGGCGCCAATCTCCCAGGCGCTGGTCGTTCCGCAAATATAGTCTACGAAGTCTCTCATATGCATGGCATGACAGGCAGGTTCCGCCGCCTCCTGGCCTCACCCTTCCTCTCCCAGCGGGTCGTCACTCTGTCCAGGGCCGTTGCTCTGGCTGCTCAAACGCCAGACAGATGAGCAGAGTATGATACGAGTCATCTCGACTGAAGCATGTGCTGCAGGAGGCACCCCTAACCAAGCTGACACTGGATCCGTCGCTGCTGGCTAAATTACTCAGTAATGGCTGGTGTGGTGCGTTGACTTGGAGCAGCTCCAGGAGTTTTGCGGCGTCTGCGGCTCAAACAGGCTAGGATAAACTGAAGCCCATCACCCGAAGGCCTGGGGTTATTCAAGAAGACGGCCGCAAGACAAACAGAACCTCTTAGTCTGATCTACGCAAGATCCCTTGAAGATGGAAAAGTTCCAAGACAGATTAAATTGATCTCCGACTTTCCGAGGGACAGATATTTCAACGACAAGATCCGCAACAGTCTGTCAAAGAAAATTTTGGCCACCACCGGTTGACCTCGACGAACGCTGTTCGATAGTGTCCTACGCCTACTCTTTATTGATCAAATCAAATACGTCGTTGAGGACCCAGTAAAATTCAACGTGTACGCAGATGATGTGAAGCCAATAATGAGAGTGGCTCCGATCAGAAAGCTCTGTAAAAGGAGCATGCATGGTTAAAAAGAATGGATCTCAGACTTCCCTTACACAATATGGGGTATTCTATATAGGACGACACAACCAAAACCGGAACTACTACCTTAGCGGAATAATAATGTCAAAAATGGTCGTTGTCAAAGACCTAAGGATTCATTTCTCCAGCTCCCTTACGTTTGGTGAACATGTTAACGATGTAGTACAAAGGCGTGTCTTGTATGCGAGTATCATCTGGAGCCCTGTCAATAACGATGATCTTGGAGTACTACAGAAAACGCAGACCCGGTTCTTAAGACGGGTACCAGACACTATCCTTTCCGCTACCGAGCGTGAAGGACAAAATGTATACAGTCGACATAGAACAAATGTGACAAATAATGGAAAATGAGGAGCGGTTTAATAGGTATTTTATACCCGATGCGCGAATACGTGCAGTAGCTACGGGATACAAGTTAAAACTCGCGTGTTGATACAAAGGTCAACAATCTGTTCGGAGCTAGTTTGAACCTCGAAAAACTTTGATAACTCTTGAAGAAAAAAAAACCAGAACTATGTTTTTTAGCATATATCAGGGGTACTCATATTCGTCACCAGCGTTCTGGGGCTTCTGAACGGCAGTATACAACAGCAGTTGCCCTTTTTAATATATGGAGACAATCGAAATCATAAGGGCTTACATTTGAAGAGCATGCAGGTATATAATGATGGAAGAATATATTTATTGTGTGATTTATACACCAATTAGTGACACGGTTGGTTATCAGGCCGAGGTCATCACTGTCCGGAGGGATGCGATGGAATTGGCATATTGCACAGCGAAGGAAATGCGCTGCAGAAGGAAGGACTCTGCAAGCTTGTCCCCTGTGGCCCCTTCGAGGTGATTGGCAGTGAGGGGGCGGGCCGCCTAATGTTCCGAAAACAGCAGGGTAAAAGAAGTGAGTCGCCTGTAGGGCGGCGTACTTCCGTTGCTTGGCCTATTCTGCACAGGATCCCGCGTAGCCGGGGTGGTTCCACAGTGGATTGTGCTAGAGCGTTAACCACCGTGCCTACCCAAACCAGGGGACCTCGGCGAAAGAGGATGAGGGTGATGCCACCGAGGTGGTGCCCATTCTCGACGTAAAGGCCCTGCCGGAGTGGAGGGCCCTCGTGCGCATTGTGTGGCTCGGCTGGCGACCGGCGCTGCTCCTGGTGGAGGACATCAGACGGCACCAGCACCCGCTGCCCAGGAAGAGCGTGGCGACCAAGTCAACGACCTACGTGAGCGAAGCGGCGTAGCAAACATAGGCTAAGCGACCGGGGATGGACACCGGGGATGCAAGGCCGCCGAAGCGGACCAGCAGGGTAGACTCGACGCCGCCGCCACCGGGGGAATCAAGGGCTCCTGGTGAGCCTCAAGCAATGGCAGTTGTACGGGCATTACCGAGGCCCCCTCGAAACAGCTGAGGGCGGGCCGAATGGCCTCGTCCATGAGAGGCGCGCCGACGAGCTCAAGTGACAACCTTGGAGTAAGGCGGCACCAAAGGCGCAAGTGCCGAAGGCCGGGTTCCAAACGCGGGTTGAAGGCAAGGCCGATGGGCCCCTCGTAGTCGAGTTCTCGCTGAACGTCACAGAAGACAGTCGCCGGATCGCTCGCCACCGTTCCATTATCCATGTAACAGAGGTGGAGGAGAGCCTGGAGGGACTCATCAAAGGACCGAGGGTCTAGGCAGGAGAGACCCTGCTGCTGAACCCCGCACTTGGAGCGGATCCATGATCAGGTGGGAAGGAGAGCGCTAGGCCAAATCAGAAGCTTCGCCTTCTAACGCGGTGCGTCACGGCCGTTTTGCTCCGGCAAAATTCGCCGAGTTTGTGGAGAGCTGAAGTTCTCAACGGTGATTGCTAGCGCTGAGGTGGCTGAAGACAATTCAGTGCATCTTTGTGGCAGTATATTTGTGACAAAACTGAGTTTTTTGGAGGTGAAATCGACTTCGATCGCTCTAGAATACACCTTGTTTGCATCTAAAAACCCACTTCGACACTTGAAATTATAAGCAGCTGCGTGGGTCACAGCCAACAGGCTACCCCAAAGTGAAGCTTCTTCACGCGATCACGTGCTTCGTAACTGTCGCTGGCAGTTCGAATTTCGTGCTACGCTGAGGGGCTTCTCACAGCTGTTTTTGACAGGAGTTGTTGTTTGTTGTGATAACTGTATACGTATCGAACGTAGTGGTGTTCGAAACGCTTCGGCGGACTGTCAGCCCCGCAATGGGGAGGATAGAGTCAGCACCAAAAACTACTCCTACGGGCACTCGGAGTAAGGGAGTTAAGCTCGCTGGCGTTCAGAAGGCCACGAGAGCTACATCGGCGAAAGCTAATAAGCAGGTTTTTGTCGGTGCTGGTTCCTCGTCGGATGTAACTGGGCTATTAGCATCAAGGGCTGCTACAGCTGATGGAGTGTTGACAGCGGTGGAGAGAGTGAGTGGAGCTCCGGTAGACTCCGTGCCGGACTGCATCAACATCGACGGTGATCTAGAACAGATGCACGCGGAGAAAGTGCACCCTGTACAGGTGGGGAACAGCGACCAACCCGCTCAAGGCTGGACCAAGGTAGACAATAAAAACACTACAAAGAGAGTCGACAAGATGATGGTTAAAATAGCGGCCATCAGGGATAGTGCGAATAGAAACGCGAAAGGCGTATTCCGCGTTGCGATAGGACGGAGAGTGGAAGTAAAAGAGCAAGATGGTACACACTTCTCAAGTGAGCCTTTCGAGGGAAAATTGTTAGCCCTGTGTGGTGAATTATTCAGAATGTTCCCAGGAACGAGGCCGGAGTCTAGATTTGGTATGATCCATGTGTGGACAGACACTGTTGACGAGGCAAGAAAGGTAATGCAACTGTCTTCACTGCTGGAGACCCCAGTGATGTGCAAATGTCGAGAACTTGAGCAGAACTGGGCCAGAATCAGTCATGTCGATCGAGGATTTTCCAACAACGATATACTGGAAGCCCTTGCGGACATGGGTGTTGTCGCCGTAAAGAGGGAGTTGATAAAAAGACGAATCGAGAACGAGCTTCGTGAATTCCCCACCGATAGAGTTCTTCTGCAATTCAATAAGGTCCCTCCTACCGAGGTATTTTTGGCCTACAAAAAGCATAGAGTTGTATTATATGCTGGGCCCCCCACTTCGTGTTTCAAATGTCAGAGGTTAGGCCATATAGCTGCCGCCTGTAGAAATGAAATTGCTTGCAAACGATGCGGGCTATCGGGACACTTGGTGGATAAATGTAAAAACTCTGCCAAGTGTGTTAACTGCAGAGGGTCTCATATCTCGTCCTCTCCATCCTGTCCGCTTCGAGCGTGCGAAATCGAGAAAAGGAAAGCAAGGATGGAAAGTCGTCTTATTCAACAACTGAAATCGCACCATCCAGAGGCAAATACTGTCGAAGTAGTCAGCACCCAGTGTAACCTGGGCCCAGATTCCTCAACAGGAGGTTCCGCAGAAGCGCCGCAAGCAATGAAGCAATCTTACGCTGCTGTTGTGAGAACTGTCATCGTCGGGTCCGAAGAGGGCGCCGAGGTCAAAGTAAACCTACCTGGCAGGACTTCGATACCTCTGGCCCCAAAGAAGAAAAAGCCGCCGAAGAAGGTGGCTAAAATTTCGGGTAGCAAGAGCACCCTCAGGGCAAAGACGGCGTTCACCACCTCACTGAAGCCCGTGTTCAGACTTCTTAATGCAGTGTGTCCCCGAGCCGCTAGGTATTTAAAAAGTCTAACTAACGTTTTAGGACCCCTACTGGCAGTGCTAGTCTCAATGAACGCTAAGCCAGTTGGTGCCAAAACATACTCCTCTATATAATTATGGATACATTTACCATTGATCCCCCCAATTATAATAATATCAGTGATTGCCAGACCTGGTGCGGTGTGCCGGAGTTTTCAGTTACAGGTTTTGTTGGTCCAAGAACCCCAGTGTATAGTAATTTCACTGCACTTCACTTGAATGCTGGCACTGGAGGGCTCAAAAAATCGCGAAAACTCGAGACACTTGCAGACCTCCTGGAGGGGGAGGGCTCTGACTTGCACGCGGTGGTAGTGAGTGAGACGTGGTTAAAAACGGCTGACTTCGACGGTTTTGGCATCTCGGACTTCACTTTTTTCGGGTCGGGGCGCGAAATGGCCAAACAGGGAGGTGGAGTTGGAATCTTCGTTCGAGCTGGTTGTAGAGACTTCGGCAAAGAGCAGTGATGATGGCAACGTTCAGGTCATTCGGGTGCACATTAGGAAATCTGGATTTGAGGGTTGCCTCATTGGTTTCTATTCCAGTCATTTCGCACACAGGGATACTCTACTTAACTTGTTAGACGATATTCTTCCTGCAGGAGGATCCTTGCCGTGCATAGTTATGGGAGACTCGAATATAAACTTACTGGTTAGTTCACTCAGTGAGAATTATTCGCTGTTTTTTACCTCTAGAGGCCTTCGCCATGTCATCGATAAGGTAACGCGGCCCGCTTCTGGCACTTGCCTCGATCATATTGCCGTTGGCAACTGTAATGAGTTTCTGGTGATCTCACCTGTGGTCTGGTGCACTCCTCTCTTTTCTGACCATTACCCAGTGTTGCTCTCGTTTGCAGGTAGACGCTCTCATTGTCCAAGAGAATCCGTCACTCCAAATTTGGTCAGGAAACACAGCCCCGAGGAAGTCTCAAACTTCTTGGATCGCATGCCGCGCTTATCATGGCTCAAGGTTGTCGATGCAAACGATGCTGATGCCAGTTTTGAAGCTTTCAGCAGCATACTCCATAAGGTGTATGAGGAGTCCTTCACAACTTTTGTGTCTGACGCGCCTCGAAAACAAAAGAAGTTTCGTTTCTCGGCTTCGCTTCGCCGCCTCAGGCAGAATGTCAACAAACTGTACCGCTGGCATCTGAAAACACCTTCCCAAGAGTCAAGGACGGCTTACTGCCGTAGTCGACTCAGATATATGCGAGAACTCAGGCGCGCGAGGACCTCGTTTTATGAGAACCAGTTTCTTCATCTACGGGGCAAGAGCGGGCAGCTATGGAACTTCATCAATAGCTCTTGTGGCAGAGGCTGTGGTAGGGTGGAACTCCCGGATTCTCTCGAGAGCAGTGCAGGCCCGCTTTCCTCTCCACAAGCCATTGCTGATGAGTTAAATCATCACTTTGCGACTGTCGGCTCGAGAACGGTCTCCGCTCTCCACCTGGACGAGGACATTCGGCCCGAACTGCAATCGATTTTGCAAGCTTTAGAACCCAAATTTGAACTCCCCGGGGTTGACGTTCCAGAGGTTCAGAGGGCGTTGACTTCAACGAAAGCATCCTGGAGTGTCGGGGCAGTGGGTGTGCCAAATAATCTGATTAGGTTGACTGCGTCAACCCTAGCATTGCCACTGGCTCACGTCATCAATGTCTCGATGAGATCAGGCTGCTTTCCCCGCAGGCTGAAAGATGCCAGGATTGTCCCTCTTTTTAAAAATAAGGGCGATCGCAGGCTGCCTTCAAATTATCGGCCGATTTCGCTTGTCGACTATCTGTCCAAAGTTCTGGAGAAGATAGTCTTGTCTAGGCTGGCGGATCACCTCGCTTTCATAAGCTTTTTCTCGGCATGCCAGTTCGGCTTCCGCAGGTCACGCTCCACAGAACTAGCCCTGGGTCATCTTTGGCAGGAGATCACGGACGCCATCGAGGACAATCAGTTATGTCTGGGTGTCTTCCTTGACGTCTCTGCCGCTTTCAATTGCGTACACCACTCGTTTTTTCTTCAGATGTTGGAACATTTAGGATGTAAGCGGACTGTTGTCGCTTGGTTCCGGTCGTACCTCTTGGAGAGAAGACAGAGGGTGAAAGTCGGCAAAGTAAAGGTAAAGGTAAAGGTATATTGGTTTATTAAAGGAGCTGCAATTTTACAATGCTTAAGCTCTCTTATATGTCACACAGTGGAGTCTACCTGGAGGGTAGTTGACATAGGGACACCCCAAGGCTCAATTCTAGGGCCGTACATGTTTATCATCCTAATCAATTTTATCTTAATGAAGATTTCATCTGGCAACTTCTGTAGGACTATAGCCTATGCTGATGATACATCGCTCCTATTCCGGATAACCCCCTCGACGATCCAGGCGGATATTGAACTATCGATGTTAAAAGTTGAAGAGGTCATGCGCCTTTTTGAGAGGTTTGGGCTTGCTATAAATGCAAGTAAAACTGGTATCACTCTCTTTCGAGCACCGCAGAGGTCAATCCAGATCCAGTCTGTGCAACTGCGTGGTTTATCGGTCCCCACGTCACGCAACGTCAAGTGTTTAGGCCTGACGATCCAGGACAGTCTGAGGTGGCACGACCACTTGACTGGACTTGCCCAAAAATGTTATGCTGTTATCGCATCACTTCGCCGTCTTAGGGAAGTTGGGGTGCCCGTCGCTGGGCTACTTCTAATCTACAAAATGCTCCTAATTCCATTGCTATGCTACGGTATCACAATCTGGGGTGGCGGCTTCAGAGACACGCTTCGCCGGGGTGCAATCATTCAGAATGATGCTCTGAGAGCTGTGTTCGGCCGCCGTCGTAGGGACTCTGTTGCCGATGTGTTTCAACAGTTTGACCTGCTTTGCCTCAAGGACATATGCACCTTTCAGACTGCTCTCCTTGCATTCAAAACATGCAGTGGTAAGATACCAGCCGACATTTCCTTCCCTATCACGATGGTGAGGAAGCGTTCGACCCGTCGCCCAACCACCTTTGAGGTGCCATTTACTGTCAAAGAGTCCAGCCGCCAAGCTCTGGCTTACCGTCTACCGGTCGTCTGGGGCTCGCTCCCTCGTGAGCTTCGTTCCCTCACTTCAGCTAAAAAGTTTGCAAGTGAGGCAAAAAAGTTCCTTGCGGGGAGGGTTTAAAATGTGAATATAATTACAATTGTATATTTCAGATCCTGGTTACGATATGTCTCAGACTATCCTGACCACGTTGTAAGTCAGATTGTCCTGACCGTTTTATAAGTCAGATTATTCTGACCTTGTTGTATATACACCTTTTATTCAAATTTTTTTTGCGAGAACTTAAGCATTGTGAAACTGCAGTTCCGAAAATAAACCACTAATGAAATAAAAAAAAAATGAAAAAAAAAATCAACCAGAGGGAAGATGCCGGGGTGAGTTGTTTGCGTATTGCACTGCATTGTATTGTATTGCGTTGTATAGTTTGAACCCCTGAATATGTCTACAAAGAGGCTATAGTCTAAACTCTAGTTTGCTCTTTCTAGAAACAAAAAATTGATTACAGAATGCTGAATTTCACCAGTTTAGCTGGTTTCCAAGAAACAGGACGAACGCTGAGCTGCATAAAGGCAAAGACTGTTTTTCACATCCTATCAAGGACATATAGAAGAGGCTGTTTAGATGTATTTTACGTCTAATGGATACAATTGTCGCCCACTTTTATAATTAAATAAACTAAACATATATATGATGCTTATAAAGACTGAAGCGTCAACAAGTAAAGTTTCATTTGGCGTAAAGGTTACTGAAGTTTTCGATGTACAGAAACCTTTCGAACGACCTCATCGTAGTTTTGGCAGGACACTGAAAAGCGCTAAGTAGCCATATCTTTCAGGATTGCTTCGATCAGGTATGAGAGCTCAACGTGCCCCAGAGCCCGTGATCGGGTGGTCGTCTACTTCATGCTAGTCCATGAAGTAGTGGCGATGATCAATCAGCGACCTCTCATCCGAGCTCCTTAAGAAGCAAAAGCACTCACGCCTGCCGTGACCCTTACACCACGAGTCCCACTACATACGTTACCAATCGGATTACTATAAGAATGTAAAACCGCAAAGGAAGTTTAATCAAGCTGTGCCAACAGCGAATGTTTTCTAGAAGGGATGGCACTTGCAATAGTTCCTTGCACTCCGCACTGCTCACGCCCGAAAGACAGGTAACAGTGTCACGCGAGATATTAGTTTTGTAGAGAAAAATGACACGCTGAGGGCATCTGGGCAACGCGGTCACATCAGGGAAGATTTGTCTAGTCGACAAGGTGCAGCCAGAATTTATTGTCATCTTAGTGGAGGTCGTCATGTCAAGCTATCGTGTATGGGTATATTAGGGCATACCATTCGAACTGTCCGTGCTTTCGAATGGCGCACAGTCCGAGCTGCACGACACAATACGTTCATACTTGGAGTGCGCGCGTGGCAGGAACGTGGCTTCCTTGCAAACACTGAGTGGTTTCGATAGAAAGATGGACACTGCAGCATAAACTGCAAATTACCCCAAAAATCAATGGGAAATCATCACTTATTTGTTCCTCCAAGGACACCCTCCAGCTGAAATCCATCGACAATTAGTGAACGCGTACGGCAGGTCTGCCTTATGCCAGCGAACGGTGCGAGCGACTTAACAGTGGAAATTTGGACACCGATGACTACCGAGGCGGGGACCAGAGATCAGGTGCGACAAGGGACGAACGGATTGACAGAACCAAGGCAGCTTTTGAGCAAACTAGAGCTTGGTCCATGGAGTCTTTGTCGGCTGAAACAGAGTACTTAATTATCACCCATATATTGAAGATGAAGAAAATCAATGCAAAATGGGTTTCCCATACACCGAGTGCTGACCAGATGAAACTGCGTGTGGGCTGTTCGACATTTAATTTGAAGACTTATACACAACAAACCAGTCGCTTAGAACACACGTTGTCGATAGACGAGACATGGGTTAGCCTGCACAGACCTCCTGAAAAGGACCAAGCAAAACAGTGGCTCCGACAAGGTGAAGCAGCAGCGTCTGTGGCAATGCCAGATAGGTTCGGACGAAAGGTGTTGATGATACTCGCTCTGGATATCAAGGGTGTTTGCTATTACGAAATATTAGCAGCAAACGAAAATCTCAATGCTCCCCGATATCTCGGCTTCTCGAAGAAATTGATGAACAAATGGCGTGGGGATCGACAGCACCGAGTGTGGATACTCGACGACAATGCAAGATCTCACCGCACTGCTGAAATTACGGCCTGGATGGAGGGGAACAATATTGAGCGATGGCTTCAACCCCCATATTCTCCTAATTTAAGCCCATGTGATGATGGTTGTTTCCATGCATTAAAGAGAGCAATTGGTGGGGTTCCATATGCTCACAATAGCAATAGATAACAAAATTATAAATGGAAATGCGAACGGTAAATATTTGGCTATCTCCCAACTCCCAGACCGCTGGGCTCGGTGTGCAAATAAAAGAGAGAGTACCTCTAACTCATACCAAATGAGCTTTGTTCTAACTCATTTAGTTCAAAAGTTATTGCCATTTAAAGAGCGGACAGTTCGAATGATATGCCCTAATAGTAAAGCTACTCTAATGATGTGAGCCACTATCCAGGAATAGGAAATCTTCATTATTTCAACGAGTCTGCGACTAGTTCGTGATATTCTTATTGCCCCGTGATATACTACACGTTGGAAAATTAAGTTATTGGCGAGTGGAATGCTAACCGTCGAATGGAAAGATGAATGAGGTGCATCACAATGAGCGATGACAACGTGTTTACTGTTGAATATAATGGACATTTTACTATTGTTGAGTCTATGTGTTAGCGATGAGATTATGGAGAGCGCGGTTCGACTGCTCGGTTGTGGGCCTTTAGTTGCGAGCAGTTAGTGAGGGACTGATTTTGGCAGACATCGATCAAAAACACAATCTGACGACTTTCCGACTGGAGTCGCGTTGATCTTTATCTTACATCTGACTTGTGAAACTGGACCAGATTGATAAGTGCACAGTCGAAGTAATGTGCTAAGCGTTCCGAGACATCTGGATGAGGGGGGGCAGGGGGCTTTAGTGAGTTTGAAAATCCCACACCAGCGCCATTCATAGATGACCGCTTAGCGTGCATATGCATCAGGCATTCGCGTCATTTCCAAAAAAAGATTAATAAGTGCACACGGATGAGTATTAAGTACAGTGAAAGCGAACCAATAACACTCGTCGGAATCATCCGTCAATACCTTCAATGTTCCATCTTTTCTATCAGTAGTCCGTTACAAACATCAAGCATGATCAGCTGGAGGCTCGCATCTCGGTCCGTGGTACGATCTGCTTCGATCCAGGCAGGCCAATCCATCACGACGATCTATGGGATAGACTGCAGTAACTCTGGAGATACATTCTAATAGGCGGTGCTTCTGAAGCCCATTCGTAACTATATATATATACATATATATATATTTCACACTAAACAATACAACCATTCTCGAATGACTATTTTTCATACATTTGCCGTTAAGCGGGTCTTACCACATTCAAATATTTTCCTCCGAAGGCTCATCCGCTCTTCCGTCATCGGATCATCACCCGATTCGATTGAGGGCCCCGAAATCGCTATTAGGTTATCGCCAGTAAATATTAGGATTACATGTAAGTTAGGCATATACTAGACGGGTCAATACGTTTCCTGTATGGAAAGGAAAATAATTCTTGAGTGAAGAAATTATTATGCATTTATTCAATATATTCTCCCTGAAACTCAATGCACCTAGCCCAATCCTCAAATGTTTTATCCCATTGGAACAAAAACATTGTCTCCATAAACCTAAAATACTCCCCTAGGGCGCCCTTACCGCTAGCACTTGTAGCGTTGAGCTGGCTCTTGCGGTGCAATTTGAGATTTTTGAAGATTTGATAGTCGCTCGGGGCTAAATCTGGAGAATGGGAATAATTAAGAATAATTCAGCAGTAGTAAGATGTGACTTGTGAGTAGATGCAAATACTGGTAAACCAGCACCTACTTCTGCATGACAGGCCGATTATTAGCGATTGCATTGCTTAAACTATCGAAAAGGCCTGCATAATAATTTCCTGTGATCGTTCTACCAGTGTCAAGGTTGCCGATTAAAATTATTACATTTACATACCAAAACACAGTGCACAAAATCTTTTCGATACATTTTTCATTCCTGACTACTTATGAGCGGCTTTTTTGGTTTCGGGTACGTACTGGTGAACCCACCTTTCATCAGCGATCACGAACCGGTGCCAAAAGTACCGTGGAATTCTCTTCATCTTTTCGATGGCAGCGCTCGGTTTTTGGTCCACGGTCAAGCTGTGCGGCACACATTTACTGTTCAACTTTCGGATAGGGTGGAAGTAACTGAACCCTTGCCAATATTTAACACCTCCGCTACCTTACGAGCCTTAATTCGACAATGCTGGAATACCATATCATGCACTTTTCGCACACTATCTTCATTCGTTGCCGTTTTTGAAGCTCCCGAACATGGTTCGTCTTGGACATTGGCTCGACCCATTTAGATACACTGATACAATAGCGCAAGGTTTCATACGATGGGACATCTGATTTCCTGTTTATCCGCATCATAACTCTTAAAGTGATCAATAACAGCCTGAAACTGTCTGCTTTGGGGACATCGCCCGACACGCTTCGATCGACTTTGTTGTTTCTGATGTGCCGTTTCAAGGATCATCACATAAATTTTCCATCGCTGATGAGGCGGCTATGACGATACAGGAAACTTATTGACCCACCTAGCACACATTACGCCTGCAAAGTTAAACCTGAATTGGTTGATTGCAAAAAAACCCTCGCCAAATGCGATCTTTAGCACTGGGGTAATAGGCGCTGCACGAAAGTAGCTGTCAAACCTAAAACGGGTGCTACAAAACCTTTATTGTGGCAGTCACCTGAGGAAATTGGGCGTACACATGAACTCAGGTGGTCTCTGTATCAAAATGGCATCTTAATCTCATTTAATTTCACTGGGCCGAATGTCACAAATTAAGACAATTTAACTGTTATCTCTGGTTCTCGCCAATTCGAAGGTTATGGCAGCACATGAAAGCTCGATTTCGAAGTGTTTCGGAACACAGTATAATATATCATGTCGTCAAATAATTCCACAGTTAACTAATAATAAGAATCTGCAGGCAGGTAAGAATTACAATAACCATAAACCAGCATAGGAGCAAGCATAAATCGTAAGGATCATGCCGAACAAGGGCAAAAATTCTTTGTATACCTTACATTCGCGCTCAATTTCAAATACAAAAAAAAGCATCTTTGTTGCTCTAAGGGATTGAAGTAAACAAGGTTGAGTTTTTTTTTGCCTTAATGACTACCGTGGAACAGGAACGCTTCATGTCAGACGTGGCAAAATAATCCATTGAGTGACAATACGAAATTCGTCAATGCAGTGTCTAATTTGGCCGTGTGGATATCATAATCAATTCATTGGTTTCTCAGTGAGTTTGAGTGATTTCGGTAGAGTAAAAACGTCAACTTGCCCTATTCCAAACTCGCGTTCCAAGAACTATGTCCTAACACTGAGTCTAAATTATCTACCCACCAAGCTGTCTTCGGCGTCCGTTGTTATAAAATTTGGTGGCTAGGCTTATTTCGTGTGTTAACCTAATCAAATACATCTAGTTCACGTGTGATCAAAAATCTTGAAGCATTATTCGCCCAAATCTCGTCTGCAGGCCTCACTAAAATGTTTTAAACATGCATTGAGGGCATTTGAATAAGATATGGATGCACATAAGTGATGACTGAGAGTCATCGCGTCTGGCTAGGGTCCTTCTCTCTTCATCTTCACCTCGATCCCTTATTCAACTTCACATGTCAGGAGACTCGCTTCCTATACCCATCCATGAGCTCAGCCTTCACTTCAAAATCCACCCAGAACAACAAAACGTTTGTTTTGTTTCTGCTTCGATTCTCCCACATTGCTCGAACCGACTCACGAGTCCCAAAATCATGCCAATGCACAATAAGTAGTGAGAAACACTCTTCTGACATCACTCGTGTGAAATTATTATACAGCTGAGCTTGAAAAAGTTTACTTGTCATTTTTATTAATTGACTCAAATACAGGAAACCACTAAAGATGGTGGTCATCATAACGATGTCTTTATTATAGTTGGTCATTCATCGGGAGGAATAAAGAGTTAACCAGAAAGAGACCAACGAGTGAAAAAATGTCCGATGGTCGAATGCGGGTAAGGGAAGCACGATACACAAGAGCGGGTGGTGCAATTTTGTTATTTAGTGGTGGTCACACAGGCGAAACAACGAAAGTGAAGGCACCCAAGAAATCTGCCTTGGTCGCTCCTGCTGACGTTGCGAGGCGGTGAGTGAGTAAAATAGTTTGCTCCTCCGCTGGCGTATGAATAAATAAGGAGCCACTTACCGCACATCAATGCCAGATTTGCTACTGTCACCCCCAAATCCCTATCTCCTCCCCCATTTAGCCCTCTGCTATCCTGAACGCTGTCAACAGACCTCGACACGCGGTGGTTCGGCCCTGACAGCACTTCGTGGCATCCTCCTCACCGAATCAAGCCAGCCACGAACGGCCCTTTCCTTCGCCACGTCAACTGGCAATAGAGGCACTCTCACTCCTAAAACAGGCACTACAGAGACGCGTATCCCCCACCGAGCGCCCGCTCGCCCGTTGCACTCGAATATGTCCATTACGACAGAGACTAGAGGAAGCCGCGGGTAAAGGCGGCAGCGAAAGGCAGGTTGGCACAGCAAGATATGGATATGTCTATTGGGATATAAAGGGAGCCTGACTTTGGACAGGAAATGAATGCAATAGAAAATAAATATTGTGTAGAACCAACGAGGAATTCAAAGCAAAGTAAACAATCATATTATAGAGAAGTCATAACGACACATCTGGCTCAAGACAGTGATGTCATCAGTATCTAGTTATTCGAACAAAATATCTGCCCACAGCTGGGAGAAATGATATGATACAACTAATGACTTGCTGCCTCGATATTTGATTAGTACGGTTCCAATCAATCAAAAGTGATCCATCGATCAGTTTAATCCTATTTCAAACTACTATGATATGGGGAAATGTAGTGCTGTAGATGCTATGCTCAAGAGCAGTATAATCTGGCCCACGTGAGCAATTGGTGCCGATGGTAGAAAGAGGAGCTGTCAGGTGTACCAATGGAGGAGCCAACTCGGTGGAAAAGATCCTGTGGGCGAAAAAGGTAGCCAGTAGCTAAACGATGGACTTCGTAATTGTGTGTCTAGAACCACTATAAATTTGGTCATCATTGCAGTTACGAAAGGTATCAGCTGGTGCAGCGATTGATACGTAACTGTTCACATACTATGTAACTATGTAAAACAATTTTCTCAACTTTACGCCGACTTTAAATCAGTCTCAGTTTGGGTGTGAGTGTGTGTGTGTGATCTGTATAGGCGTCTGTGTACTTTCATTGATCTCCCTTCCTATTATTCGCTTTCTTCGCACCCCCCTTTTTATCCTCAACGTTTGCTTCCGGACGACTTCCTCGTTCGCTTTGTCGATTTCCCTTCATCTTTCGATATCCCTCTTACTTCTCTTCCCACCCTATCAATATTAAGCTCCCGCTGAGCTGCCACACGCAAACATACGCAAGGAGTTCCAACGGCAGTTACCGTCGACACTTCAACTGAGTTCTCGAAGCAAACCTCATCTTCCCCCTCCATTAACGCAACTTACCTTCTTGCTTCTCCTACATCTAGTACAGACATTTTTTTTCGCAAATTATTCCCCTTCCTACCCCAGGCACTTTCTCTGACCACCTCATTTCTCTCTTTAGATCCCTCTGAACCGACAAAGTGTTTGCTTTATTTCTTAGTACTGATGATTATCGTCTGAGATCTCTTGGTCGTCTATCCCTCCCACACCGCAAAGTTATTCTTCACAAGAAGAAGACAATTTCAATAGGACCTCTCTGTTAGTCGCTTTTCGAGTTTTCACTTTGAAAAAATTACGATGAGTAAACTTCATTTTCGATAATAATAATAATAATAATAATAATAATAACTGAATGGAACTCAACTAACCGGGATTGATGATGAAATATGGCGTCAAACAGAACGATAAAACTATTAGTTTGTCTGACAGTACACTAAATTATTCACTATTAAGTCAATAAAGCCTGCAAGGAATAAATTTAAGCCCAGTGCGCTACTTCGAAATACGGCATCACAGTGGCATCGGATTATCTACACACCGAATTTCAATCCATCACACTCGTTGATTTGAAAAGCACCCTGTTTTTTTATGGACACCTTTTGATTTACACACACAGACAGACACACATGTATACATACATAGCATATGTATCCCACGGCGGAAAAACAGCTTGTCATGGGAGGCGAACCATCCAACCAGTCGACCACTGCTTCAGCCTTGAAATGCGTAGGCCGTACTATCATCCGCGATATCACTTTCCGCTGTCCTTTGACCCTTCACGGCCGTTTCCTGTCCATTTCTCGGCATAATTGGCGGAGTCGACATATGTAAGGGTCTGTGTGGACGGTTGTGTGACCTCAGGCTTGATTTGACATAGATTATTTTCGACAATTTTGTCCTAAGTATAGAAAAAAACGACAATCTTCTTCTAGAGGAAAATTATTACAGTTAATTACTCTTACCGAAAACTGCTTACCGCCGCCACATGGCGTCACGAATTAAATGGGTTACAATTGTGCCCAAGTGAATGCAGTCAATTCATTCTTGGTTTGATTCTCGTAGTGCAGCATGAGGCTCACCCAGTCGCAACTTGATATGACGTTAACTGATTGTGTGGCCTGAACATATATATTCGAATATCATTTCATACGCACTGAATTTGCAGGTGCTTATTATTGATTCGGTAAGTTAATTTTCAAATATATTATTTTTAGAGTCAATTAACACAAAATAGAAATTCACTGCAGAAAGAAATAGAAATCTAACTGCAGTTGGCTATCCAGGGTGGACGAGCTGCCCGTTGGGCGCCCTGTAATTGGCTGCTCTCGTGCCGGGGGGGGGGAGAGATTATGTTGGCGCCACCCTCAAATCTACTCTCGTAATGCCAAAGTAGATTAGTTGTAGTTAGTATATAGAAGAGTTGTCAAGGAAGATGTTCTCACAGATAACATCGTCCTTGACAACAACGATAGGCCATACGCAGCAAAAAATCACGCTGTCAAAATTGAAGGAATTGGAGTTGTAAGTTCTGTGCCATCATGTGTCACTCATTCAGAGTGGCTATAATTTGTTTAAAGATTTGGACACTTTTCAAAAAGAAAATATTAAAAACAAAATGAATATAGCAGGATCTTTGCCCAGTTCGTCGAATACCATACCACACTGCTCCGCCCCGTTGAAGCGAAATATGTGAACTGTGGTTGAGATAGAAAGAAACACCGTGTTGATAATATGGGTTAGCAGTTCAATCAAAATATTTTTTTGTCAAAGAACGCATACATTTTCTGAAATTTCATCGTAAAAATTGTTTTTGCATTACATCTCGCAGCATGTGAGAGTTTAAACATTTGATTCGATCTCACTTTGTGTTGAACAATCGGAAAAATAATAGCGGACATTATTGTTATTCTCTTTGGCGATACACTTATTTTCAAAAATGTATTTATTATAATTGTTTGTATCCTAAAACTATCGAAATGACAAGTGCCCTCGGATGGCATCCTCAAAGGTTTAAAGATCATCACTGAGCTGGTTCTGTGCCAGGAAGAACTACAATAAAAAACTTGGGTGTTGGCTTCCGCATGAATTGAGCGAAAAACACTGACACAGGGAAATGCTTGAGAATTAAAAAACGGTCAACGAGGAGGTTTACCTAGCCCAGTTGTATCGAGAAATCAAGCTATCCGCGAGAAAAGACCCGAGAAACAAGGCCAAGTAATTCTACTGCACGACAATCCCAGGCCCCACACCACTAAAAACGTCAAGGAGGCTCTCCTACTGCGTGAATGGGAGGTTTTCTTGCACCCACCGTATTCGCCGGACCTTGCCCCGACAAACTACTACCTTTTCTGTTCGCTGGCAAACAATCTTAGTGGTCATACACTTGACACTGAAGAGGGTCTCAAATTGTGGCTCGAGAACTTCTTCGCGAGCAAAAGTGAAACATTCTGGCGAGCCGGCATAAAAAAATGGCTGTGAGCACGGAGGAGATTGTAAATAATGGCGGAGAGTTCATCAGAAATTAATTGGTTTGTATAGTGTGCTTGGAAAGGCTGTGTTTTTTCTTAAGAGAAAAAGCGCGGGAACTTATGAACCGGCCTAATATATATATATATAAGCATAGTTTATGATATATGAGGGGGGCAGACATAAGTAAAGATCGGGAAGCCATGAGCTGAGACATTCACTCATGTTTTAATTTGAAGAAAATCAGGACAACAAATGATTTAGAGAGAAGTCACATTTAGATTTTCATGCCGAGCAAGCGCGATCTCAAAAGTGAAATATACGAACTTCAAATGTACTTTTAAACTGTGGATAATTGTCACAATAATTATACCGCTTCGTTGAGGATTTGAATTGACCGCGTTCTGGGAAGCGGCCAACCGGCGGTTTCGCACATCCAGTTGTGCCCCTCAAATATATGACAATCTTCTGCGGAAACTCGATCGGCATGGAGGGAGCCGCCGAGTTGTAAGATATACGTGTTGTTCTATTAGGGATATCCGTTCGAATTTGCGCGCCTTTCGAATGACGCACAATCCAAACTACGCTATGCAATGCGTTCATTTTTGGAGTGGGCACGCGGCAGGAACGTTGCTTCCGTTCGAACAGCAAAAAGTTCAAATTTCCCCAAAAATCAACGGAAGATCATCAAGTTTTTGTTTCTCTAAGGAAACCCTCCAGCTGAAATTCATCGACAATTAGTGAACGCATACAGCAGGTCTGCCTTATGCGTGCGAACGGTGCAAGGTTGGTGCGAGCGATTTAACAGTGGAAATTTGGACACCGATGACCATCGAGGGGAGGACCAGAAATCAGGTACGACAGGGGACGAACGGATTGAGAGAATCAAGGCAGCTTTTGAGCAAACCAGAGCTTGGTCCTATACGCAACAAACCAGTCGCTTAGAACACAACGTGTCGATAGACGAGACATGGGTTAGCCGCATAGACCTCCTGAGAAGAACCAAGCAAAACAGTGGCTCCGACAAGGTGAAGCAGCAGCGTTTGTGGCAATGCCAGATAGATTCGGATGAAAGGTGTTGATGATACTCGCTCTGGATATCAAGGGTGTTTGCTATTACGAAATATTAGCAGCAAACGAAAATCTCAATGCTCCCCGATATCTCGGCTTCTCGAAGAAATTGATGAACAAATGGCGTGGGGATCGACAGCACCGAGTGTGGATACTCGACGACAATGCAAGACCTCACCGCACTGCTGAAATTACGGCCTGGATGGAGGGGAACAATATTTAGCGATGGCATCAACCCCCATATTCTCCTGATTTAAGCCCATGTGATTATGGTTGTTTCGATGCCATAAAAAGGGGAATAGGTGGGGTTCTATATGCAAAGGTCGACTTACTCAAAGAAGCAATAGATAACGAATTTATAATGGCAATGCAAATGGTAAATATTTGAATATTTCAAAGAGCGCTGTAACTAAAGCTGGGAAACACCTCCAACTCATACCAAAAGATCATTGTTCTAACTCATTTAGTTCAATAGTTATTGGAATTTAAAAAGCGGCAAGTTCGAACGGATTCCCTCGAATTCCCTAATAATTAGTCATGATAGTGGCACCATATACGGCCAGGTTGATAACTCTCGCCATTGCTTCATAAGACGGACCATTTTAAATGCGAATGTGCTACGGTTGGAATCGAACCCGTACACCTACGTGTCTCCTCCGATTGCAAGGCGCACACGAACGCACCACGCCAGCGGGCTCGACTACACCAACTATGACCAGGTTGATAACTAGAGAGTTGCAGACATCAAAATGGCAGTAATACCGTAAACAGATATCCTCCATAAAATGCTAGAAGATAAAGTTCGATCACGCCGCTCTTCAGCGACATTTGAGCATCGTCCTTACGAAGCAGGCCCTGATTTGCTCAAATAACAGAAAGTATTCTACCTCGTACGATTGTGTGACAATCGTATCCAATTAATTAATTTGAGAAGCTTGTAAAAATACAGCGGCTTTACTTTCAGATCTCTCCCCTCCACCACCTGCGTCTCCTTTGAAGACGTCGTGATGCCACCAATCGTCCGGTCCAAAAGCATGATTCAAGCAAGACCCTTTCAGGTTCTCTAAATTGTAAACAATTTAGAAGAGAAGATTCAAGAAGAAAACAATTCAATAGAGAAGACTAAAACGTCATTGATGTACCAGCGGCAATACGCTGAAGTTTCCCTCATTAATTATCGTTCAATCAAAGGGGTTCAGATCGTATTCGAATATGTCGATAATATCACAGACGCTAATGATTATGTTAATGTCCTTTTAACTGGCGTCCCACGTCTTTCGTTGACCGCAACTTCTTACCCTGCCTTTGGTCGGGGTACGGGGACTAAATACCAAATAAACCCCTGATATAGGAGTTGGACAGAAAATTCCTGAAAAAGTACCCTAAGAGCGACTGTCAAAAGCGTTCTTCAGCCAAGGAGTAGCTTTAGAACTATTAGGTTGAGGCATAAGTTCCCGCCGTTTCAGTGAACAATGGAAAAATGACACACTCAGGTCGATTTAAACAAATTAACATATTTCTTATGTACTCCCCGTTGTTGTTCACGACCGTTTCCCACCTTTCAATAAACTGATAGATTCCATTTTTCCAAAAATAATTGTTTTTTGAGTTGAAAAAGGCGACCAACCCCCGTTCAAGGTCCTCTAAATCGTCGAATTGCCGGGCACTCACAAAATCCGCCAGTGAACAAAATAGGTGGTAATCTGTTGGAGCAAGGTCTGGCGAATATGGTGGGTGCGCAAGAACTTCCCATCCGAACGCTCCAAGTGCCGCTTTGGTGTTTCTCGCGGTGTGAGGCCTTGCGTTGTTGTGGGGAGGATGACGTGGCCTCGCCTGTCGGGTCTCTTCATCTGAATAGCCTCGTGTACGCGATGCAACTGAGCTATGTAGAGGTCGCTGGTGACCGTCTGATTTCTCTCAAGCAATTCCCAGTGTATGGGACCTTCCCAGTCCCACCATATGCACAACATGACTTTTTTCGGACACAGATATTGCTAACTCGGGGCATAGACGCACCCCCAGAAGCACCCAGATAGCTCATATCTTCATATTCGCGTACAGACACCACTTCTCGTCTCCAGTAACAATTCTGTGTAGGAATCGGTCATGATGGTCGCGCGTACCGCGCACTCGGGCAAGGTCTTGAGCAGAGAGTCTCATTTCCTTTTGATGCTCGTTCAGTTCATGAGGCACCCCAACTTCTTTCTGTGTGAATCCCATCGACTCAAGGTGTCTACTGACGGTTGTCTGACCACAACCTATCGTTTCAGACAGTTCACGCTGTTTTTGACGAGGGTTTTCCTTCAGTAGAGCCGTGAGTCGGTCTTCATCAAACTCTCTTATGCCTCAACCTAATATATCGCTACTACGCCAAAATGAGTCAGGCTGAAAAATTATTAAATAAATAAATATTATTATTATTATTTGTAATTCTTCGATCGCCATTATTCTCCTTCACTCTATAATTAGTTCAGTATTACAGTCGGATCTGCTATTATTTTCGCGATACAATTTCAATTAATGCAAACGCTATTCATTAGCATCAATCATTGCCATGCCACTCTTACAATGTTTACAATTTACTTCACGATTATTTCCTTAACATTATCTGCCGCGCGTTGGCAACCCGCCTCAGCTAACAAATTTTAAGCAGGAAGTTCCGAGAAAGATGCTTGAAATATTTTGTGCAAAAGTAGCATGTGATTTATAATGGTATGTAATCGCTTTTTTATACAAGAGGAAACCACAGACCCAACAAACTCGTACTACAATGTGTGTTAATCATTGTTACTATGGTTTTTACGAGAACTTACAACTGGAGCTGCGCTGTACAACTGCAACTCCATCAAGAAACCTCAATATAAATGAACGAAAACTACCATTAATCCTCTCGTCTAATACCATTATAAGATGTTCAGAGAAAATCTGTGTGTGTGTGTATGTGTGGAATGGCGAAGGGTCGTAGCGAACTGCCTAATTGACGAGACACAATTTGACTGTCAAAAGTTACCGCCGAACTCGATTCGAAATTTATTTCTCTTATTTTCTCTCAAACCCATATTATACTGCAATACACCATCATTTCCTGCGCGGCCACATGCTGACCCTCGTTCGTAGTCAGAGCTGAGAGTCTCTGGCACCTTCAGGCCCCGAACGCAGCTGGACGCATCTCCTCCGAAGGACCTATCGCGGACCTATCGATCGGTCTCCTTGGCATTGAACATGCGAGTGGGCTTCTCTTACCACCGACCATATAGCCGCCTACCGGCGTCTCTGTCAACCGACCTGAAGGAAAGTGCAGGCCTCTTTCAAGCCCGCCAAAGATCCGGGGCATTTAAACAAATGGCAAACCAGCGGGAATTTTCTAAATTAAAAAAAAAGTCCCTTTATACGACCGGCCGGTGACAGGGACCTTCCAACATTCGTGAAATTTTAGCTTGAGAAGTATCAAATTTGAAAATTTTGGCAATAATTAGATTTACGCTATTTTATTATTTGTTCAATGGATCTACAGCTCTGGGAGTTTCCCAATCGAAAGTTACTTTACTACACAAACTTTCGTTCTCCATTAACTTCTGACGAGATCGACATTTCCCTGTGTTACACCGCCACTTGCTTTCGTAAATGCACGGAGGAAACCATAATCTCATGACTTAAAACCGGAGAGAGTATGGTTAAGTTATCACGTGATACTGTGGCCTTCGGTACAGGCCGTAGTTGCTGCACTTCGATCAAGTACTGTCGATTGCTACGCCACCATGTCTCCACAAAAAATTTGATATTGAGAAAAATCGATCTTTTCTCGATGAAAATCTCTAGATAATCTTGACGAGACCAGTTAATAAATATTTTTTTTTATTTTTCAGGCTAACTCACACCCAATATTTAACGTCCACGGTACTGCTTTTGGCATTGCTTCATAACACGGACCCCTTTAAATGCAAATGTGCAACGGTGGGGATCGAACCCGTGCACCTACGTGTCTCTACTCCGATTGCAAGGCGCACGCGGATGCACCACGCCACCGGACTGGAGTTAATATTGTTGTCATCTATTTAATGACTTTAATAAAATTTTGACATCTATTTAATTGAGCGACAACAAATTAAGGAGTCGATTCGACTTTATCCCTATCGTCAGTACTTCCAGTAAAATAATCCAGTCTGCTCCATTATTAAAGAAATCGGTCTTCAAGTATAACATAAAGTAACTACAAATTGCGTTTTATACAATGGAGAGTAATGTGAAAGCATGTAATAATAGATTATGTACATTTATCCAAACATACTTGTTCACCATCTTTTAAACACGATGCCGTCAATGCCCTAAATCACCTTACTCTCTGGGGTGACTTCGAATAGCATTTAAATGTTTATTATCTGACGTCGTAATTGCTATTTACGTGGGGCATAAGTGGAAATTTAGAGGACAGCTGGCACAAACTGCTGATAAATATTAGATTGCTTAAAGCGTTACTCTGCTCAAAATCTTTTTTCATATTTTCAACTAGTTAGTTTTTTGTATAATCGATAATGTGATGTCCCTAAACTCGCTTCGGTATCAACATTTTGCTATTATTATAAGATTGCTAGCACCAAGTATATCCACTTGAGTCTTCCGCACCAAAGGGATTGTTTAGACAAAGATGAGGACTAGCATGTCTTAACGTAGTGCGTTTGGTGACTTCATTTACAGCTCGCGCTTACCTCTCTGAGTTTGATTAGCGTTAGAGTAATTAAAAGGTATCAAGATATTTTTATTTAGGTATCAAGATCTTGCAAACGCAGTATTTCGAGATATTTTATGTCACAACGCCTCAGGTTCGTTGTTTGCAGAAACTAGAATAAGGTCATATGATTTACTTAGGATTTTGAATATGCCCGATTTACGCAGCTAAATGCCTTCCAGCATATTTCAGATACACACTGGTTTTCCAATTCAAGAGATTATTTTTAGATTGATCTGGCAAGTGCAGTACTTGCGGGTGTGCAGGCAAGCCTAGATTTTAAGTATCAGAGGTTCTGGATGTTGAAGATGCTGATAGCCTCAAAACGGGGCGTTCTGGGGTTTTTGTTTACATAAAGTGACTGAACTTGCCTAGAATGTGGAGGGTCAACAACCCCTTGTTGTAGTCCGCCTCTCTGTCTCCTGTTCGATTCTCACCTCAACGACAGAAGGTGGGGAACCACGTCCATGGATGCTGAGTACAACTGAACAGCGTACCTTCGCTGTACCTTGAATACCGGGGAAGCTGCAGCACCTTCTGCCGACTCACAACAGCATTGTTTAGTATGAATTTTCAGCTTGAGCGAATATGCATGACTTTGCCGACGACATGCTCACAACACGCATACTCGCTCTACTCTCTCACATAACGGGCGTGATGACTACGTCGAATCAAGGTACGAGTGTGAGTCAGGCGTGCAATCGGCGATGCAGGCACCAAGAAGAGAAAACGAGAGAGAGATTCTGTCGGACTGACTGAGCTGAATGATGACAGTGGACGGGTGGGAAGGAGATGCTGCAGCAGCAGCAGCAGCAGCTTCTCCGTCTCCTTTCGCTGCTGCCCACCTTGGCGCACCACATTTTGACCCCCCAGTGACATTTCCTCCAATGGCATCATCAATTTGTGGAGGTCTCCACGCTTCCGTGCCTACCCGACTGACTTACCCTTTATTTCTTCGACACTAGTCTCTCTAGGCACTTTCCTTGTATAAGTATCTGCTGCCTTTGGTCGATTTGGATAGGATCTTAGTCATATAGTGGCTCCACAACCATACCATTCCTGCGTTGAAGACCAGACCACACTGCTGCCGTTTCTATAACTCCTTATCGTGATTCGCCCCTCTCCATTGTACCAGCCGTCGGTTCTCACGCTCCTGAGTCGGGCTGTGGTAGCACCACCAGTGGGCAACAACCTCCACTACGATCAAGAACCTTCGTCCCGGGTTTGTTCCCTTTAAAGCTGTATTCAATGAAACCACCACATGATAATTTTAAAACCATTACAGCCTGTTCTTTCTACTTCTTCTTCTTGAGGCTTTCATACAGACTCTTTATTAAGTTCCTTTTGCAATATTTCGCCAATCTTTCCTTCGTGAAGGAAGGCCGTATTCTGCAGATAAACAGGAAAAAACACTTTTGAGAGTTGCCGAGCAGACCTATAGTTACATCAGGTAAATTTTAATATAAAATTCTGTATTATATTCGAAGTGCGGCAGAGAAATGGCAAAGTGCAAAAAATATGAGTCAATGGAATGTTGGCTTATTTATTTTCGCGATAGATGAGTACACTTTGCTAAATTATATCAGACTCTGCTTGGTTTAATGATGAAGACGGAGGTCATTTACAACAAAAAGGGAATGTGCTAACATGTGGTTGAGAAAGAATTCAGAAAGACGTGTAACTAAGATATGAGGGAAGAAGTGAACTAGTTATCAATTTCCAAAGTAAATTAAAACATCTTCTATACCTTGAAACTAAGGTTACTCGAAAGAATTACAGGACTGACCGAAGCCCTAGACCTGAACAAGCATCTGTGCCGAGCTGACAGGAAGTGAGGTGTGAACATTCCAAGTGAGGAAAGCTACGAATCAGATACGGGGCGGAACGGGGGATGGTTGTGTGGATAAGAGCTGTGGAAGGTGGTGTACATGATGGCCATTGTGAGCCACCCGCTCTTGCCCCGGGAATCCACCCATGCTACGAACCTGGCTCCGTCGAGTAAATTGTTAGAGGGCAGAATACTCAGAAGGTCGAAAAAAAGGATGTCCATCCAAGTGGAGCAAGCGGAGAGAAAATCTCGTTATTCCGCTAAATAGACTCTCTTCACTTGCTAATTTTTCTCTGTTTCTCCTTTCTCCTGGACGTACAGAGAGTCGGCAGGGGCAGAAACACAGGTAGTGCTTGAGAACGAAGAAGAAAATCTAGTGCACGAACAGCGCTTCTCGAAGGCACCGGAAGAAAGAGCGCGGGGATAAGGGCGAGATGGGTAAGGACGTAGCCATACTCAGTGTTACCGGCGGTTCGCATTATCACTTACCACTCAACTACCACGCTGGGCAAAAGGTCCGCCAATGAGTAAAGCAATACAATGGCGCCATGGACACCTGTATATCCTTTAAGAATTGACGATGCCGTCCCGCAAAAGACCAACTAAGCAGAAGCTCTTTCTGATTCCCCGGCTTGTCTAAGTGAACGTGAACCAATCACATAATTTGCCATTAATGGCCACTCATGAGAACATATGAGCTCGTTAATATGATTTGTGTAAATTCAGCTGAAATTCCTAGTGATTGAAATGATAGCTGGAATAAATAGCCCGTCATATTTGTTTGCCACCAAGCCTGTGAAGATCCTAAACATGCATGAAACAGATGGAGTAGCAAAATAATTTGGGATGGCATGTTTGGATTTATTGATGCGACAATTACAGCTGAGAGCACTGCCGGGTTTCAAGAGGGCTAGATGGAAGCAGATCGTATCTGGTACCAGGTCTGTATGAGGGCAGGGAACAAAGGCGGCTGTTTGTTCTATCACAGCCCTAGGGGTTGCTGCGGGCCCCGACGCCAGTCAGGCGGATAATTCATCAGAAAATCACTGTCGTTGGTACGTTCGGGAGGTAGGAAGGCTTTTAGATATGAGGTGGCATATGTTGCTACAGCTGATGTCAACCTACGCAATTCTTCGTTTATCTACAGATTGATCTTTGTGTTAATATCTTGTCTTCCCAGCCACAGTAATAATAATAATAATATTGTCTTCCTGCCACATCATTTCACAGTATCATTGCTTTCTGCACACAGTACAGACAAACACCTCAAGTCGCCTCCTCCTCCTTTCCTGTCATACTCATTTCTCTTATTTCCTACGTGCCCCTTCCTTCTTTCACACAAAAGTGCAGTCCTTATTTCTACGTTGTCACTACATAGGAGAAACAGCTATGATTAAGGCTCATCAGATACAGTCGAAAATAAAATACTGATGAACCATCTACCCAGGCATGCACATATATTCATAAAGTTTCTTTTGTTCTTTCATAGTTGCTTTGTTCCATTATGACATGTGCTTTACTGCTGAGATTGCTACGCTTAGACGATCACGGAACCATTAAACATTGTGCTATAAGAAAAAGCTCAACCGATTTGGTACGCACTTATTGAGTGAAAGGAGTTATCAACTCAATATGGCACTGTTTGTGTAAACATGCTATTTTTTTACCGGATTTAATATCTGTTAGTTTCTTTTTATAATAAATGCCAATGGTATTCAGAAATATCATTCGAGGAAAATCAAAGCGATTCTTATGGCTATTATCGTAACTCAGACTATAGCTCTGTTGTGTTACGGAACAAATACGGGTTTAAAGCTGTCTTTAAGAGAAGTGGATGTACCCACGCACCAATTTGCATAGGTACTTCAATGAGCAGCTATGAAGATGGGCTGAAAAGAACTCTGCCGTGTTCGACAGAGAGCTCAAGGGTTGGTTGTGGATAATCATTTAGAGCACGCAAACGAGGCAGCGGCTACATACTCGAGCGCATTTTTGGCGAACGTAAACTCACCTGCCATTCCTACAGACGATGGTTACAGATACCCTGAGCCATGCCACTATTCTTCGTAGAAACAAATCGAGCTGACCGCTAAGAGTTGAGCGACTCTGAAGTATCTTGGTGACTCCTCACTGCAAAAGACACAAGAGAACCTTGGCTAGCTTTGATAAGAATAAGTTGGCAACATTCAAGTCAGAAAGACATATGAACACAATACAGGTTTTAAAGATCGAACTTTACGTGAGATCGGAACACTTGAAACAAACATTTCGCAATACTTTTCAGAATATATGCTTAAAAATAGGCACACGAACAGGGAATAAAACGCTGTATTAATTTGCACGCATGTGTAAATTGACGAAGGAATATAGCATGAGGGTAGCACGACGCTGCTTCAGGTACATATGACGGGGTTCCTTTGGACGATACAGGCGGAAGCTGTGGGAAGAAAACCCAAGCGAAGGCTCTATGTCGCTTTGCTTACCGGATATAAACAAAAGACACAGATCCGAGCTCTTCTCGACACGGGCGCTACATGCAATGTCATGAAACTGCAAAACTTCGTGAGTCTACTGTAGCAAGGATATTCACGACCACAACGATCTAGCTTGATTACGGATGTACGACTGTTCTAGGGCAGTCACCATGGAGTTGAACAACCTCGTCAAAGATTTTAGGCAACAGCCACAACGAGTATGATCTACGCCAATGTGTGGGTAAAGCCAATTAAACAACTGTCAAGTAGCGAACCAGGACTTTTCGTGGGACCTATAGTTCAGCGAGTCGGAAAGCTTCCAAGACTAGGAGTCATCCAAAAAGGCAGTCATCGAACAGAACGGGTGTCGAACCGTTTTGCAAAGCATGGACCAAGTTAGGAATAGTATTGGACCCGCACGCACTGAATAAAGCAATACATAGATCAGGATATCCAAAGACCATGCTTAACAATACTTTCCAGCGTCTCTCTAAATCAAAAATATTTTCAGTTTTAGTCGCACGAAATTATCTCTATAAAATGATATTCAGTCCAGAGAGTCGTCAATTGGGACACCTTTTTTTTTGAGAGGAGGAAATTTTCTTCAAACGCACGGACACCACCAGAGACATTCTAATCTCCGTGAAAGTGGGCCGATTGTTGGGTTGACGTCGATGACAAAACAAATCTGCCTGCTAAATGGACAACTGGGATACCTATATGCAGATATCGGTACTACAGGTACCGGAAGTTGCGCCTGCACTTAGAAATTTGACGCTAGGTACAAGTGTACGAGGGACTCACAAACGTAATCGTTATGGCTTAAGGTACGATTCTCCGGGTAGAAGGTGAAATACTAGCCGAGGCTGCTGGGTAGCATCAATGGACCCTACAGGCCTTATTAGAACGAACACGATCAGCAGAGCTGCGCTTCAACAAAAGCACTGATTAGGCTTGTTAGAGGTCAAGTTCACCGCATCTGATAAGCCCAGCGAAAATAATAGCCATTAAGGAGATGCCGTCACCCATAATAGTAAAGGAATAGTGAGTCTTCTGGGTTACGTTAACACTTTGTCACCTTTTATTTCCAACCTTTCGCAACTTCCGAACCAGTCTTATATAAAAGCAAGTACAATACAGTTGGAAAAGGCTACAACAGCAGTCCTTTGACGCAGTGAAAAAAATAACTTACAGAAACACCAATGGTAGTATATCTCGATTAGGCGTAGCTCACGATATTACCATACAAATGGATGCCAGTAACTATGGCTTAGGAGTCATCTTGAGCCAGGAAAGTCACCGGTACCTTCCTGAACCAACTCGCTAAGCTTGGTTGAGAGGAATAATGTTATACAGATGGAATGCGTGGCCATACTTTTGACTTGCAAAGAATTTGAAAACTTCATTTATGCAATGAGGAATGTAACAGTACATACAGGTCACAAGCCATTACAAGTAATTTTCTCAAGCGTTTTCGATTCACTTTAAAAGAATCTGCTTCGAATAAGCCTCGAATTTATGAAATGTAACTTAATGGTGAAGTAAATTCTGGGAATTCCCAATGTCATCACTGACCTATTGAGCCGACAGCCTGGTGGCCGAGAGACACCCAGTCATAAGAAAACATAGGGAGCTTAGGTATAGAAGAAACAAGACAGCGGGACTCTGACAGACCTTCCGACACACTGATATAGCACATAAATAGGGAGGCAGTATAGAAAGAATTTTTACGCCGTGATCACATATCGCATCTAGTATGTTGTCTGCAAATCAACAATGACATGCAGGACTGGATAAACCTGCATACCTGCATAGTCGCAAAGCATAGCAAACGTACAGCGAAAACCAAGATCCTTATCAATTAGCCGACCAGAGTATACCATAGCGGTAATGGCAAATAATTCATCAAGATTTATGCGTTTGGGAAGAGACAAATAATCTAGTTAAGGTAGGTGGATACGGCAGCTGTTTTGAATTGGATGAGGCGGGGCAATGTCAGTCACTTAAGGCGAAGTTAAGTGCCCAAATCGGTAGGCATGGACGGCCATCCGAACTTAGTATGTATTTAGACACCTTCATATATAGCGAGAGAGTTCAAGAAATTTTGCGCTGTGTGGATAGATAGACATAGGTAACGCACGGCATGACACCCAATCAAATGGAAATGCCGAAAGCGTCATCGAAATGCTGTGAAAAGAGCGGGATATCGCACCAAAGATCTGAGGTCGTATGGCGAGCGAAATAACAAATGATAGATATAACAAATAACAAATCACAAACGTAGCACAAAACGAATCATAGCAGTAACTCTATCCTTGGCAGTAAAATTGTACGATCGCACCCCAGCAACATTCCTACCAGATAATTAGCCATGACC
The DNA here is from genome assembly GCA_019614645.1 of Stratiolaelaps scimitus. Taxonomy (NCBI): domain Eukaryota; kingdom Metazoa; phylum Arthropoda; class Arachnida; order Mesostigmata; family Laelapidae; genus Stratiolaelaps; species Stratiolaelaps scimitus. Next base: position 1,607,533 of record JABWDB010000059.1, on the reverse strand, counting down.
TGTAAACGGCCAATCAAAGACGTGCCATAGGAGCAGTCAAGAAACGTCAACCTGATCGTACCAGAAACTCACAGATAATAACAAGAACAAACCACATCGTAGCCCATTCCATATAGCTTAGATGATGAGAATAATATAAGTTTTGTGTATAAGGAAGGTATCTGGAGAGCAGAAAGCCTTCAAAATAATCAGTACTGTCGGTCGAATCACGAGACCATCATGCAAGCAAATCGCAGATATATAGGCGACGGGTATCCCGATACACTTCACTAGAGACAACCGCGGTGCAATATACAGCTTCTGCAGTACTCATTCGGCCCAGTGCTCACAAACGTAGCACAAAACGAATCATCCACTACATACCGTCCAGTGTCAAGCCCGCAGAGCCCTATCACAAAGAAAACTATTTCATAGCTGTCGTCCATCTTCTGTGACTGGCCTCGGTACCCCTTTCTCCAACACAATTCCCATCTGGTGGCAGAGCAGTGTTAACCATATCCCAGCAAAGACGATTTTGGTAATCAAAGCGGCGATCGCAAACCTTGGTACTTTTCGAAGTTTCCACGGCAACCGTCACAAAGGAGATGCGAACTAGCCATCCCACACCTTCAGTTACAGAACTACACAGACCTACAGGAGAAGCTCTATGTATCTAAACATCCATGGCAGCCACACAGTATCTAAACAAAGTACTCACAACAAGGCAATGGGCGAGCGTAGCAAATCTTAGAGCCACCCTTTCCGCCGATTTGGAGCGCAGAATGCAATAGGAATTAGGAAAATCTGTGGCAGACCAATCACCACGGCTCAGCCCAAATAGGGGATAGTGGACCACATGCCGTGATCGGGAGAGGATGATGCATTGCCTGGTCGACCAGCAACATTAGCACATAGGGGATGGATCGATCGGACGACGAACCAAAAGGAGGCGGAAAAGGAGGCAAAATCTATTATACAATTTATTAAAACAAGACAATACATATATCTCAAAAGTATACGAAGTGAAGTATGCCAAATTGGAGGAAGAACAATAATGGTGCAGTAATAATAATAATAAATATATCCGGCTGCGGATTTACTCAAACTCATAAGTTTATAAAAGTAATTTCAAGCAGATTATCATACAGGGTCTTCTTCAATAACACCAGCAGAATAGTCAAACGTTCACACACACATTCACACACACACGGCAGATGGTTATCTATTTGTTAGTAAGTATAATAGAAGAAAATAAATAAATAAATGCAGTCACTTTGGTGTCTAGTAGCACTAGCTTGTTTGTTACGACTAGGCCGGCTATATATATATATATATATATATATATACAGTGAATAATAAAGTGGTTTTATAAATTTATTAATTTATACAGTGGCCGTCACTGCAGTGCCGCCCACTGTAGCAAGAGAATAATCAGCTCCACCAATCAGAAACTGTACGATTCTTGTGCAGTCAATATCCATTATAGCATAATAATACTCCACCTTTTGCCGACTGTGACTATTTACTATATTCTCTTTGCTTGACTTCATACGTACATTTGTAATCGATACGAACTTATTTTTTAGGAAGAAGCTATTGAATAAGTGTTTGAGTAATTGTATAGATTATATGGCCCAATGTGTGATTACAAGCATACGCAAGCAGTATTCGTCTGTAGGTTGAACAAAAGCATTGTTTTCCTGTGATACCGAAGCATAGGCTGTGAAGAGATGTGTTGTTGTCTCTGTTGTTTACACTTTCTAATTTCGATGATCATCTGAACAGTTTGGGAAGGCAAATGTACAGTTCACATATGATCAGGCGTAGGTTGCATCGAACACTGGGTGGAAAAGATAGAACTCACCTCATGTGACTGCCGATGATGTGTTTACGGAACTGTCTGCCGATTCTGATTCATGGCGTATTTAATTTGAATAGGAGCATGTGATGACGGAGATCATACACTTATATATATATATATATATATATATATATGTGTAAATTCCGCTCCCCTATATATATATATATATATATATATATGTACAGAGGAGCGGGGGAGGTAATAGTAAGTTCATAGTCGGGTAAGACTTGAGTCTAAAATGACTAAAAGTAGCTTCACAGTCACGAAAGTAAAATAGCCTCGAGTTAGAATGCCATCTGCTTCAACATTAAACCTACTTTTACGCTAACTTGAAGCCTACGTCTTACCCAATCTAATTTTGCCCCATCCTACATATATATGTATATGTGATGCAATATCTAAGGTCGGTGTCGTTGTAATGACGACGATATTCCGAGCGACACCATCACTTTTGTGACTATGCAATTCTCTTTGGATACTCGAAACTGCACCAATCACAAAAATGAGATATTCGTTCTCGGTGGGCGCCACGCCGCTTTTCTTCTTGCCTGATGCCTCTTTGTCTCCGACGTTGGGGAAAAGGTCCCGGAAGAGCTATGAGGGGTTGGTGGGAGTATGCTGTGTCGTGCTTAGGTGGATGTATTCCAAGGAGGCGGGGACTGAGCTGGCGAGCAAGCGAAAGAAGAACTGGGCATACGGACGAGCAGCAGGAGGATAGGATGTAACAGGGAATAGGGCATGGGGACGCGTATGGAATGAAGAGAGAGAGAGGAGGGGGCGAGCAAAGAGCGGAGGAACGACACAGCAGGGCAGAGCAAGCAGGCAGGCAAGAGACGGAACGGGCAGGAAACAACGCGAGCACGGAGAAACTAGCGCGAGGACGAGCGTACGGGACAAGGCGGAAAACGCCAGGGGACGTGGTAATCGTTGTTCTCCTCCCTCTCCTTGCTTTCCTGTCTGTCCTTCCTACCTCCTCCCCGCCCCTGCCGTGGCTCTTCTACCCTTGGATCGGCGTTTTCCCATCCCACTTGGTCCCGTTTGAATTCTTTTCTGTCCCCCGAGAGTTTTCCTTCCACGTCCTGACCCAAGGGAGTGGGACTGTGGCACATCCCCATCTCACTATTCGTCCTCTGCCCTAGCCCGTTCCCATCTACCCATACCCCAAGCCCTCCTCAACTCAGTGTTGGCTCCCCGATCAGGTCCCGGTTACTTTCTGGTAGTCCTTGTTTCCTCGTTCGTCAGGGCCAGCTGGTCTGGGCCCCTTTTCGGTGTCCGCTGCCATTCCTGCTGTTGCTCCTGTTACTGCCATTCGCACTGCTTCTACCTCTTCTTACCCTGCCGTCGGCCATACACACACACACACTCAGCCCAACTCCTATCCGGCTACTCGACCGACAATGCATGTTCTCACATTTCGCTCAAGAACCAAAACCAGGACACACACACTTTGCTGATTCCAAGTGTCACAACCGGGAGGAAGGATTAATCTGGATCCGTCTCCCCACCCAACAACAGCCCTTGGCACATGAATTTCGCTTCAATCCGTACGAATTTGACTCGTACATTAGTGCGTAGTTAACTCTGCATATTCAGTGCACCGCATCGGCAACAAATATGCTCAATAGCATCCATTTGCATTTGTTTTAATAGCACTCAAATATATTAGAATAAATGGGGGCATCACGTTAAAGGAAAGAAAGTCGATTTGGATAATATTAATATTGTATGGATATTTGTTTTACAGCTTGGGATATATATATTTGATCGATATTTCATTGCGGTAAGGTAAAAGTCTATGAGTTCATCAAATGAAATGCAATTTTTACAATGCTTAAGTTATGTTATGTGTCATGTCACGGTATCCCATTAACGTTTCTTTCTTCACAAAAATAAAAAGATGAACATCTTTTTCTCATAAAGACGCTCTACCGAACCCGAAATATGGGTTAACCACAAGGGAAAGGAACAATGACGTCCTATTGGATCCAAAGGTTTAAAACTGTTTCAAAATAGACATGTTGAGACAGATACGGGGCAAAGTAAGCAAGTAAAAAATAGCCACGATGATGTTGACAGTATCACAGCTCACTTCAGAGCAAGCACATTATATAGACAGTAGAAAATTCATTTCGTCTAGAAATGTTGTACTAAATTTAATAATCATGTGACACCTAGGCCTGCGAGAAGTTGCCGTATGTATTGTATTAGCAAGCACTGAGCGGAGGTCCCATGGCATTGAACCCTTTGGGAGAACCACAATTTCAAATGGGTTGTATGGGCTGGTTTTATGAATGAATGTACTTAAATCGCAGTGAGGTAGGGTGTTTAACCTTGAAACGAACACTTTTGTCCAGATGGAACAGAACGTTGAAGTCCGTTGACCACATATGACTCGTCCTGTGCGGTGCTGAGCACCACGGACTGTGAGAGCGAATGAGCTCTAATGAGCAACCGGCGCGTTTCGAAAACTGTAGACATCCACTGGTAGCGACCCGGCACCAAGCAGACGTTATGGATCCTGGTAACTATAACGATTGAAACCGATATAAGATTGTGTACTGGTAAGCGCCACATATTGCCCCATGACTTCTATCCAGACCAGTGCACTCACAATGAACCAATTCGGGGAGGAACAGTAGTTTTTGCCAACTAGTTTCGGATTGGGTTCACAGACACTATAAAAGATAAAAGACCTGTACATATACATTATTTTCGTTAGCCTGAAGAAGCGCACTTTTAGATGGACCTGCAAAAAGCCCAACCAAAAACCACATACGCTAAATTAGTGCTTAGTTTTTCGATTTTAGGCGTACTTAAACATGTATTTATATATATATATATATATATGAGGGAGGATATGTATATATCCTTGAGGTTAACAAAACTATATGCATGCACATCAGTTCGCTTTTGTTCGTGTCCTGACAGTCCACCCGAACTTACAGATCAAAGACAAAAACTAACCATTTTCATAGCAAGTTCCAATCTTTTGCATCGTATCTAAAACAAGTTCATTCAAAGCGTCCATAACGTTAGAAGGCTGAGACTTCCGATCTCGGTCATTCCCAAAAAGGGACTTTTTATGCATTAAAATCGACAATGACTTTCAAACGTCGCTCCTTACTCCAGTGCTGGGTATAAATATTTCTCTGCAACCCTATCAGTAAGCAAATACTATAGACTTTACGATGATTAGTTAAATCTCTACCTTAATCATGTATAATTTGATATTACATTAATACATTTTGCCAAAATTTTGTATGCTCTTAGCTCATATGGGCGGCTATAAGGACGATGTAATAACCGAATACAATAACTCTTCTCGGATGAGCGAATGCGTACTTAAATCTGCCTATTTTTAGTACGTTATGGAACTTCAATACGTGAACATAACTAAAGTGGACTATGATCCCTTCCAACCGCGATGATTAAACAACGATCTTTTGAAATGACATGAGCCAGAAATATTTGGTATGAGCCGTTACGACATGAGTAGTTATTTTTGGTATCCTAAGGTCGGACACATTTTCCAAATAGTAAAAAAGCGCCAAGACACCGATATATACATAGGTTCGTTAATCGGATGGCTAAGCAAACAAAACAAAGTCGTTTTAGTGAATTTAAACCACACTTATTTAGTCAATTTGACATGGACTTGCCATATATGTACATATAGGTCCGTGCACGGAAATGTACATTCTTTGTGCTCGGAGGCATTTGATAATTCTTTTTATTTAATCATGGGGGGATGCTCTGAGTTTAGAAATATCAGAATGGTCTTTCTGATCATAGGGTTGATGGGTTATTAGTTGTCAATGACACTTAGAATTCGGTAACAGCAGAATTTGAGCAAGATAAACCGCGTTGGAAAGCTTATTAACACCAGACGAATACGACTATGCTAAGATGAGAACTTGCTTGAAGGTGCCCACAACAACCTGGTCATGTCTCACACTGCAATCTATTCAGGACACCTACCACGGCTATTGAAATTACGAAGGTCTCGGCAATCAGAATTTGGTAACAAACTACCTCTCTGGAAATGGAAATTCGATTTCTTAAGCAACAATTCTTAAGCAATACTATTATCCCATTTATATATTATATAATATGCAATTACTTGAAAGCTTTTGAGTCACACTTTCATATTGTAAAAGCTGCAGCCAGACTCTTGTCAATAATAAGAAAACATCCCGAACATATTTCTTGAGTTTCGTTGGACGTGCAAGTGAGCATTATTATAGGTATTACTTCTGCAAAATTACATTGAAATTACTTATCACAATTTAGTCAAACGTAACACCTCAAATTGCGTTATTTAACAGTGTCATATATCGGAGCTAAGTCATTTTTTTGCCAAATCCAAGGAAGTGTGGCAAAGGCTCTATAGTGACTTCCATGTTAAGGCAACGAGCAGGTAAAGGCACGTGACTTCTTTATTAAAATCGCGCTTGGATTCCACCCTGCTGGGTCAGATTTTTGCAAATAAAAATCCCCGTTACAGTTCATTTGACCCCTCGTTCTCCCAAAACGACCATTACGCGATGCAGCCACATTTAAAAGCAGCCACTTTTACATATACTGTGAAAATATATACTGTGCATGTATGTCTTGCTGGGCAATGAAATTGTAATATTACATTCATCTAATCCCTAAAGTTTAGACAACATTTTACTAGCAATATAGCCAAAAACCATAATAAAGGTAAAGTAATTGAAAATTTGGTTAAATAAATCGGTTTTTAATTCAAGCTTTTTTAAACCAGTTCTGATACGCTGTATAGGTTGAAGTTTGAGAGATGAGATTCGTTGAGCCGATGTCAAACAACAAGAGAAAACGTCGAAATGTTGACCCTTCTGAGGGTGTTTGTGTGTGGAGAGTACACTTTGAACATGCATAACTCCTAAACTACACAGAGCTGAGAGCCACTTTTGTAATTATTTGAACTCAAGACTCTACGCTATTACTCGAAAGAAAATACGCAACACAAAAAACGTTCATTTCCGTACGTGCACCTACTTGTATATATTATAAAATACCAAAATTTGATCAAGATAGCGTCTTAAATAGCCGGGTTGCAGGCCGATCGTTTGTGAATCTCCTATCAAAGATGCTGTCGCTTTTAAATAATTTTAGTTGCAGCTGTGGGATAAGGGTTACTATACTCCGCCAGCAACGAAGCCATGATCCGACCAAGAATGCAGAAGCGACGGAGGAGCACTAGACGATTGTCACCAGTAAGCTGGCCGATCGAGTCAGCGGACCAATGATTAATTATATAAATAGTGCTTAAATTGATTCGAGTTCAACAGTCAATTTGCGCAGCCCAATTTTTTAACTCGCGAAAGAACTGCGGCTAGCAGCTACTGATTTTATATCTCGTAATAAGTATTTGGATTTCATCGATGTAGTCGCTGCCTTGTAGAATGTATCTGTTCACCTCTAATCACGTGTAGTCTCCCTGCTTAAGATACCCCTATTTAAGCGCGCAGTGTTTCATAATGTTATATAGTATATGAAAATTAGAGTTTATTTGTAAGACTACTGTGCTTTTATGTGTACTTATTCCTAACTGTAAGTCTGCTTTTCCTTTTTCTTTCTTTGTATGGGAAAAAACTCCTCTTGGAAGCTACAGTAGATTATTTAGTTGTGCCACTGACTAACAATAGAACGAAGACAGCTAAAGATCCTTGTTTGTGCGCTAGAGCTGCAATACAATAGAGAGTATACGTTAAAATGAGGTGACTGCAAGCAGAAGCATCATCAAGACCTAACTATTATGATGCCCCCTTGCCCATTTCTTGAGGGCCACTAGAAGCCTTCACTCAAGCTCGCAGATTTGCTCGATATTGGACGCAATATACGCAACGCATCCCCTCAACCACTCGAAAAGTCAGCTAGCCGTACCAAGCAGCGCGCTTGCTTCTATTTCGTCGTCTACTGTAATAAAGTTCAACCGAGTTCAAGTGAACAAGCGAAACTCATGGAGAGAGAGGCAAAGACGACCAACTGGTACTTAGGAAAGGATATGTAGGTCGTACAGCCTACTGAGGGAGAGCACAAGTTGTAAGAAGTAAATGTGATAAAGAGCTGAATATGTTATTGATTGATTAATACACTTGCTAACCATTTTTTTTTATTATTATTCGTGTCGACTCATTTATGTTCCGAAATGGTTCCAGGTGCACTATAAAATACAATGATATGAAAGTCTTGTGTGATTCACTATATAACCAAGCGTTGCTATTGAGATCTAGGCGAATGAGATATTAACAACTCTCCTTCTAGAGCAGGTGAGAAATTAATATGATTTAATTTCTACAGACGGAAGAGGAAAATAGCAAAGACGAACAGCAGGCAAGCTTGCTGATGTGGTGTGATCGGCTTGCGTATGACAACATGGAGATGGGCTCTCGTAAGGCCAGGTCGTTCTATCTACGGTTGCAACAGCTAGTGACGTGTAAGTGCAAGGAGAGCTCGCCCTATGGAGCACTCCTCGGAGTTAGCACTGCTTTTCTAGGTGGGTGGTTGGGATGTCGGTTACGAAGTGTCTGGTGACGGACGTTTTCACTAAGCAATGTCGGGATGGAGCTGCTATGTCGTTACGCTAACCGCATCTAGGGAGATACGCGCATGGGTTGTTCACAGCCGCGAAATACAAAGAGGTTGCTGCGTCGCGTGGTGTATTCCTTGAGCGATATTCGTGCCAATATCATCCTATCATAGATGCCATTGCATCCTCAGTAGCCCTATTGCACCACTCACAAACATTCACATCTTCTCAGCCTTCGTCCTCCCCTTAGGCCCTACTTTCCTAGCTGATCAGCGTCTAGTCAAAGCGACAAGCATCTGGATGGCTGGCAGTCGTTCTCGAACAGGCTACAAGCCCTCGTCTCCTGTTCCCATCCGTGCCTCCCACGTCGCCCGCTATTGCAAACCGGCGAGGGTAGGCTTAATCTACTTGCAAATTCGCCAAATATGTGTCGTCGGGCGCCATCTTCTCCATAAGAAGACGGGCACGACTGGGACAGCAGAAAACAGGAGCAGCAGCCCTACTGTCCTGGAGAGGAGCACCGCCCCGACGAAGAGAAGCCGTCGTTACCTAAGGGATACACCAACTACAAAAATCACAGAACCCCTTGGTGTGCGCTCTGTTAGCCAGGAGAGAAGGCGAAAACGATGGAAGGAACTCGCCGCAATGGCTGCAAAGTGACAGAAAGACAAGACTGCGCCCCCGAAGAATTCCAGTTGGTCGGCAGATATGGTAGTGTGGAGACTAAGGGGCCGACGTGTCCCATATGGGACGGCATTTCGAAACCAGCCCCCTTTATTTTTGCATTTTATATCCCATTCTTTGGGAATGGGCACCCTATATTGGCAACGCAGTTAGTTAGGCCTCCGAAACTGATGCCAACGGGTCCAGGCTAACACTATATAGAGCTGTTATATAATGTTAACTCGATACAGAAAGGACTCCTGCATTTTTATCGAAATCGATTAGCTCAAAATCAACGAAAATCGAAAGAAGAGAAAGTGATATCAGGAAGATTTTGTTATTAGGATCTGCTCCCTAGAAATTAAAATTCAGCCTCTGAACAGTTTTTCAAAGCTCACCTAAAGCTTAGCAGAATTTGATTTTAATATTCCATTATTGACTAAACCATAAACAGGGAGCCGTTTTCGAAAAAGTAACTTGAAGTCGAGGTCAGAACGAGAACTGTAGGTAACGTTTATTAAAATGTGCTTTATCATGCCACACAATGTGGATTAGTCAGAGTCGCGAAAGAGTTCATAGATAGTCGAAAAATAATGCCGAGTTCCTTGTTAGTTGGGCTGTTTACATGGTTCACTATTATGCATACTGCAACAGCAACTGAAAGCTAACAACAGCGACGCTGTATAAGTACATGCAATATATGTGTCATGTTGGGTCTATTTGTGATCATAAACATAATTTTCTTTTTGCTGTATTCTTTCGCACTGGTGGAGACTACATACAGTTAGAAGAAGATAGGGACAAGTGCAAGAAGTCGGAACTGACGAATTGCCCTCCACTGTTGCCAGCGAACAATCAAGGCGGGAGGAGTCATTGTCACAAACAATCAGCTGTTGTCAGCTGTACTGTATTGAGCTTTGGTGGAAACATTCTTCTATTTGATTCGCAACGGACTGATGTTCGAGGCAGCGACAGCTGTTGGAGTCGAAAATCATGCGTCTACCCAAAAATACCGCAGAGGATTCCCTTAATTTCCTTTTACCTCAGCGCGACTAGATAACTTCTGTAAATGGTATTCCATAAAAATAATCATAGGTCTATAAATAGTACTGTGCATATAGCAAATATGCCACACTAATATCGTATATCTAACAAGCCATGTTTTCTTTACTAAAGATCAAAGATGAGTCTGTGTCGATAAAATGGCTAGAAATCTCAACTAAGCATTGCTCCTCATTAACATCTAAACTGTTTTGTATGGTATAAGCGTACATAGAGAATCCATGCCAACAGATCAATAATACGAATGGACCGGCGCAAAGCTACCTACTTTTACCTATTTTAACCAACAATATGTCCAAGTTACGCATACAACATAAACACCCCCGCTCTAAAGTAATGTCTCAAGGCGGTACCAGCGCGGGTGGTGGTGAAGTGAATAAACTCCCCCGTGATTTCTGTATCCAAATTATTTATCTCTGTCAATGTGTTGAGCCTGGACGTAGAATATAAGTAAACTGAAGTTATTTATATTTGTACTCCTCTGCCTGGCTCTCGCAATTGGCTTTCCAACATAATTTATCCCCCTGGTATGAATGTGCCGTTGGAATATAGAAAAACGTCCAAATTTCACTCTCCAGGGGAGGCTTGGGATTTAACTTTGGAAATTTATCACTCGTTAACCGTATGATTCTGTGAGCCGATCTATTTTTTAAACTCATACGACACTCACAATGACACCAAAAAACCATCAGAAGGTACTTCCTTTTTGGCAGTGGTTCTTGTCCGTCAATGGAAATTATTGTTATAGTCTAAATAATTAGATACAGTTAAGGCCAACAGTAAACAGTTACGTTTTTTGATGGCTTTTGTTGCGGTGGAACATTGGGCCTATTGCAGAGATGATGGCTGTAAATGTTCGGTGAAGTAGACCAACCAGATAAATACCATATCAAAGTGGGGCATTTTCTTTATCAAGGCGTACGGAGGCTGCCTCACAATTAATATAAAAGCTAAAATTGTGTTGTCGGACTTCTATGGACGGCGCGTTGTAATGGCAATGAGCGTGCATGTGAACTCGATGCAATCTCAATATCAGAATGACAGGCCGATGACGTTCTTAGTATTATATATAAATTTCGAAACAGATCTCACTCTAACTTTTATAGCAAGTAATTATTTCGGGCTAACTACAGCCAACCTTTAACGTGCACGGTACCGCTTCCGGCATTGTTTCAAAAGACGGACTTCTGTAAATGCAAATGTGCAACGGTGGGGATCGAACCCGTGCACCTACGTGTCTCCTCCGATTGCAGGGCGCACGCGAATGAACCACGCCACAGGGCTCGACTGCTATATTAATCGTGAGGCAGCCTCCGTACGCCTTGATAAAGAAAATGCTCCACTTTGGTATGGTATTTATATATAGCTGGTTGGTCTACTTCAACGAACATTTACAGCCATCATCTCTGCAATAGGCCCAATGCTCCACCGCAACAAGATCCAACAAAAAACGTCACTGTTTTCTTTTCCTACTGTTGCCCTTAACGGTATCTAATTATTTAGACTATAACAATATTTTCCATTGACGGAGAAGAGCCACTGCCAAGAAGGAAGTATCTTCAGATTGTTCTTTTGGGTCACCCTGCTAGCATGCAGCTTTTATGCTTTTTTATGCTTTTCTCTTAAATTTTAGACAAGTTTTCGCGTGGCTATATTTATGCATACAATTTGCGAGCAAATATTTGGCCTATATGAATGTACACACTACAAATTATTGCACGAAAAACAGGTTGTCACTTCCTGGGTGATTGCTGTTAGACAGATTTACAAAGTTGAAACTTCTCTGTTTCCATTCCAAACGTGCGTTATCCTGTGCAATTTCGCATGTTACAGCCCAGCCGGGTCAATGATAGTTAACTTGGATTATGCTTCCAACGCTGTACAAAAGCTAAAAGCTTAAATATACTTCTATATATCATACAATATTAATTGATCTTTCGCCTCCCAATTGGTTTTCCAACATAATCTATCTTAATTAATTGACTTGAAAACCTTCAAGGCGTTGACAAAATATTAGGAAAAAAGTTTTTTAAAATAACAGTCTCACGGTTCTAAGAGCTCTTTTGGGTACTTATATACCTATCATGAAGCCCACTACAATAAGTTACCGATACAAAATAATCGGAGAAATAAGAGGAACGTATCGGTCTATATGCACCAAGTTTAGTAATATTCTATCGATGTACAATAATTCACCAAGGTGTATTTTTGAAATTACCTCAAAATAGAATCATTTACTTATCACACACATTTTTACTACAACAAAATTCGTCGTGTATTAAAGAGCCGTGTCTACAGCAAAATGTTTTCATATTTTACCCTGTGGAAACCTCTTGACTGGCGACGTTGTAACTGTGACCGCTGTCATCCGAAAACCAAGACTCCCCTATGGTGCTCTTCACTAGCTTCGGACACGGTTTTGATCCAACGACCTCCTGATAGTGGATGGTTCTTTGTACATACTAAACAGAGCCCACAAAGTTCCACTCGCCCCCGATTCTCTCGTAGTCCCTGGGGACAGACACCCTGAATTCTATTGCAGAAAAGCTTCTATTGCAGAGTTCACCTCGAAGCATGCTACGTGAAGACCCCTTGCAGGGAATTCAGAGCGCAAAGCTCTTGCTCCCAGCGGGGCGCCACAAGTGACACGTCTCGCACCTCAGCACCGTGCCCATATCCGCCGCGGATTTTATGTGTCGATCTAGACTAGCGTTGCACAATCACCGAAGTCAGCAAATGACTGTAGCTGATATTGACAGAGCTTATGGTTCACATGTTTTATTCTTTAGAGATGAATTCGTAACAAACAATGTTATAGGTAATACACAATGTTGTGCCTCCACAGATCCTAGACTAATCCGTAAGCACAATAATCGCTGAAGTTAAATAAGATTCATAGGGTAGAGCATAGATGTTCCGTAAATATTCACTGAATGAACCGGAGTCTCTCTTTTCCTCAGTTGATTCCAACCAAATGGGGAATAATGAATGAAGAAGCACCAGGGGATACGCTAAGCCAAGAAGTAGCCACAAGACAGAACATTGTGGTGGGGGAGTTACTTCGCTTACGGCTGCCCTCCACATCGCGCGCTCGACTTCTTTCTGACCTGTGAGAGGACGTCACATACGCCTACAACACGCAATAGCAGGGTTAGGCCAACCTGACCACTGAGAAAGAATGCTTTCTTTCTTCTTTTTTATGTTGAGAAGGTATGTGTCATGGTGTATCCAGAGCCAAATGTCATTGGTATAATATATAAAGTTAAAAATGAGAGACAGAGGGAGAAATAACGGGGTAGTGCATAATGGAAGTTGGGCAAGAGGCAGTTGGAGTTTATTGCAGCAGAGTCGGCTGTTTAGGCTAACTACAGAGGAATTGGGCGAACTATCCCGAGAGCTATTAGTTTAGTGGATCAGCACGACAAATTGAGAAATAGAATACTGGCATGTGCTTTACTTTCTTTAGGACAGCATCATAGATCGTATAGGAAGGACGGCACTGATCAAATATCAGTGGGATTCTAAAAGAAGCTAATAAAAATGTGCGTTTATTTAGTATTAACTACTGAATGCTCTACTGATTACAGAATAAAAAAGTCAGAAGGTTTGCCTGCCGCTTAAGTGACATTTGTTGTTGTGAGATATTGGTTTACCACATGAATACAACTCAACGAGAGTCGCCCTTTACAGGTTTCAGCTAGTGACGCGTTCACCACTGAGCCCAAACTCTCGGGGCATCTCAGAAAGTCTTATCGCTTCAGTCAGAGAGGTCCGAATCGAAACGAGCAGGAGGCAGTCCGGCTGTCAAATTTATTTTGGCTTAAACGATTCTTTGTAACGAGGCATTTGTAATCGTACTTTTGAGGTTGTTCGTCTGGCGCGCACTGCCATAGTCAAACAGGACTTCCCGGGATGTCCTGGGCCTTTTTTGACATGATCCAACAAGAAGCAAGCGTGGTAGATGAGGAACAAATGGCAACGAGCCATGTGATAGACGGAATACGAAAAGCTGGAAAAAGGGCGAGGGAGAGAGAAAGGGAGGGTAAAGCAAATCGAGAGTAAAATATATACGTTTTTTTAGATAACGACTATACGCCACAAGAAACATCCATAATTCGGGGGGCTTAAGATGAGCTGCTTCGCCAAAGTCGTTGGGTAAAGTTGCCCGTATCCAGACAAGCCCTTACGTAGGGGGGATGTAAGGGGGAAAATGGGCCATGAAGGTACGTAAAGAGAGAGAGCCGTCGCTTGTCGTAGCTCTTCAAACCGCCGCCGGGAGCAGACCATCCGAGCGTGCTCTTTATAATTGACTCAGGTGCAAGCAAGCTCGGCCAAACCATTACCTTCACCGACCCTTCTACGAGCCTAGGAGTAGAGGAAGTAGGAGCAATATGAGAGAAGCCGGATATGGCGTTGGAAGAAGCGAACCAGCTAAGACAACCCAGCCGAACCTGTCCCACAGTTGGAGCCGCAGACGAAAGCATGGAAGCGGTAACGGATTCTGCGCTAACGGCTTGAGGCTAAAAAATAGAAGAAGAAGAAGAAACCCCACGCAAAGCGAAAGCTTGTCACCCGGCTTGCTCTTCGTACTCCCTCATCTACGGGTTCTCTGTGAATCAGCTTGTGCCGCTGCTGTGTCGCCCCTAGCAACGCAACGAAGCAGAACCTCTCACAGTAGCACAAGCAGCACTCAAAGAGGTTTAAGACATGACGAATCAAATGACAAGGTCGTACATGTGTAAACTTTTTCGCAAAGACATTTTTAGTGAAGGATGCAGTATACAAGATTTTCGGTACGTAGTACGTTTACATATTGGACTGATGCAAAATCAGCAGCTAAAATCGAATTTCAAACGCAAAATATTTGCCAAAAACCGTTTTTAATCAAATAAAAATGTTCAAATAAAAATTAAACAAGATGTTTAATTATTTTTTGCCATCTCTCCACGATCTTCATTATCCCGTTTTCACAGAGATACTGAATCCAGATAAATGAAGGTTTGTTTATTCAAAATGCTCTGTAGCCCCGGAACAAATGATAATCCGGAGGCGCAAGATCCTGGCTATACGATGGGCGCACCAAAAAATCCCATCCAAGCCGCAATAATATTTGCCGAGTCATGAAAGAAACGTGGGGTCTATCGTTGTCCTGGTGGAAAACAACGTCCTTTCTATTCACTAATTTGGGCTGCTTGTGATCGATTGGACGCTTTAGTTTGGCCAGTTACGCTCTGTGCTTGGTCGAATCAATCGTTCCGTGGGCTTGATTTGATCGATATCAGCGGTGACTGGCCGATCGGAGCGAGGAGCACCTTGGAGACCAAAATCTCCGCAACAAAACTTCGCAAACCACTTTTGACACACACTTTCACTTACGGCAATCTTTCCACACAAGCATATATATTTTTGCAACTTTGTGACATATTTTTGCCGTTTTGAAAATATAAAAGCGAAATGCATGGAAAAACGAGCCACGTTTCTTCTTTTATATTCAAAACACAATTTAACCTTGCATACGTCACGGATCTTGGTGAATATGATCTTAAAATGTCGGCACAACTTTCATTTGTTAGTTGATATAATAGTTTTTCTGCTTGACATATGAGCAAGCGGAAATACAACTGAGAATGGACCGTCACGGCCTTGTGAATCGAATATATAAACCATATCAGTATCCTGATGGTAACAGTAGTAATGATGGTGATAAGTAGGGGAAACTATAGTAACGGACAGTAAGAAAGGGCATCAAAGACAATCGGCCAATGTAAAGTGCCACACACAGTTCCAGTGGATA
The DNA here is from genome assembly GCA_019614645.1 of Stratiolaelaps scimitus. Taxonomy (NCBI): domain Eukaryota; kingdom Metazoa; phylum Arthropoda; class Arachnida; order Mesostigmata; family Laelapidae; genus Stratiolaelaps; species Stratiolaelaps scimitus. The sequence goes on along the minus strand of JABWDB010000059.1, from coordinate 1,591,621 downwards.
AAAAATAAATTAAAAAAATATGGTGTTAAGAGTCTGTCGTGCAAACAGGACTACGTCAGCAGTAAACCCATATGTTCCCAGTAACCCTACATAAAGGAGATTCAGATAGAACGAGAGAACGGAGCGGCTGATAGAAGGCGAAGAAGACGCTCTCAACTTATGGAATCAAAAATGGTCGGAGATCGAGGAGGGTTTTTAGACTAAATTGTATTGCTGACATGTTCTGTTAGAATAACACCCAGTACCGCTTTAGACCAACCGCCAAGAATAAGGCCTAAAAAAGAAAAGACGATGTTCTTTGCTGCACGATGGTACCACTTGTTCTGGATACCTAGAATCTCAGTCTGATTAGTATGGATTAACTAAGTCTCTACGATTAACAGTGATCATAAAACGAATTTCCTGATCCAAAATGAGCTATTTGCATCGTTTTAATTCGTCTATCTTTTGTCAATCCTGATCTTTGGGCAATGATAGTGCATATTTTTAAAAACTAAGAATTGTCAGTTCCTATGAATAGATGAGGCCATACATGATTGGTAGACTTGTTCGCTACTTCATTAAATTGAACATCGGGTTCTAAACATCCTCAAACATACAACATTTTCTATTTTAGTGGAAAAGTGGTTCAGTGGGTTTATCGCTGGCTGTGAGATACACTAAAAGTACTGTCTCGTTCTCATTAATGTAAAGCACCAATGTCGTAATGTTTATCAGCTATTATCAGTCACAGTTGAAAGTACCAATAGGCCGACTGTGCCACCGTAAAGGCATTTTAGAGACACACTGTTCATAATCTAAGTGCTGTATACAGGGTGTCCAGAAGGTTACGCAATCCCATAGGAAGCAACCAAGGTATGAGGGTTCCACAGGTAATTTTCGCTGCAATATTTCTGTCCGTTTGTTAGCAATCGATGTTTAGGTAGCACCTAGTATGTAAATTCATATCTAAATGTGTTTACAAAAAAACAAAAGAATAAAAATTTACGGAAGAGAATTGTGGGTTACTTGGACTATTTTCGAAACTGTCAAATTTGGGGTTAGTAGTCATAACCTACTCGGGCTGCATAACTTTCCAAGCAGCTTTCATTGTGAAAGAACCTTGATTTTAAGGAACTCGGAGCAACGATTGTCTTTTAAGGTAAACATTAGAAGTTGTTCAACAACGTCCCCAAAGTACGAACAGCATTTAGGAATAAATAGAACGTTCCAATAACTATCTGGGCATACTTATCATATAAAAGCTATATTTATAATATCAAAATGAGAGCTTTATTGCCTCCACAATGTCATAGCTATAATTTGGTCATCCGTGCACTGACTTTACTTGCTTAGCTTGCGTACCTAAGAATTTATCCCTTTGTTTCCATAATATCAGCACCTGTGTGAAGGTAAATTGGCTTTCGAGCGAAATCTTTGATGAATATACACACACTCTTTGTTGCATGCCACCTTCCTATGAGTATTTCTCTATTTTCGCAGCAAACCATACCAAGACATCTCGATGGATTAAAATAATTGCGTCATGGCCCCGTACAATTGAAAAATAAAAAAATATAATATCTATAAAAATATACATTTGTAGAGTATAATTAGTGTATTTACTGCTTTTCTATTAGATGATCGAACATTTAAGTCGATCCGCCAACGAGACGCCGTCCTCGGATGTTGTTTATTTGTACGATGATGTATACATGTGACATTTTACATGTACATATTTAACCACCAGAGTAATGGAAAGCGTAGCTGGTATTAAAAAAAGAGAGTAATGCACATGGATTACTTCAGAGGTGGTATTTACGCCATATCCACGTATCTGTGAGTGATACAAACAGATGCGGACTATGGTAATCAAGAACACGGGACCATGAGAATCACTGTCCGAGAAGATAGTGTCCAACAGCCTCAAAATGAGTTTTCACCCAGGCAAGCGCTATGAGCTGTCGAGCTAACGTCAGAACTGACTGGCACGCAAACGGACAAGAATCCAACGGCGCGAAGACAGAGTGGTGTGAGTAACTCGCTTGTAGGGCGGTCGGGTGTTCGACATGATAATTTGGCCTGGCGAAGAAGCCCAGTGTGACGGGAGATCTGAAGCTAAAATGGAAGAAGGCGCGAGCTGTAGAACTCTATATGAATGAGATTGGTGAGTTGCGTCTCCCGTTAGTCGCTATTTTTCTGCCGTTCCCTTTCAATCGTTGGTCCGTCTTCAATGGGTCTCTGCTTACTCTACTAGCGGTGTGCATTAATTGCTGCAGAGAAGATGAAGAACGAAGACGCTACTATTGCCCCCACAAGCGGTATGGAAGCCGGGTGAGGGTTAGGCACCGTAGAGAGGGAGAGAGAGAGATGACGACAGAGTCATCGAGTACATGGTGGTAAACCGAAGGGTCTCCAAGACGAGGTGAGAGGAGCAGAAACACAGAAAGAGTGGGCATCTACAGGACCCAGTTCGTCAAACAAGAATTCCCAGCTCCGCCAGCCATCTGGACAGCTCTAAGTTATCTGTTACTTACGCATGAAGTATTCAGATAGATGCCATGAGCTACTCTAGAGCTTTCCCAATGTAGCGTGTCCCTTTTGTTTTCCCGAGATCCTTACGCTGTTGTCGCTCGTACGCCGGCTTCTGTCATTCCTATAACTGAGTAGACAAAATCTCTCTGGTGTTTGCAGCGTCGCTTTTCACCGCGTTGCGCTAACATCCATCGTTTGTTTGGTCATGTCTCGTGTCGCGCATATATATAATAGATCTAACAAGGCAGTCGGTGAGAAGGCCGCATTCTGCTCGAACCTTACTGCTCTACACAATGGCGCCAATGCATTGCAGAGCGGAGAGCGCTGCGTCTTCTAAGGTAACTATACTATAATACTACTATGCTAGGACAATATGTGAATAGTATGATAGTTTACGTGGCGGCAAGGTGGCTTGCTACATAGCACCCCAGGAAGACTAACTAGCGGAGGCAATGCATGTCTCGTCCGGGACAGTGGCTTATATGTGGCAAAACCCAGTTCCTTTAATTCTTGTCCAATCACCTAAACAAGCTCAGCGCTCTTCCGGCAACCCCATTGGGATCAGGTGCCCTAGATAAATCATCGGCTGGGAATCGCACATATATTGGCTATAGTATGATAAATGTATTGTTGTGTCTGGTGTGCCGCAATGCTTGGACAATATATGAATGGCACTTGAAAACAGAGAGAGATAGAGAGAAAAAAGAAAAGTAAAAATTGGTTCCCGAGGCTTGCCAACATATTCGTGAACATAATAAAAACGAGTTTATACTGCCCAACATTTACATATTGCGATAACAACATGGATGTGATGGCATTTATACAATACATTAGCTGCGCGATAAAGCCATGGGGTGGCGTTGTGCCTCCCTAGGTGGGAGTGCAGCTCGTTTAGGGCTGTTTTCCTTGAGAAATTGGCGTAGTGGTTAAATAGACTTTTAACCATTGGATGTATTTGTCAGCATGACAAGCATATGCAGAAATGAATTCAGCAATGAGAAGCCTATGCAGGTTGTTGCCGCAGCTTATTTGGGCAAGAACCGATATGGCGCCTATCTGTAGACCACCAAATCGCGATTGTGTTCAATTATATTTTGCCACCGCAAATATTAGTGTAGTCCCTACGTTTAAGAATTTCACATAATTCGTAATTAAATTAGATTTCCATCGCGATGTGAATGGTGAGCTAAACACGAGAATATTGGCTCAATAGAAGATAACGCTTACAATATCGCCAAGTATTAATCCCATCTTTATAGTCGTTACGGGCCTTTAATAAATACTAATGGCACTTAGGATACCTAGGTAACAATAGTGGTGCATGAAGGGGCCATGTCTCTAAGCGCTAAATTTCTAAGTTCTTCCTTCCTTGACATGTGGCTGGTGTCTTTGGCGCTAGTTGCAACTTATGTATATATATATATGATCTTTTATATACCCAAGTAGAGAATCCCCTCAATCAGCTAATTGAGATTGGGACTTCTGATTGGACTCTGGCCAAACATGTGAGCCCCTTTCCTAACCGCAGTATTGGTTGGACGATCGTCATCCTCTGCCTGAGCTCAAAGACCGCACGGGAGGTAGTTGGATAGGCGGCAAAAAGTAGGATTCAAATAAAACGTAAGCAACAGCAGTAAGGAAACGTGTGGGTAATTATACAATTCAATGCAACACACTTTATTTGGCACATACCTACAGAGGCAAACAGAAGGGGACAAGACCGTGGCCAAGACTTTATTTACACTGGATTAATTGCAGTTGTATATTAATTACGCTTCTAGTTACTCTTGGAATTATGGTGAAGAATATTTGTGTGAGTCTACAATTATGTTTCACATTATTGAGCATTCCAAAATCATTCATATATCAGATAATATTTCTAAAATAGCGTCATATACGTTTCGTTCAAATCCACTTTGCAGCGTGACGCACAAATTTCCTTTGTTCAGATTGGGGTTACACGCCTAGATTGCATTTTATAGAACAGTTAAAAAATCAAATATCAGTATCGGGTTTGCTGATAGCAAGGAAACTCAAAATCAAGTGTGGTTTTCTAGAAGAAAAATATGCTGAAGATTAACATTTGGTAATCAAGATATCTGTTAATCACCTCTTAAAAAATAATCATCTGTTTACGGCAAACCCACAAAATTCTACAGCTCGTTGGCTGAGTAGGCTGCCCAAAGTATCGCTAAAAAGACGCAAGTAGATAATAATAATAATAATAATAATATCGACTCCGCTTTAGCAACCCAGTCTGTAGTATAACGTGTCAAAACGAGAACATTATTAGTTACTCTCTAATAAACAAGAGAATAATGCGTGACCACAGTGTGATGGATGACTGGCAGTTGGATATACTACTCATTTGTTGAATTTGAATTAAATGGAAAAGTAAGGGTTCACTAAGTCTTAAGCGAAGCACGCTCAAAAAACCAAAAGCGGCTGAATCTACCCCGAATGCCTCCGGTAGGGGCTGCTCCCATAGATGGACTATTGAAAATTGAGAAGCAGGTTTGGTAAACGAAGGTCTCACGATCTGATTCGCATTGAGAGGGCAAATTTTAGTTGGAAATTCAGCCAAATCACTGATCCTTGAAAGTTTCGGTGAGCGTCTTGGTTTGACTCATACCCAGAGAGAGTATTAAAATGTCTATTGACAGTAAACTGCTGTAAGATTGCAGTATTTTTATCATTGTCCTTCCTTTAATGCAATGCATGTGACTTCAAGGTGGTTTTCCTACTGAGAAAAATCACTCAAATACTCATTTTAATGAAACGTTTTACAATAAAAACAGAGTCAGAGAGTGCAATTTTTGGTAATTCGGTTTCTGGAATGGGGGAGGGGGGATGGTAAGAGGTTGCACCTAGAAAGGGTCAGCAACTAACAACATAACTGATCTTGTATTCCCCCAACTTATGTAAACTTACAGGCAGCTCTGATGTTAGGGAAACTTTTAAGCGCTCCACCTGAGGGTTCGGCCACTTTGAAGCTCGCCATTGTCCGCGAAACACTGTCCCCCAAGCTAGCTCGCGGCCATATCTGAGTTGTCACCAATCTGGTCCAGTCCCACTGTTGTAGGCTTGTTCACACTTGCCGAAGCCAGCCGAGCAGTGCCGCCGGGGGCCAGGATTAGCCTCAGGTTGCTGCTTGTCTAAATTATATACAAACCCACTTAGCCAAGCAATGCACGCTTGCGCCCCGCTTTTCGGTTGCCCTTGTCTCACATGCTTACATGCATGTGAAAATAGGCTGCGTCGACAATACCCATAACAGAATTGACGGACCTCACGATTGTAAAAATCTATCACAGGTTACAGTACCGAGATGCTAAACAGCATTTGACCGGTGAATAACTTCTTGAAGACTAAAGAGACCATTTCCTCTCAACAGGATCATATAGATGCCCCCAATCGTTGCATAATAATGGCTATTGCGTTTTCTAAGTATTCTGTAAAGATATTCCACAAGCTATTCTAAAGAAAGTCAATATAGGATTTGCAGACCATCATGTCTCGGTTGGAGCAGGTTCTTGGGAGAACCTCAAGGTCCTTGTTTCGACTCATATTTAGTTCCGGAGTGTTGTTTTTGTAGTGCAGCTATTTATCATGAGTCCTTCTGTTAGACGCAAAATATACACTGTTACTGTTGGTAGAAACAGCTTTTCGATACTTGAGTTGGTACAATGCAAGCCAATTGCTAGATCCAGTCCATGAAAAGTTTATTTTACATCAAATACTAGAGTAAATATTTTGGATACTTTTGAGGTCATGCGCCTTCGTTTTATTCAATAAATTGACATGAATATTATACCCTAAGGTATACCCTAAGGGCGATTATTAGTATACCCTATTAGCATACCCTAAGGGCAACTAATCGAAGTGAAAATTCGATAAAAATAAAATCTTGACGTAACGCTTTGCTTAACCACCAGATCGTCAAGATTTCACCAAAGTTGATGCCGTTTGGGATAACTATCTGTGATTATTTTGCATACGCGGTGCTACCTAAATATTAATTCACATAAACGAGAGAGAAAAAAGGAAGAAGATTCCGAAGATCACCTTTCCTTCGAAGAAAAAATCGAAGAGAAGGTTATCTTCGGAACTTTGGTTTGTCTCTTCTCATTTATCTGTGACCTGAGGGCTTCATCACATTCCCCTTACCTTCGATCACAACATTATTCTTAAGAATTAGCTTAATAGAGAGCAGATGGTTTCTTAATAGCAGTTCTCAGCTCAAGCTCCCGATATTTCGCGATCCTTACATTTTTATTTAGCATAACCCAGTATTCTATACTGAATTTAAAGGCTAATTGGGCTCGGTCATAAGGCCCACATAAAGTGTTCCAATAGGCGTTCACGGCAACGTCGAACTATGCGGAACCAGTTTACCTCATAGGTTGCATTTTGTACTGTAGATCTAATCGAGTAGTGCGGAAATACCCATATCTTCGAAAATGTATGCAGCTCCTTTTTCGTTTGTATCAAACGCGTATCACGGTTAACGGTAGCCGTTTTGAGCACATGTTGTGATACCACCTGACAATCTATGAATCACTTGTTTCCGTGGAGATTAGCCAGGACACTATATTCAAAATTACATTGAATCTCTAATACTTTGTCTATTTGGTCCGACACAATAATTTCATATAGTCATGTTTATAACCAGACGAAGATGTTCTGTCGTTCACTACATCGTACAAATATCGGACACAGAACGCTATCTTCCTTATACTATATAATTTATCGTTTGTTGCATATCAATAAACTGTCATCTCACAGTGAAGAAAAATAATAAACTCCTCAAAAGTTAAGACTTCTTCGCCAACACTGTATGCGTTTGGGCGAACCAAATTGAAGAGGTGAATCTCAGCTTTAATGAGGCGCTTTTGTGTGTTCGGCAATGGTGAAAGCACTTTGCGTAATTTCAATCTAAAGAAAAAAATTCACTTTGATATTATTCCTATGTGATGTTTGCTGCTCCATACATTTAGTCAACTGACATAAATAGTTTGCTTCATACTCATATATGCCCAGTATCTCAATCAAATCAGCGGTTCTTATAAAATCATATATTATTTGAGTCACCTCTGTCAAATCACACACACATTTTAGCCTCTAACACAAAGTGCGCAAGCGTTAGATGATGGCCCCGTTTAGCACGAAATACTTTTTTCCCTGCGCTTTCGATCCTGGACATCTTTGTTGTGATTTTTGAAATATTATGTTTTTCCTCAGTAGTTCTCAAACATTGGTTCTGTTAATCCCCAAGTGGCACGATCGTCTTTGTTGAATTCCCAGTCTTAAAACAGATCCAAACACTGGACCAATATCGAGGATCGTAAAGCAAACCAGACGCATAATTCTCAAAGGATAGCAAACATTTCAACGCGCCGCCTAACACATATTTGCCGACCTCATTATGGCTTGTGTTAATCGCAGTACAATAGGCATGATCAAAACTAACATTGTTTAAGAAGGGCCTGTTTTGGAGAACGAATTTCGTGAGTGTAGGGTCACTCCGTTTGAGTGAGAGTGTCGTGGCCGTGGTCACCATGTGTGCGTAAGGGGAGTTGGCAAGCACGCAAGAGGTAAGAGGTTCGGATGGACGATGCTATTGGCCATAAGGTTGGCAGAAAGGATCGATACAGTTGGGGGTAAATACAGGAGTTAGGCGAAGGGGCCCGGCCCGGTCTGCTTTGCCGCACAGCGAATGGACACCGATACCAACAGTACCGATAACAGGCGCGCCTTCGTCTTGATGGACTAAGTAACTAACCGGCTGAGTGACTTGTCGCCTGTCTGCTCTGAGGTTGATAGGCCTCCTGGCCCCGCCGAGTAAAAAGGCTCGCTAACTCGAGGGCTACTGGTGGCATTAATATATGCATAATATGATGATGGGTAGGAATGAGAAGTGCAGCAACTAAGAAAACAACAAACTGCTTAATGGCCCGCCTTTGATGCGTGACTTCCTTAAGAACACTTCGATTTATCATTGTCGGAGTATGTACCGACATAATACAACATTTTAGTTCATGGAAGTCTGTACCTTATTCGGAAAGAAGACGACCAGGAAGGATAGAAGGTAAATAAAAAATGCGGAAGCAATAAGCTTATCTTTACTAACAATCTCTTCTGCTACATGAGAGGCCACTATCTAGTCGGCCATAGGTGAAAGTTAAGTCTTCCATATCAAAGCAGATTTTCCGGATTGAGTCACAGACAATATTGAACGTCCACTGTAGTGCTCCATAGAAATAGTATTCAACTCACCCAAACCATTATGCAAGATAACCTTTTTTAATGGACCGTGCTAACGTGCATGACAACACCCCTTGCAGACGATATACAACCCCGCCGCCCTCCCGGTATGGCTTAGGGTATTCCTGCAGTAAGAGCATATGCAATGTAACCGGTACAATAGAAATGTTCTGTAAAGCTAAATACTGAGCAAACGTACTGATGGTATGTTCTCCGTAGACATATTCATTTGCGATTATGGGCCATAGCGTAAAGCTTTCGAGAAGAATCATGTTTAGCTTCGGGTGTGCAGGGGAACTTCCATGAGCGATGTGTGAGTTCGGCTTATGCACCTTTCCGATCCAAAATTGAGGTCTAATAGTAATATCGCAAGTGTAACAGTTGGGCAAGTGTAACAGTCCAGATCCCCGAGTGAAGGGTGCATAAATCGCATCGCCACAGGCTGGAACTATTTGCTTTTATTCAGCTTCAATATGATGTCTCAATTTGGGGGACTGTTTCCATGAGAGAATGTGGCATCCAAAATGTCAGATTTCTTATAGCCCTCTAATTTGTCCGCCACTTGCTTCCTATGTCATGACCTATGGGTAGATACATTTGAATTGCCTTATTGCTCTACAGTTAAAAGGTAAGGTAATATTTTCATACTTAGTATTTTAATGCTATACATATAGTGAGCGAATGATTCGCAATGATTATGAATCTAAATAGTAGTTTATAAAAATAACTCATTATTAAATAAGTTTGCGTTTATATAAAATGCAACAAAATCGACAAACTTACCCTGTCAAGAGAGGATGAAAAGCATCCAAAATAGAAGTAGCTTGTAGATGGACGAGTCGAGCATAGACAATGGGCTAACAGAAGAGAGCGTGGCGAAGAGATACATTGAATCTAATATGCTCGCTGTGAAGAACAGAACATTTCGGGAATCCGCGAGCATCGTCGGCACGCCACCGGGCCTACTGTAGCTGCTCCGAGTGCTCCTGTTAGATAGGGCCTCATGAGGCATCGGTCGACTCTAGGTGAAGCAATAGGGCGAAGGGGCAAGTTGGGAGCTTGGGATCGTTGCGCCCGAGGGAGCGAACAGCAGGGTGTTTCTCACGGCCTGTTCGGCAGCGCGGCGAGGCAACAGTTCTGCAGCTGCAATGGGATCGGGACGACGAATAGTGGAACCGGCTTGCCAGGGCTGGTGGGCTAAGCGTGTCTAGCCGCAGGACATGCATCTTGGATAAACAGGCCGCCATCGGTGTCGTGTCGTGTCGGAACTGGGCGTCTCACAGCCGGACAACCATCCTGTCCGTCGTCGACCGTATCCATTCCACCGTGCAACCCCCATCGCATAGGCGCCATCCACCATCCTGAACCGTCCACATCGGCCGTTGCTGTTTGCTGGCAGCAGCTATTCGCCTTCAGACCCTGGCGCCATCTCCTAGAAATACATGAAACGTTGCCGTCGGGGCAAATGCGTGGTGGGCACGGTGAAACACTCACTTTCGTAGGATGACCACAGCGACTGCCTCCTTCATCATCATCATCATCATCGTCAGAAGTGGTAGTCGCCGCCGCCGCAGAGGATAGTCCAGACGTTCTCAAAGAGAGCAGCGCAACCTGCAATACAATCGCCGTTGGTGAGAATCTCATCTGTATGGATATTTTCGTATAAGCTAGTTCACTTCTTAACAGAATATCATTTATTCATCCAATGAATCCAATTAATTATATAAAATGCGATGAGTTAATCTGTCATTAATACTTTGCCAATAAATTGTTTCTATTGCTCTAGCTAAGAGGGGAATTCACCATGTATTGTATTATCGAACACCTTTCAAAGGGCACGATAAGCATTTGCCTAAATCGTAGTCTACAATAACCGCGCAAAATAACGATTATTTGACCTACAGAGAGAGCTCGAAAGTTAATATACAATCATAATACTCCACTATGCGAGCCATTTGCGTCGATCTAATTATTATATTTTCGTTAGATAGTCTTGCGTCAAAATGCCAAGAGATTTGAGTTCGACCTGATATTCAGTAATAGAGGCTGATCTAATTCTAAGTGGATCTTACGTTCACAGTAGCAGCTTTGTGTACATTTCAGGTTGACCTATATAAATCTGGATGCGCTCCTTATCGGCAATGATGTGCGTAAAATTGGTCCTCATGGCACATTACTGGGGTATTGTTTGTGAGAGGTTCCACAAGTTATAGATGTAATCACTCTCAACTGCTTCTCTAATTATTATATATTTTGACACGCACAATCATAATGAATACCTGACATAAAATAACATATGTTTGTATTTCATGCATGATCATTTAAGTAACGGTACTCAACGTGTAATCAGTTGAGATAGATTCCGTTTGAGTTATTCCCCTTTGAAGTTAAATGTGGTGATAATTTGCCTATGGCATCGAGCCTAATTATGCAGGAAGGAAAGAACATCCAAGCTATATTTTGAACTTTTATTTAACTAAAACTGACCCTAGCTGTGCTTGGTGATGCGGAATTCATCGCTAGGATTAACAGCGTTCTGTCCACAATTTTACTTTACTCCCAACAAGAAGTAACTACTAGAACCGCTTACGTATTAACTCCAGTTATAGGGGACTGACATTTTCATAATGCGAAGAACAGGCGAGGACATTGAGCTCTGTAGGCCTTTCCGACAGCAAGACGGCTGAAGAACCACGTTATTGGTCAGGTATAGAAACAGTAATGTAAATACCAGTCACTATTTACCCATGATATGCAATAATCTTCTAGGCCATAACTGCTCAGCGCCTTCTATGGAGATCATTCAGATCCGTTTTCCGTGTAACAAGAAGTATAAGCTAAACCATTAAAGTTTCTTTACTGCCTTGAAGGCAGTTCTTCCAAAACTGTGCTGTTAATTTTGTGTTAATTTTGGGCTTTTGAAAGTGTTTTAGCTCAGCCTGTCTTGCGAATGTGAACAACTTTTATATTGATGGTATTGATATATTTTACGCAGGAGACCAAATCTGTAGATAGATAAATCTTGAGTATCTCCTCGTACATATATCGCTGGTGCTATCGTTTTTTGGGTAAAGAAGAATTTTATAGCCAACTTGTAACCTGTTTTCCAGTATGTCTAAATATTTGTAACGTTGAAAGAGCAACTTCAGAAGAGAACGAGTTGACGTTAGAAATCAGTAAAGCTGTTAAAACCGATGGCGCCGAACTCGGAATTAGTATGAATGTTGCGAAGAGTGGAAGATAGAGGTCGGCAAAACTTTTAGAGCGTGTTGCTCATCTCCACGTATATTTCTATCTATGATATTATATATCACTTAAGAGAAGCTCGACACATGCCAACGAAAATTTCCCTTGCGTTGCTTTGAATGTTGTACTATACATTGAAGACAGTTTACTGTTTCCACTCATTCTGTCAAAGTTTTTCATCCGGCTGTCAATTGTCCTCTATAGAAAGAGGTTCATCATGGCTTTAATAGTGTAATTTAATACCCTATCGCGAAAGATTTCTCGTTGTCCTCACTTTCCGTTAAAATCTATGGGAATTTTTTCTACTTGAATTATCGCTGTCACTATGCATAAAAAATTATACGACTTAAGCAGCACTTAGATGACCCCATTAGACGGAGTACTGCGGGAAATAGCTCCAGGTGTCCCAGTTGTGAGTAAATGCATTTGCCCACCCCTCTCAAAAAATGAACTGAGATTTAGAGAAACGTTAATAAACTTTACCGAGCTTAGATAAACAAGCACCGCCAAGTATTATACAACAACATTAGCCACTTAAATGATCCAGCAAAGGTTTAAGATTGTCCTGCACTTCAATTCCATTACACAAGCATATGTGAAGCAAGCCTGATGTACATGTGTGGTGCCAGTTCGACCACAGCAGGTAAATTATTTTTGTCAATCATTCCAGGCCGTCGTCGCAAATGCGATAAACGGATATGCTAGTTATGTTTTTAATCAGTTCAATATCCAGACAGTCAAAGAAGCTTGAGAAATCTTTAATAGACATCATCAAGCGTTGATTCTATTTTTCAGAACTAGAATAGAACCTATTTGATCTGTTATATCGCACTCGCGGAGACACAAATTGCGCTGGCAAGTAATTATTGATATCAGTCGGTGTTAACTTGATCAGTGGAAGCAAATGTTCCCTGAGGGTCTTTTCTAATTTATAAATATGATATTTGGATTTGCTTCAGATCCACCAAATGCTTCACGATATTAACCGAAGCTTGACACCTCTAAGGTAACTCTCTATGGGCTTTTCGCCTCCTATTTTTTGTTGAAACGCACCTTACTATTGAAATATATATTTATGTAAACGGGAAAGAAAATAGGCTCTTAGTATGTTTCTAACGCTTTGTTGAGTGCTCCACCTTGAGAGTATTGGAGCTAAAACTGTGTGCCCTCTCTAAATTGGCGAGGATATTATAGAGAAACTGAGAGCAATGTGGCAGACTTAGGGATCCTCGCTTTTAATCAAATAAATGGTTCGGAGGTACAGCAGGCGCTGGAATGGACCTGGTGGCGCATTAATCTCCTGTGGGCGGGTGAAGTAGTCATCTGCTGTATCAGCTCGTCATATTCCCTACATCGCGCGTTCCACGTAGATGGCACTGGCTTATCTGTGGCAGGAAATCGCTGGTAAATCGAGAAAAATCGTCTGCGCCTTCGAGTTTTTCTGGTTCAATCCGCATCCTTCAATTGTCTTCGGCATTTTTTTGTTTGCAAGCGCTGGAGTGCCCTGGCTGCAGACCCACGGTAATAAATTAGTTCAGATAACACCTACTCAGCAAGACGTCAAGCTCTAAAGGTTGGCAATGTAGAATCATCTTGCCGCTAGGTAAACGTTTATACGCCGCAGGAATTTCATGTTTATTGTACTTATTAACTTCGTTCCTAGGAAGGTGTCGGCAGAGAACTTCTGCAGAACGATAGCCTATGCAGATAAAACGTCGCTTTTGTTTCGCATTTGAAGTGCAGCCGGATATCCGTCTATCGCTTGGAAGGGTGGAAAACATTGTGAAGACATTTGAAAGGTTTGGCCTCGCTATCAATGCTAGCAATACAAACATCATTCTGTTAAGCCAACCCCAAAGAGTGGTCCAGGCTGCTCAATACAGCTCTGTGGTGTAACCGGTGTAGTGTACGGCGTTGGCAAAATGCCTTGGCCTCACCGTTCATGAGACCCTCCGATGGCTGGAGCACTTTGGAATCTCTAGGCCCAAGTGCTACGCAGTAGTTGCAATGTTGCGATGCGTTAGAACTCTTGGTGTCGCGGTCGGTAGCCTGATACATCTTTACAAAATGTGAGTCCTGCCTATTTTGTGTTACGGTATCACAATCTGGAGCGAAAGCTACAAAACACAAAGGTGAGGTTGTCTAAAAGGATGGGCATGGATTTCATCTTCGACATCCCAAGAAGATTCGATCTGCAAACGTTGAGTGAAATATACTCACTACATATTTATTTCCTTGCTTTCAAAATGACAAAATAGATTATTCCTGAAGACAATGCCTTCCTTATCAACTCGGTGATGAGATGATCGATTCCCCAAGGCCGATCGAGGCCGGCTCACTTTGTGATGCCATTGACCGTAAACAAATGTATCCGCCATGCTCTCGCTTATCGCCTGCCGGCAGTGTGGGACTCGTTTCCCCACGAAATTCGTTCAATCCCCCAACAAAATGTTTTGCATGCAAAAATTATTTCGATAATCAACGAGAACGTGAGCGTTTAAAATTGCAAATCTGGAAATGAACCACAATTTGAATTCAATGATTCAGTCTCATAGAGTTTCACATTTGGTCAGCGGAACAATATCCCCATGCTGAGGAGTTTACCCGTGGCATCATTTTCGGGTTTTGCACAATCACCCCAATAGAGAGAGAGAGAGGGCTTCTACGAAGTCATTGAGAGATGCCCCGGCCTTTTACATTTGCAATCCGATTCTGTTGACCAGCAGCACAATATCATCATGTAAAAAGGACGTTTTCGTATCGTTGCCTCCATTTGATTTTCCCTGCTGTGCAGTGGAGAGACACAGGGAACTTTGGTAGACTTCGGTTGTGTGCGTAAGGAAGTCGTAGTTTAGCTAAAGGGTTCAAGTTGGCCAAACGCGTCAACTCTCACTGAATTTTCTTTTATACTTTTTACTGGATCCAAGAGCATCCGACGAGAGTTTGAATGGAATAGCCGAATGGGAGGACACAATTGCTTGAGCGATGGTTGAAACTCAGCAAAGGCGCCATGTAGTCTTATTCTCTATGCGGATAGCTCATAGTGAGAGCAGTGATTGCTGAGTGAGTGATTTAGCACCAGCTGACCCGCTATGAGTATAGCTACAGTTGAAATCGCAGCGATCGGTGCGAGTTGTAACTGGAACGAACCTGAAGACTAACCCCAGACAATGATATAATTTAAGTCCAATAAAGTCCTCATACTCAGTTAATTTTGGGATATGGCAACCTTAAGAACAAGTGATTCGTTCTGTCGCCTCTATCTCTAATTCACAATATATGAATTATCGCTGGCTTGTGTGAACCCACTTCCTGATCTGCTTAATAATGATTCTATCATTCAGCCTGAGTGCTTAGTCTAAACCGTTCGGACTCATACATAAAACATTTGGGATTATTTATGGCTGAGTATTGATATTTTGGAATAAATAAGTCCTAGCTACAACCTGATTAAGCTCTCGATAAATTTCTTTAGTATCCGGATAGTTTGCTGGCAGTTGGTGTGCTATTTTGTTTATGAATTAGAAGTAAAATTTTTCCCAGTCCGGACCAGAGAAATTACCCTGGACCCCTACGTCGCAATTTTCGCTTGTTTCTATCATTTTTTTTCTCTAGACTTTTTCTCGGTTTGTTCCGCACGACCCCCGTCTATCCACTTTTCTCAATTGTACTTACACTGCCGGCTTCCAAAAGCTGCTTTATCCCACCCATGGCTGTTTTAGCGATTGGTCATCGCGTTACGTAGAATGAGAAGGTTCAGAAGAAGCAAACGAAACGAAACATACGAGCCTCCCTACCCTTAGACGCAATGTTCGATCAGGTCTCTCTCTCTCTTTCTCTCTCTAGCCGTGCCAGACGTTCCAGCACCTTGTCCTTCATCGTCCGGTGAATGCTGTTACCATAGCCACTCAAACTAGCTACAGACTCCGACGGGAACCATAAAGCCATCGAAAAGAAGAAGGCGTCTCTTTCGCTGGTGAAAGAGAGCTGCAGGAGAAAGGTTGAGAGGCACTTTGGATGAGATGAGCGGCTGGTAGGGGACGATAGCAAGAAGGATGAGAGACGAAGGGAATGGAAAAAGAACTAGAGCAAACGAGGAGATGAGCTACCGATCCGCCAGCCAGGGTAAGAAAACCAAAGGAAACGTAAGAAGATGTTCTCTATCTCCCCTTTCTCGCTTGGTACTATGGCATCTTGGCGATGCCGGGTGCCAACCATGAAAGTAGGAATCCGATTCCTCTCCACTTGCAACTCTCCCTGGCTATCCTCTTTCCGGCCCCCACCCAATCCCGTCCATTGCGATCGCTTAATGTGTTTTGATGCCGACAAGGATTTGCTCTTTGGCGCAGCTCCAAAGATGAAGCGGCAAAACACTAAAGAAGAGACAGCCGTTCGCCTGTCTAAATCTACAGATGCATGAGGGGACCCTGTGTGCGAGCCAGTATGATCGTGGGTCCACCACACGGGCAATAAATAGAATGGTAGGAGTCCATCGGTTAATGCTTTTCACGAGGAATAATACTATACTTACCTCTGCTCTAAACTAATTTCAATACCTTTAGCTTTATTTTATTTATTTATTGTTTTATCCCATTCCGCTTTATGTTTGCAACTAAATAGATCCAAACTTTCGTATATGATCACAGCTAATGAATGAACCGAAGAGGCCTGTACCTCAGTCTCCAGGTGACTTCGAGCAGGGTGAGGGTCACGGAAGCACAGTGCCGTGTCATCAAGAACAATAAAATCTTTATATATACCACCATTACGTGCCGTAATGGACAATAGTAACAATACGAAGAGCGGCAACACCCTCAACGACGTGGAGCCTGCGAGACAACGGCCAAGATCTGTTACGATGCTTGATTGTTGTCTAACGACAAGGGTCTTCCAAAAATCTGCATGGACCCTATAGGTTAAGCACGGGACCTAATTGGATGTTCTTTGGAGGACAGCCGTACAGGCTGCGAAGCAGGCAAAAAGAAGCCACTTCAACAATCGAAGTCTAAAAAACTTGTTGCAAAAAGACAAAGAAATTTGCCGTTTCACTTCAGCACTTTTCTTTCTCAGCATATCCATCTGTCTGTCTATCTTCCTTCCCTCCCTGATCCGATACCGCTAGTGTACGAGCACAATTGGTGACTCTTAGGAACAGGATGAGGGACAGGGAGCCGTCTGATAGCCCTAGGGATTCAGGAGGCAAGAAGCGAGCGGCGTAAAGGCGACATTCTTTTTATGAAGGGTATAAAGAGTCATCGACTTTATTGTGGCCAGCTGCTGCTGCTTGTGCTATTGGTGAGCTCACATCATGCACCCTCCCTCCATCAGTAACCATCCTCCTCGCTTTCGTAACTGGTTCCCCATTCCTCTTCCTGGAGTTCCGAAAATACTATTAGATCACGAAGCGTGTTGCTTGTGAGAGACAAAGCTTGCACAATTTTTCCTTTTCTCTCCCTGTTTCTTTTATTTGACTCCCTTTTTTGACTTATCGTTTTTTGAACCGACATCAATGATCTCATACAATTTGCCGATCATAAATGTTTTACTTCAATTCCACTGTTATTGATACTTACATTTTAATCCACCATGAAGGTCCGGCATTCTTATCATATTATATATGGACTTCTTCGCGGCTAACTAGAGCATAGTGTCTATAATACCGGATAGAAGTACACGCGGCTGGTTTGAAAAGCCCTTCCAAATAACATTGAGAGGACAGAATCATTATATTTAGCATTTTCGATGTATTCGCATTTCAGATAAACATACTGGTAGCTAAACGATAATATATTATACAATATTTACCTCGATATTTAATATGAAGCTCCTAGTGTGGTAACATATTGTTGATAGGAGCCGTCATTGGACGTTTACACACTCTTCTTAATTTAATTTGCTTATTCATGGAGAGCGAGTTTGAATTTTTGTTACAATGGACCTACCCCGAAAGTCCCATCGATTATATGTATAAACCGACTCTAAACTTGGCAGTTGGATTAGCCTTTGCGAAGTAATTTTATGGCTCGTACTAGACATTTCAAGTAGGATTGTGTGAATCGTTTCTAATCCTACATCCCACCATCCATGTGTGTCACAACTGAAAAAATCTACATTTGCAGGGTAATAAGTTTTGGCTTCATAAGTTAAAATGGGAGTACTTTACGTTGAAATGATCACCCTGGTATTATTAAGGCCTTTTTGAGGCGATACGCTGAATTAACTTGACTCCGTAAACTAACATATACGTGAAATAGTAATATTAGATTGTCGAAGCGTCTGGTGGGACTTAAACCATACTATATAACGATATTTGGTATTACGGTGTCGATTTAAGCATTGTGAAACGTCATAAATGCTTGAAGCTTATTGAAGTAAATAGTGATCCGCCAAAGTGTCGTCCCGGTACAAACACTGTTGAGGACAAACATGTTCTGCTGATAGGGCTAAGGCTACGCTCGCCGGTGAAGTGAAGCCCGAAGCCTTATAGGCCTTAGTCCGCCCGCTCGTTCACAGAGAACCCCGCGCCTCTTCCCACCAAGCCACTGAACACGAATGCGTTCGCATGGATGTGGGGCGGGGTGAATGAAGCCTGATCTGCAGTCTCTTGGGCTTCTTTCTCGTTGTGCGACGTCGGACTAACTGCTATTGTGTACCACGATAGGATCTCTCACTAGAGAGCTATAGCCCTTTGCTTCGACCGAAATCTCCCTGACCTCCTTCGCACGTTGACCAGGCCTGCTGCCCGCGTGTAGACGCCCTTTAGCCGACATTGGGCGGCATTCCTACGTCGCCGTCGAAATAGAGATTCTATTCTACACAATGCTGAAGGCTGTATCCACTGAGTATACAAGGGCTTGTTAGTCGCCAAATCCTTCATACGAAGCCACGCAGGGCTCAAAGAGAGAAACTTAAGGATCCGATTTAACAGTCATCACTCTTCAACTAAATCAACGTCTTAATGTCGTTCTCCACGACATACTGAGCTCCTCTCTACTCGTGCATTCGTCGCGTAAACATAGGTCTTTTTTTCGCTAGTTGCTCTGCACTGCGTTTAGGTTAAATAATGAATTTCACCTTGGCAACCAATCTGTGTAGACAGGCTCAATATCGTTACTAGAGCATATCTTGGCAAACCTCTCTCAGCTTCGAATTGAATGGTGCTTTGTTTTGTTTGGCTGGGGACCGAGGGGGAGTTGCTTAAGCTTCTGTTAGATAGCTTGTCCGCATTAAACATGATGAAGAAAGGCGCTGCCTAAGGCTGGGTCAGAGTAGCTTCTACCGATTTCCAATTTTGCCGGCCGTTAGTACAACGTCACTTTGGTGGTTCGCTGCTTTAGGGGTCAGCATTATCTCGTCTCTACTTCAGCATTCGATGATTGAATGCGTCCACTAAATCTCTAATACATCGGATTATCCCAATGCACGTAGAGCTTGCGGGCAGCTTTACAGCTCCGAGACTTAAGGAGAACAGATGAAGTTGGACCACTATGTGTGATACCGCCATTGTTTTAGCACATAGCTAAGACTAAGGGTACGCGAAAAGGGCATAGTAGATCTGTATTCTAGGTAGAGTATCCCAGACAACAGTTATATTGAACATACTTCGAAAGGCTCATGCTCAGGCTCATTTTATAATTATTCGTTTGTTTAACGGTGATGTTTCCCTCGGCTTGAAATAGTCTGTCGAGTCCTTGTGTCTTTACATGAGGACGTTCTAACCTTTTCGGGCCGACTCTCAGCCAATCTTTAAGGTTCGCGGAATTGCTGTTTGCATTACTTCGTAAGACGGACCCCTAAATACAAATGTGCAAAGGTGAGAATCGAACCCGTGCACCTACGTGTCTCTTCCAGTTGCAAGGCGCACAGGCACGCATCACGATACAGGGCTTGACAAAGTGAAAATGTTCTATGCATCACAGATCTTAATTAAACAAATTCACAGTTGGAAATCGAATGACAGATTCATTTGACACACTAGACTTTGCTTTGAGTAGTATTTCCTTTTCTTCGTTCTCAAGTGCGTGTGATACTGTACAGGCTTACTTTATTATATGACCACACTTCCGATAGCCTGTAAAAGCTTTTGGCGCGCTGGTATCCTGAAGGATTCTCAAAGGATGAGACCTAAAATACCAAAGAATGACCGAAAAATATGGCCTCGAATTGGTCCACCATGTCCAACATTTAAAGCCAGTAAGGTCGCGAAGCGAAGCGCTCCTCCTAAGGTATTATTGTATTCACGCTATCCTTCTGATATCGCGTTTTCCCAATTATATTCGGAAGTGAACTTTGATTTGGTTTTGGAGTGAACGAATATACTCGCAAGCCTTTGCAATCAAGAGCCTCACGTACGTATTGTAGCCTGTTAGTATCAAGATGAATCGGGTGGATCGACAACCATTAACTCTTCTACTCCGGCTCCGGAAGCTCAGCTCTCAGTCACTATTGTCCTGCGCCACCGTTATACATATAGGGCCATGTACCAATGTTTCTGGGGATATAGCGTGAAGTCGACAGACCTGCAATGAAGAGGCTTACACTGTGAAGTTAATACTCTGATCCTGCTGTATTGACAGAGCCAAGATCGTGCACGGCTCTCGCAGTCTCTCTGATGTTTCCATTACAACAGTGAAGCATCGTCTAAATAATGCAGGCTGATACGAATTACAGCCACTGCTTGCGGCGATAGGAGATACCTTGTGAATCGTTATAGGTTTTAAGGTGCTTCTCAAAGCTTACAGCTGAAGTTGAATTAAGAAAGATGGCCAGTATCAAAATTGTTCGATGTACCCGTGATTGGTATTTTCTCAGTTAGTCGAGAATTATCTAGGTATCCACAAGGTGCGACGGTGGCAATATATAGCCAAGGAGGCTGACAACGACTGGCAGAGTGTAGGCATACATGGCGCCTCAACTAGAGAGTAGTGTTCGCGACAGCCGCTCCTCTCCGCTCGCGGTTAAGTGAGGATGTATGTGAGGCTCTCGTTGGATTCAGTCTTCCATCGTGCGTCGCTTCTGAGAGACTCTCCCATTCCTTCGTTGCCATTCTCGCTTTCTCTCGTTCCGCGCGGCGCGTCCCGCGATACCCAGCTCTGTATGGTTTCTTCTTTTTCTCACAGTGTGGCACTGTGCGGGGGCAACTACGCCTCGCTTAGAAGGAAAGTAATTGAAAAGAGGGAATGAGGATGTTCAAGGGAAGCAGCGCTCCCATCTCTGTCTCTCTTTTCCTATCTGAGCTTCTCCTATCCCAGCGCTTCAACCATCACCATCTTGAGCAGCCAAACCGGCCGCTACCAGGTTCCCGTTTCACCCCCGTCGACGCCCCACCATCCTCGTCTTCCTGCTCCCCTTCTCTTTTCCGTACACTCCGTTTCATCCTCTGGCATTGCCTCTGCCTGCGGACCATACCCCGACGGCGGCAGCGGTAGCAGCAGAGGACGGCAGCTCGACGGCAGTTCTCTCCGGTGGTTCCAACTACGAGTTTTCAGTGCCTGCTTGCCTGTCGGCCACGGCAGGGCTCACTCACCCGCTCCCTTTCCTACCTCTCGACGGCCTTCTCGCCTTGTCGGCCCTTCCGTGTTCGCAAAGACCTCGCGTACCGCTGTATTCCCATGTTCCTTGCTTCCCACCCACGTTCTTTCCCTAGTTTCTCCGTTATTCTCTCTCCCTCCCACCTATACCATCTATTCACATACTCTTCATCCTCTCCTCATCGCTTCATATTCTCGTTCCTGTCGACGCTCTCATCGAGCTGGTGGTTCCTTCTCTCGTCGGCAGGTGAACAGGCAAGGCGAGCAGGCGATCTGGGCGAGTGATCCTGAGTTCCCGGCACTCTAAGACGGCCACACTCCGGCCATACATATGCCCCGCACCCAGATATCCAGTAAGACTTGCGTTTCCCACTTGCCAGCTCACTTCAACATGGCTTGGCCAGCTAACTAACAATAATAGGTGTGAGCCACCAGCGGACAATACAGGAGTGTATGCCGAGGGTAGACCCGAAAGACGTGTGTAAATGAACTTAAGCAATTTAACTGACCTCTCGTCATTTCGGAAAATCCTCATTTGCCATTTTCTTCAAGAGAATTCATCTATAGTCGTTTGCTGAGGGGTAGACTATTGATGTAGCTTGCTGTCATGATGTTTCTCTTTCTCATGCCAGAGCGGTGATTTAGACGGCTAAGTATCTGGCTGCAAAAAGCCGAAGGCTGCAGGTTCTAATCCGCTACGAGACATGTAAGAAGACTTAACCATTGTACAAATTGCAATTCCTTTAGTAAACCAATGAAGCTTTACTTTTACCTTCTACAGCCATATGATGAGGTATAGATCCCGGCTTATGACCCATAAAGCCAGATTGCGTTGAAAGAAGGTTTGCCTACAGTATGCAAGAATCTGTTCGGATATAACAGAGGCGCACAGATTCTATCCGTACAAATATGCGGTATGTGTCCTGCCCTAACGTGCATAGTTGCACATTCCAGCATAGCCTCATTGGGCGCCTCATCACCCACTTTCAACAAGCTTGTTTGACACGTCGGCACACCTTCCTATGGCAAGCCCCTGCACCTTTACACAGTCCGTGAGGCTGCTCAAGAGATCATAAACGCAAAGGACTCCAAACCAAGCCCTCACGGCACACGCGAGGTAGAAATAGTCGCCATAATACTTCCACAACGTCTTTTCCATGGGGATACAAACCTGGTTGGAACGTGATAGTTTTTATTCCTGGAAGGCGTACTCGCCAAGCATGAGAGACAATTTCACCGTAGAATCTATGGCTAGTGTGGTAACACTTAATAGCCGAAAAGAGCGATCTGTTTGAAAGGTTGTGGGTAATACCATTGTAGTCCAATAGGTGTGTTCAACGAGAAGATAACGGTGCCCAATATACAGAAGAATCTTATTTTCTTCCATAAGGTACGCCAGAAGTAAAGCAGTGGTACAATGTGCCACGGGTAAGCATAGGATAGGACTAAAAATATCACCTTCATTGCTGATGCTAAAATACCCCGCAATGCAACTGCCTCGAAGGCGCCGGAGTCACTTAATGTATGCTGTATAAGATTAACCTGACTACTGTGAGGTTTCGATATCGTCTGCACTATTCGTTAAATCACGTGGATAAGATGTCCTGATTTAATTTGTTTTCCTTGAAATTGCCGCTTTGATTACCAGTATGATTGCAGCAACTTACTTCAAACTTGGCCTTGTCTTCGACGTTCAGGTTGGTG
This sequence comes from Stratiolaelaps scimitus, assembly GCA_019614645.1. NCBI lineage: Eukaryota > Metazoa > Arthropoda > Arachnida > Mesostigmata > Laelapidae > Stratiolaelaps > Stratiolaelaps scimitus. The sequence goes on along the minus strand of JABWDB010000059.1, from coordinate 1,568,363 downwards.
CACACAGATAGAAACACATGGGGACACTGAGTACGGCAATACACGTGGGGACACAGTCGCCCTCTAAATCGTTTTCTTTGCATAAATCTTATCAGATAGATTGATATATTATTACACGCAGACCTTTTACGTTTTTGTATGAGCTAGCCAAACAAAACTTGTGTATAAACACGCATTTAGTGATTTGAGATATTACAGATATAATTTTAGGTAGAGAGAGTAGGCTGTCGGTTTTAAAGCAGATTCGGAGTGCTCAATAAAGCACTAAAATACGACACTGACAAAAAGTGAGACCAGAGGCCTCACGAGAAGGTGCCGTAAGGGAAAGCCCCGAAACACCTTAGCAACAACCAGAGCCGCTGAATGGCCCGAACTGCTCCGCACATTTAGTGAACACGGGTACGAAATGCGTTGGAACTTCGTCGCTCTGTCAACAAAAAGTCGCTTCCACCTTTGCCTGCTTTGTGTTTAATCAGCATTTAATTTGACTAAATTACTTGATAATTACTAACGCAGCCAGTTCTGCTATATCAGCTTGCCTGAGCAGTCCTTAGAAGTTTTCCGTGGCGGACGAGAGCGTTCGCAAGTGAAGCGGTTCAGGCAAGCTCCGATGTGCCGATCGAGAACCACGCGCTTCAATATCAATCAGCCTGCCAATGCCCGAAGTGCTAAGGCTCAGAACTGTATCCCGGACAACGGGTCACAGCTTAGAGAGAAAGGGGATGTAGGCTCTGTTCAACGTATCGAGACGAGCCATGCCTTGTCGGCTTGAGGAGCTAAGCAAGTAGCCCGCTGTGAGCAATGCACGCCGGTAGAGGATGGCGGACGTCTGATTATAAACCTTTTTGGGGTGGCCGATCGAGACATCGGGTAGAGTAGAGGGCGGGGGATCGGGATACAGATCGGGTGTCGAACTAGCAGCCCTGCAGGAGCACACTCACCACATATTGAAATTCTTCGGAGTGTCACAAGCCAGCCCACCAACTCGCCTGAAATGGGAGCTCTCAACGAGCTTTAGTGAGTAGTAGGCGTTTAGTTTGCTCAGTACTGCTCAACGTACTTACTTCGCCCATTTCACGGCGGCTTACCGCAATGTTCATGTGGGTTGCAGCCTCCAGTTTAGCGCTTCGACTATTTGATGTACTTGCGTATTCATTTATATGCCTCACCAAGGGTTTGGGCTTTTATTCATTGTCCTTACCTGTTTTGGTTGGAAAGATACAAGACATGAAGATGTCATCTACTATACCTTCGCTAAGTTCGGCCTGTAATTTTGTGCATTTTAGAAGTAATCACCAAAGATTGGTCGACGAATTTCGTCATACAAGTAATGCATATGAGAAATTGTTATCCCGTCTTTTGAAGAATGAATGTTGGCATAATTCCATCTTACTTTGATATGTAGGTATACTAGCTGCTCTCCATTCGGATCATATCAAGTACGAAGTAAATATGTCAGCTGGGGACAGGACGACCTCGCGCGCGGCCCTATTTTTTGAATAGCATCCTTTCTGAGAGTAGTTAATTAAAAGGGCACTGTAGCGGTGGTGGCATAATACCAAGGAGGCACCAGCTCGCGCGTTCGGTTCAGCTCTGCCCCAAGACACGTTCGCTTGGGTCAGGACCGCTGGACTGGAACTCCAAGCCCTCTGGCGTGTATTCTATGGTGGCTATGGCCGGCAACGAGGGTGAGCTTGGGAGAAGCCGACGATGGCAGTGAAAGCAAGAGAGAGAGAGAGCAGCTTCAAGTTTCATTCAGGGCTCATTTCATAGGCTCCCCTTCAGGAAAGCCCTGCTTCATCGTCTGTCCTGGTCGCATCCACAGAGACTCCTCTCTATTCTCATCTCTCGCGTTGTGCTTGCCACAGAAAGATCTGCCAGTCTCTCTCATATTCCCTCTTTCTCTCTCACTCTCCCACTCAGAGTCGCTCGGCGCGTCTCATGTGGCGCCTCTCGTGTGCCTACCAGCATAGTCTGTTCCTCGTTGAGTCTGAGGTTGAGTTCGAAGGCCCAGGAATGAATCGGGCGGGAAGTAGGGTGTGTGCTGTCACTCAAGAAATACTCAGCTATATTCGAAACGCTAGCACAGTTTGCCTGCTCTGTTGAACGAGAGACGTTGCACGGAATGACGTATATCGCAATACACATAGGAAATTAGGCAAGCTGCTCCGATGGTGTACCGGGTTCGGTTGATGCTAGTCTAAATAAGCTTTTTCACGCTCATCTTCTTTCCTTAAATGTATGTTGCAGGTTGAAAACACTTAATAAAGAAAACGGCAGTCTGTCATTGAAAATTAAGAGATGGAGGCACCGTCGCAGTCGACGTATTCTATCTTGCCAAGGATCGATCCTAACGAATTGCTGATAACCTGTTAGAGATTCCCGAGCTATTTTTGCTTATTGCTGGTATAAATAAGCAGATGTGAGGGTAAAGACGCGGTCGGCCACATCAGGTTGCGGCTGAGCGTGCAGAGGAAAGAGTGACATCTGGATTATAGCTAAATTTGGAAAAAATCAAAACTATAAGACTGTGCAGCGTGACGTAGCAGATGCGAGTACAACAGAACAAAGAAAAGGTAAAGGTAAAGCTTTATTGGCTTATTAAAGGACCTACAATTTCACAATGCTTAAGTTCTCTTATATGTCACGCAACGGGGCTCGAACCCGCGGCCTCTGGCTTTCGACAGCCAGAGACTTAGCCGTACAAGCCACCGCGCTGAAGTTTAACTTATTATCAACTATCTGACCCAAATGGTCTCATCTTGATCATCTGCTGATGTCGGGTAGGCGGTGATAATGTGACCGTTGTTGAGTGGAAGATGCAGCAGTCATAGCTCGTATAAAACGCCGAATTGACACGTGTAACCGCAAAACATCACATCTGCAAAGCTCCCCAATACCTTGGCAACGCTCGTACCGTAAATGCTTTAGGATGTCTGTAACTCAGGGCTGCCTTACGTTCCTGATCAAATACTTATCGTTGAATATGAATTCGCATGGCAAGGGCTAAGCCACAAGCGCGGTGCTAATGATTTGAAGCTGCATATTATATATTATATATGTTAACAACAAACGGATTTGCAAAATGTGAGTCGGAAAGGTAACTAAGCGCATTTTCATGCTCTTGGTTTCAGTTCACGCTTGCCTTGTGAGAAGAAGAAAGCCGATAAAGAGGCTCGAAACGAGGCAAGGTGTGAAACAGGTACCTTGTGCTGAAAAGGCAGAAGCATGAAGCGATTCTTTTTCCACATAGTAGCCATTGCTCCACGTTATGGTGCACGAGGATCTGCCCCCATCTGTCTGCCTGGCTGTCGGAGTGTATTTTGCTCCGACAGAGTCGGTTCATCTGGCTCAGGCTGCATAGACTATCGCTGGTAGAAAAACGCGCGCCATGCGAAAAGAGAGGGAATTGTATTCTCCTCACTTGCAACCGCCTCGCCTCGGTTGCCGCTTAGCTCAACAAGCATCGATGGTTGTAACGGAAGACGGGAGGAGGTGTAGCGAAGGAATGGCTAGGACGTTGATGCGGCACAAGCGGCATTCGGTAAGGACGTTGCAGCGGTGGCGATGCAACGAACCAGAGGCGGGTGAACAGTGCAACCATTGCCAAAAATGGAGCTAGCACGACACCGCTACAGTCGAGTTGCGCTTCTGGCCAAGCGGGGGCCTGTGGAAAACACAGAGCCATTGGCTTGGCCAGATGCTCCAGCACCTCTCGTACCCACCTCTTCCATTTTCGCGGTAGCATGGGCCGCATAGCCCCCAAGACTCCATATAGTTCGAAGCCCCTTTATTAGCCCACCTAGTGCCTGCGGTAGAATACGAGAGCAAATTCCTCGTTCCTCTATCACGACTGAACGAGAGGGAGCTGGCGACGTGGTGGATACAAGGACACACCAGCTCGTCCGCTCAGCGGCATGTCGCTTTACCACTGCGTGCGGCTTCATGCTGAATACTTTGTATGAAAACAGCCAGCTACCGTGCGGCCCGTGTACATATAACATTTTTCCTGTCGACCAACTTTAAGAACCAACATAGCTCAATGGCGGCTCATATCTGGTCTCGGCTGATTAGCACTCAGGTGGTTATTGGCCGAATTATCACCGAACTCGACTATTGTTTTGCCCTCATTAGTCCTCATTGTCCGTAGAGTTTTTACTATCTATGCAAGTATCTATGCTAGTTGTAGTGCGTGTCGACGTCAGGAACTAGTCGCTTGCCAGGTTGCTTTTGTGACAGAAGACACCTTTTTGCCGGGGCGTGTAACTATTGGACGTCGGCCGACAAATTCGGCCAAAGGGACGACACCATGACAGGAGTTATATTGCTGCCTCAGAGGGGTAGACGAGGAGCGGGGGAGACACTTCGTGTTGTTGGTTGTGTGGTTGAGTCAACCAACGACTAAAGAGCACAAAGCCACCATGTCCGACCACGACAGAAGGGAGAGGAAGAACACGGGGAGAGAGGAGAGAGAGAGAGAGAATGTTGTAGGACAGTGGGACCAGCACGAGCAGTAAGCTGTCACGATAAAAAGCATATTGGGGAAGAAGCTAATTTCCTGTTACAAAGGATGTGTGCCGGGGAAATAGGGGTGTGAAATAACGAGAGTGCGAATGCAAGGATAAGGACGATGCACATTCATTAAAAAAAATAAGATCGATCCGAGCCGGGCCGGCTTTGGCTATTTGCATCATATGCGATTTCCCTTCAGTGATTGGAAGAAGACAACTGCAACTAAATCTGATTTTAAAGTACCTCAGCTGAACGAACAGGTTTGTCATATTGTAATGGATCGCAATGTTGGGAACGTGCTTGCTCTGTCGAACTTTCGAGGGAAGTCGCAAACCCACGGGGCACTTCCTGTCATTGGCACACGACGATGCTGATACGTAGTGTGAGAGTAGCGATGTTATATCATCTTTGTGGAAGGCAGCATCTATAAAAAGGCATGACATGCTAATGCTAGTAAGGGGATATATGAGTGAGTGAGCAGCCGTACTGGAGGGGACTCAACACGATGAAGCAACAACTCACCTGAGTGAACGAACAACACATTGTACTGTGGTTGTCTAGTAGAGACAGGGCCGGCGAAGCAGGTACTCGATACGCGCACAAATCCAGCAGCTGAAGCACTGCCATCATTTAGCTGTGGCTGACTATCTATGGCCGTTTCGACTGGTTGATCTGATATTCGCAGGTGGTCAGTTTTAAACATCCCGAGTGGCCATACTTGCCTCTTTTAGAGGGAAATGACGTGCTTCTGGTTGATGTAAAATTGATACCACACTTGACACGCATGCAGCCATCAAGCAGGTCCCCGAACCTTTCGCAGAATGAAATTTGACAATCACACTGATCGTTGGTGGCCTCGCAAAAGAAGAGCAGAAGGGCTCTGAAACCAACCCGATCGGTCAGACGGGGACTAGTAGCCCATCGGGGGGAGAGCGAGGTGAGGGACTCCAAAGGAGAGGGAAATATCCCCTTTCCACAGGGCCTCTATGAGGTTCCATGATTTCTTCCGTTCGCTGGCCCCGTGCCCTGCCGTAACACCCACCAGTCAAAGAGCCACCCAAAGCATACACACACACACACACCCGCATACAGACCCACACACCCAACCATGTACCCTACTTTCTTGCAAGTCTCCACCGCCTGTTGTCTACGCGCCTGTTGCTCCCCAGTCACTCCTTGTTCCCTCCGCTGATGGAAAGGGTCGGAAGTGAGGAGAGCTGGGGAAGGTAGGGCATACAGTGTGAAATAGGGCCACGTACCTCGGCCAGGTATGAGCTGCTGCTGCTGCTGGTGTTGCTACGACGGCCTGTCGAAGGGGAGAAGGGGAGAGGGTGCTCGGGCGCGGGCGCGGCCAAAGCCCACGCTTCTTCAACAAGCAGAGGTAGCCTGTTGATGAGATGGAATTATTACTATATGCATCATTGTCACTCGATACCTACTGTGTCAATACCCCGTGCCAGTTTTCCCCAGCTATTTGCCCTCCCTCGCTATGCGTTCCTTGTCGCACAGGGTTCAGTCCGACAGCGGATAACGAACCAAGAGTGAGAGAGTCGAGATGAAGCGAACGAACTAGCGAACGAACGAACCAACCAACCAACCAGCTATTCTGTCGTCAGCGCGAACTTGCTTGACCGTCCACTCGGTCTGCGCACTCCCTGGCTCTTTCGTCGATCGAGAAGTATTTCACATCGAAGGGTCGCATCCGCCGGAACATAAGGACATAGGCTAAGAAACGTGCACTAGAAATAGATCAATCACGCTACTGCATACACCTTGCAACGAGTTGTGCCTTCCCGTGACCATTTCGGTAACATAGGCATTTCTTAAAAAATAGGCTGGATTCTGATCTATCACTAGGTTAGCCTAACCTAGTGGTTTAACTATACATCAGATTTGTTACATATGCTATATTTCGACTAAGCAACTGAGAACATGCATGTAATTTAGATCATGAATATGGCATCCAAGCCTAAGGCATATGTTACATCTGAGGTGATCATTCACATCAGTTGTGCTTAAGTAAAAACACCATAATTGTCATGATGCTCAGCGTGATGAAACACCTCACCACATCGACACCTACTGGTCAAGCGTTTCGAGGTGAGTGATTACACTGCCACGGCTGCCGTCAGATTGTTGATGACTGCTCAGACGGCACGCAATTGGACAGATACGTTCCATTATTCGACAAAACACATATGCACTATTATCATCTATTTTCTCGTACTCCTTCGTCTAGAATCTTGAACAAACATTACCTTCATAAACATTAGATTAAAATAGTATCTAATTGGCTTTCGAAATCAATTATTCCTAATCGCGAGCGCGACATTACCGTTAAGATGTTGAGTACATGCAGCAACCACGGAATAAGGTTGCGTCAACCTGAAAGTTGCAGTAACTAAGAAACAGCTGGTGCTTTTCACAGCAAGGGGCAAGCGTCCATAGGGCGGATAACTATCTCTGCACTTGTATTGTTTCAACTTAAAAAATGAAAAAAAACTGCCACTTTAAAATGTTGCCGGCGATTCATACTTCCTACTCAGTTTTCGTGCTTCCGTGTTTAAGATTAATATCGTCGCAACGTAATTTGTAGGTGATAAAATGAGAGGGGTATTTAATTGAGTAAAGTATAATAGAAGGTACACTCAGAAGAGCCTCTTGTAGAATGTCACAGTCGCACACACGCTGATGTCTCACTAGCAGAGAGCCCGTTGAAGGACTGGTCTTCGAAACCTCAGCGCATTTACAGGTCATTAGAAATGCATTCCTCCTGTAGCTCTTGAAAAGGCTTGCACACAAAAGGGGGTCAACATGTTCCGGGGAATCTTTCCTCCAGGAACTGAGTCTTTGCTGTCAGCGGTCTAACGCTATGTGCCTTCTCGGTAGCGCGACAATACATGGGCTGACGAATGACCTCGTACCAGGCTGTGGGGTGGATCCTAGGATAGAGTACACGTTCATTTGGGCCAACTGTTTGGCCACACATTATATTTAAAGGGGGACATCGAGCACGAATTTTAATATTATATCCATAACTCGATCATTGCTCATACAATTAGTCCTACTTTCATTATTTCTCAAACGTTACCGCAAGATTACATTCCTTATTGATTTATTAGTATACAACTTGCAAGATGAGCGGCTCACAAAAGAAGATTAACTCCTATGCCGATCTAGCTCGGTGTTTTTAACGTTTTTGATAGAGTCATCGAATTCTAGCATTTAACCCTTAGACTCAATATTTCTAGAATTTCAGTACCTTTTCACTGTTCTATATCATCTAATTTTCGAGTGTCAGACCGCCACAGTTACATAGTATGTATATAATACATATATAATATTCGAACAAATCATGCGAACTGTCCGCTCCTTAAACGCCAATAACTTTTGAACTAAATGAGTTACAACAAAGACCTTTTGGTATGAGTTAGAGGTACTCTCCGATATATTTAACGCACTGGAACTTTTGAGATAGCCGAATATTTACCATTCGCATTTCCATTTATAATTTTATTATCTATTGCTATTGTGAGTAAGTCGACGTTTGCATATGGAACCCCACCTATTGCCCTTTTTAATGCATGGAAACAACCATCATCATATGGGCTTAAATCAGGAGAATATGGGGGTTGAAGCCATCGCTCAATATTGTTCCCCTCCATCCAGGCTGTAATTTCAGCAGTGCGGTGGGGTCTTGCATTGTCGTCGAGTAACCACACTCGGTGCTGTCGATCCCCACTCCATTTGTTCATCAATCTCTTCAAGAAGTCGTGATGTCGGGGAGCATTGAGTTTTTCTTTTGCTTGTAATATCTCGTAATGGCAAACGCCCTTGATATTTAGGGCGAGTATCATTATCACCTTTCGTCCGAATCTATCTGGCACTGCCACACACGTTGCCGCTTCACCTTTTGCCTGATCCTTCTCAGGAGGTTTATGCAGTTTAACCCATGTCTCGTCGACACCGTGTGTTCTAAGCGACTGGTTTGTTGCGTATAAGCCTTCAAATTAGATGTCGAACACTCCACAAGCATTTTCATCTGCTCAGCACCTCATGGCCCAAGCTCTAGTTTTCTCAAAAGCTGTCTTGATTCTGTCAATCGGTTCGTCCCTTGTCGCACCTGATTTCTGGTCCCCGGCTCGATGTTCATCGGTGTCCAAATTTCCACTGTTAAATCTCTTGCATCAACTTCGCACCGTGCGCAGGCATAAGGCAGACACTTCACACACTGCCGTACGCGTTCACTAATTGTCGATGGATTTCACCTGGAAGGTGTCCTTGGAGGCGCAAAAACATGATGATTTCCCGTTGATTTTTGCGGGAATTTGCACTTTTTGCTGCAGCGTCGATCTTTCTAATCGTATCAAAACCACTCAGTGTTCGAAAGGAAGCCACGTTTCTGCCACGTGCGCACTCCAAACGCATCGTGTCACGTAGTTCCGACTGTGCGCCATTGGAAAGGCGGGACAATTCGCATGATATGCCCTAATACATGCGTTATCGATATACAGGGTGCCTTAATTATTGAAGATTGGGATTCAGTGTATCTCAATGCTGTTTTGAAATGATGGCTAGGAAGTAATTTGAAAACGTAAATGACACGGTGTTCTTCTGAAGCTTCCGTAAATACAGCTAATATGACCAAAGCCAAAATGTAGCACTGTCTTTTTCGGTGAATCTATAAAACTGTTTTTTACAATTAACTTTATAGAACGACTAGTCCTGACCACGTACCCCTACCGCAGAGGTTATAGTAACATAACGGACGATTTCAAGTTCTTGGACAGGACAGTAAATATTAGATTCATTCGGTGACGTGGTGCATTCGTGTACGCCTTTAACCAGAGGAGACACGTAGGTGCACGGGCTTGATCCCCACAACTGCACATTTGCATTTAAAGGGGTCCGTCTTACGAAGCAAAGCACAAAGCAATTCCGTGGACGTTAAATGTTTGAGGCTGAGAGTCAGCCCGAAAACATTCTATATTCATTCAAGCTTAATACAAAAATAAATTGTTCTCTTACAAACCAAGAGCGGTCCATACTCTTACAATTCGTATATCAGCCTAAAAAAATGTCTTTCGCGCGTTTCGAAGAAGAAGTTTCGTAGTTTTAATTGCCTCAGCATAGAGAGATATGACGGTTCCCGCTTTTTTGGCACATTGTCCTGGAGGATAAATCGCCAAAGTGACAATCGTTTAGTATACATATGTATGTGCATGCCTCTATTGTTTTCATTGTCCCGTGTTATGAAATACATTCATATACATATATTACATTATGTTATATCTATCCAAAAGTCTTAGGCTCCTTTGGAATGCTATATTAAATAGTTATATAGTAAGAGAACATTTCGGTCATCGTTTTCGAAGGGCACTCAAGTTCATTGAATTCATTTATTCAATTAGTACGTCGCGCCACTCGTTTAGAACAAATATTAGGGAATTCCATTCGAACTTTCCGCTCCTTAAATGCCAATAAGTTTTGAACTAAATTAGTTAGAACAAAGATCTTTTGGTATGAGTTAGAGGTACTCTCTAGCTTTATTTACACACCGATGCCAGCGTTCTGGAGTTTTTGAAATAGCCAAATATTTACCATTTGCATTTGCATATATAATTTCGTTATCTATTGCTTTTGTGAGTAAGTCGACGGTAGCATATGGAACCCCACCTATTGCCCTCTTTAGTGCATGGAAACAACCATAATCACATGGGCTTAAATCAGGAGAATATGGGGGTTGATGCCATTGCTCAATATTGTTCCCCTCAATACAGGCCGTAGTTTCAGTAGTGCGGTGAGGTCTTGCATTGTCGTCGAGTAACCATACTCGGTGCTGTCGATCCCCACGCCATTTGTTCATCAATGTCTTCAAAAAGTCGAGATATCGGGGAGCATTGAGTTTTTCGTTTGCGGCTAATATTTCGTAATGGCAAACGCCCTTGATATCCAGAGCGAGTATCATCAACACCTTTCGTCCGAATCTATTTGGCACTGCCACAGACGTTGCTGCTTCACCTTGTCGGAGCCACTGTTTTGCTTGGTCCTTCTCAGGGGGTCTATGCAGGCTAACCCATGTCTCGTCTATCGACACGGTGTGCTCTAAGCGACTGGTTTGTTGCCTATAAGTCTTCAAATTAAATGTCGAACACTCCACACGCATTTTCATCTGCTCAACACTCAGTTTATGGGGAACCCATTTTGCATTGATTTTCTTCATCTTCAGTATATTGGTGATAATTCTATAACACGTAGTCCGAGGAATCCCAGTTTCAGCCGACAAAGACCTTATGGATCAAGCTCTAGTTTGCTCGAAAGCTGCCTTGATTCTGTCGATCCGTTCGTCCCTTGTCACACCTGATTTCTGGTCCCCACCTCGATAGTCATCGGTGTCCAAATTTCCACTATTAAATCGCTTGCACCAACTTTGCACCGTTCGCAGGCATAAGGCAGACCTGCCGTACACGTTCACTTATTGCCAATGGATCTCAGCTGGAGGGTGTTTTTGGAGAAACAAAAACTTGATGTTTTCCCGTTGATTTTTGGAGGAATTTAAACTTTTTGCTGCAGTATCCACCTTTCTGATCGTATCGAAACCACTTAGTGTTCGAAAGGAAGCCACGTTCCTGCCGCGTGCCCACTCCAAAAATGAACGGATTGTATCGCGTCGTTCGGATTGTGCGCGATTCGAATGGCGCGAAAGTTTGAAGGGAATTCCCTAATAGATTTATATACGACAATCCAAATGAAAGAAACATGACTTTTGCTATGATTATTTTGACGACCGTTTATAGTTGCTGAAACATCCAATGTAAATTATTCTGATCCCCAAACAACAAACTCTTTCGAAAAAAGAGCTCGCTTAATGTAAAAGTTTCCTGGTTATTTGAGATTTACATAACCGTACGAATTTGTGGTGGTCGTTGATTTGATATTCAGATAGAGTAAATTTTTCATCTTTCGTCACAACACTGGAGTGATACATTACATAGCCTTATTGGTTTTATTGAACACATAAGAACAGCACTTTTGAGAGCCGCTTAACGCCCATCGTCAGTGTTTGTCTGGTGCCTTCACTACTGCGTGTTCTCCCTTACTGTTGTTCTTGTTGGTGGTGGGAAAGTTGGACAGTGTATGCGAACAGAATTCACACGCTCACCAAAGTTTCAGCAATGACGCAATGTATGCTCTGGCTACCTTGAGTCCCTCGTCGCCATCTTGTACATATGGTGTGTTCATGATGTGATATACTTCTTGAAAAAAGGTCGGGTAAATTAGTGTCCTCCATTTGTCCTCCATGTTGTCTACCATTTAGTTTGCATGGCCGTTGTGTCAATGTTAGGCCATATTAGGCTTTCCATAATAGTTGGTATATGCCTGTTGCTTTTTCTTTTAAGGTTAGCTCTTAAATAAGGTTGAGGTATATGTGGTAGTACCATTAGTGCCAGGTGAGGGTTTTCATGACTATGGTCTTATAGTATGTTTCTCGGGAGGAAGTGAAATTAATGTAAATATCTTTGTTCTCTCTATAATCTTGGTTTCCGGTAGACGGTAGTTGACATAATTCTGTCTAATTTTTTTACTAATTTGGAAACTAGGAATAGAAGCATTTTATATACATTAGTTAAATTATATATTAAGGAATTATTATTATTATTCATTTGTCTTTATTGGAAAACACGCGAGCTTCATGACAAGCTACAGACAATATTGTATATCATAAATTTAATGAATATAAATGGCTTATTGTTAATAAATGGTCATGTACTGGGACAGCTCATTCACTGACAGGAGACATCTAGCCCTTCCACATGCTACACACAAAGGCCGACAACGAACAGTGGTCAGTTTCTTCCCAGACCACTTACAGAATACATCGAGATTTCAGTGGGATGGCTTTTCCGTTTTCTAGGAACGTGAATAGAGCCCCCTGAATGCTCTAGTGGTGAGCGTCTTGGACTGCTAGGCCGGAGGGACTTGTGCGTTGGGTTCAAATCCTGTCAGACACGGGGAATCTTTGGAGTTCTTTATCATCTTTCTTTATCTGAAGATTCTTGCCAGGTACGAATAAGGAAGAGAATAACAAAAGGTGGCCCCGACAGGTCCTCATAGTAATACCTAAAAGGTTAAGAGCTGAGGCCTGTCAGATAGGGGAATAGCTGAGGGTAAGCTCGAAAAATAATACTAGGAACACGAATAGAGTTGATCCTAGTTGGTGAAATACGGAGTGGCTTTTTTGTATTAATTCACTTATGGACAACACCGGTATTATCATAGACTACTGAGAGAACTCAGGAACAGCTTCATTCTCATTATATAATACAAAAAGGTTGTTCTATGGTAGACGTGACATTTTTATAAATAAACGGAGCAATACGGTGAGATGTAAAATTACACTAAATAATTAACTGCTTCGTATTGAAAAACAAATTCTGCAAATTGATGAACGTAAGTTTTTAAACTGGTGCGCCTTGTATGCCTGCCCCGCCCAAAGGCTGTAATTTGTAGGTAAATTGTATAAGGAATCCCTCAGAATTATTTTTTCGTCAGTTCGGTCATTTAAAAAGGAGTCTGGTCTTCTTAAATGTTGACTAACCTTCTCTGAATTCCCCTTTTCCTAAATGAGAAAAATATTTTAAGCTGGTTGAACAGGCTGTGAAATACAAAGGGAATTGTGCATTGAAATGTCCCCAAGCAGTTTAAGGGTTAGCAAGTAAATCGTGGTTGAAATCACAGAATTTACGTTGCAGTTGATGGGAAACGATTAAAATAATTTCTTTCACAATTCATTCAACATATTTGCAGAACGCAATGTGCAGCTAGATAGTCTGATGAAAGTCTATCAGTCAAATTAACCAGCAACTAAACATTTATTTAGCATTCCATAAAAACATCTGTAAAATGTGCATACATAAGAGGCGTACGAAGACTAATTTAGCTTTCTCGTAATCCCCCATTCGAGAACGTCCGTTCATCAGACTACCAAGTTCTCCATGACTGCTTTGTCGTTACCGCGTTATGTAGCCAAAGATCCTCTTTACAAAGCTTAGGTTATTGTACCAGCGCAGCTGCAGATCCCGGGCGTGTACTGCTTTGCAACACGTACGAAGTAGCCAGCGTATCGGTCATTGTCGTATCCCAAATCAGGCCCACCCACGCTCGAATGACGCGAGCGAAAGCCCATCTGGCCATCTTCCATCACTTTCGTATAGGTCCTTCCTTGATGCACGGAATTTGCGCGGTCCTAAGTGCACGTGCGATGTTGTTCACCTGCGCATGTCGGCTAAGTGTGCCACAGCTTCTCGGGCAAAGCAAATCTTGGTGCCCAGGAAGACTCCCTTCAACTCTGCAATGACATGTCTAGGTCGTCACTATTTGCACTCTTAGACGGAAACATACACATCCAAAGAAACTGTTGTTGTCTAGTATTGTGCCCAAGTTCGCCAATAGAAAAACCTGCACGCATTGACTGGCCCCCTTAATTTGCACGATATTTGGTCAAGACTTGTCGTTGCGAAGATTTCTCTTCCGGTAGTGTCTTCCCTTGGATTTGTAGGGCTCGTGGTTGAGGCTCGTAGTTCCCATTTCAAATTCTAATATAGTACCCTAGTCATCGTGACCCACGTGTCTTTCTGGTGACATTAAACAAGCACATATTTGTCCATTTTTCAGGTATCGAATCAGTGCAATCATAGACGTCATTATAAATATGTTATCGTCTCCTCTTTTGAGACGTTCATACAAGACAATTGTATTTTTATAAACACAAATAAAAGACTTATGTTCAATTCTGAAGTTTTCATCTCCTCATATGTTTGTTCTGGATCCATTACTTATCCAGACTTACTTCTTGAAGGTTTTCCGGTACCTCCATCTAAACCGCGATCGTCTTAGAGATTGTTTGTTAATAGCACTACTTTTTACATATTAGGGTGTTCCGTTCGAACTTTCTGCTCCTTAAATGCCAATAAGTGTTTGTTTGAACTAAATGAGTTAGGACAAAGATCTTTTGCTATGAGTTAGAGGTACTCTCTAGCTTTATTTACACACCGATGCCAGCGTTCTGGAGGTTTTGAGATAGCCAAATATTTATCATTTGCATTTCCATTTACAATTTCATTATCTATTGCTATTGTGAGTAAGTCGACGTTTGCATATGGAACCCCACCTATTGCCCTTTTTAATGCACGGAAACCATAACCACATGGGCTTAAATCAGGAGAAAATGGAGGTTGAAGCCATCGCTCAATATTGCTCCTCTCCATCCATTTCCGTAATTTCAGCAGTGTGGTGAAGTCTTGCATTGTCGTCGAGTAACCACACTCGGTGCTGTCGATCACCACGGCATTTGTTCATCAATCCCTTCAAATAGTCGAGATATCGGGGAGCATTTAGTTTTTCATTTCCTGCTAATATTTCGTAATGGCAAACGCCCTTGATATCCAGAGCGAATATCATCAACACCTTTCGTCCGAATCTATTTGGCACTGCCACCGACGTTGCCGCTTCACCTTGTCGGAGCCACTGTTTTGCTTCGTCCTTCTCAGGAGGTCTATGCAGTTTAACCCATGTCTCGTCTATCGACACCGTGTTCTAAGCGACTGATTTGTTGCGTATAAGTCTTCAAATTAGCTGTCGAACACTCCACACGCATTTTCGTCTGCTCAGAACTCAGTGTATGGGGAAGCCATTTTGCATTGATTTTCTTCATCTTCAGTATATTTGTGATAATTCTATGACACGTCACCTGAGGAATCCCAGTTTCAGCTGACAAAGACCTCATGGACCAAGCTCTAGTTTCCTCAAAAGCTGCCTTGGTTACGTTAATCCGTTCGTCCCTTGTCGCACCTGATTTCTGGTCCCCGCCTCGATGGTCATCGGCGTCCAAATTTCCACTGCCAAATCGCTTGCACCAACTTCGTACCGTTCGCAGGCATAAGGCTCACTAATTGTCGATGGATTTCAGCTGAAAGGTATCCTTGGAGAAACAAAAACCTGACGTTTTCCAGGAAATTTGCACTTTTTGCTGCAGTGTCTATCTTTTTGATCGTATCGAAATCACTCAGTGTTCGAAGGGAAGCCACTAAGCCTAATAGTCTCAACAGGACAGCGGACATTGTGATGGGCTATAGTTTCCTCGAGGGCAAAAAGCAAAACTGAACATTTGTCGCCAACTGTCTGTGCGTGACTCGTCCCTCACTATGCCAGTGATCCACGATAAGTGTATTGTATGGCCCCACTGCACCATCCAGGTCAGCCCGCAGTAATCAACGTAGTGCAAACACAGGTAGTGTTATTACAATCACTGTTCTTTGCGAAAGACGAACGCAGCTTATAACGTTGTTGTTGTTGAGATGGAGAGATTCAGGGTGAAATATACGTCGCCTCCAGCGAACAGAATCTACAAGAGGCGAAGGAACTTTTTTTGTTTATGGGTGGTTTCGAAAACGCGTAATGCACATGCGTGACAGAACAGCCTCTTTCCTCCTAGTGTGAGACTCATAAACTCACTAAAACCCGTGTTCCCCCCCACCCCTAGTTGGTTTGGAACGACGTAAGCAATACTTCAAACCAGCGGGTCCTGAAGCTCTAATCTCCAGTCATCCCACCCTCCAGGGGTGCGACATCAGCCTCGGTGCTATCAATGGCTGTCTCTCCCCTTATCCCTGCCCTTTATGATGCGGGTACCGAGTTGCGGCTCTCCCCCCCCCCCCCCCGGGGTCAGCGCCGAAGCGCGCCCGTCGAACCTTTTCGAGCTCCTCCTTGGTCCTCATGATGTCCCCAAACCAGCCGGTGACCTCTTCCCACGCGTCGCGGGAAGAGGTCACCGGCTGATAATCTAATGATAATATAATTAGATAATGACACTAATCATATGACTTACCATCTGCCTAATCGTCTTGCCTCTGATCGCAGCAGGCGACAACCAATCACAGCACCTCACTTCAACATCAGTCGTTCAGAGGTTAGACACTGCTCCTGAAATCTTTTCTGGAGATCAGTCAAGCCACCGTCTCTGGAAAGGCCAACTCAACAATTAGATTCAATGACATACCACAGCGACATGAGCCGACCATCTGTTGACACTGCTAAAGCTGTTGCGAGGTCTACCTCGGGGAATCTTGATATCCGTGGTGCAAATATTTATGTCACTTCATAATAAGCCCGATATACACACCATGAACGTCCGAGTTATGTACTCCCTGAATTACACAACAAAGGACGCCGTGCCGAACGGGGTATTCCTTTAACTAGCGGGAGACCCTCCCGTCACACTGGTAACAACCGGGTATTGATCCGATAATAGGAGAGTACACCATACAGCAGGGGAGAGGTCTAGGAAACCTTCACAATTTTCTATTGCAATGTGGTCAATGACGGAGGCTGGACGAGTAATCTTGTCTATGTCGTTGTGGAAGCTTCTGGACAAAAAGAACGATAGGCTGCCCTCGTAGACAGGCTTCTCTAAAAGGTTTGTGTTTGCGTTTCCCATGACGACACAGGATAGAGCACTATTCTACGGCAGGATCCCCACCAGTATTTTAAGTAAAGTATTCACGAACGAAAAGTGACTACAGTAAAAAACAGTTACGTACCCCTCAAAATCAGGCTTCTTCAATAGGACACGTACCGCCTGCACATTGTCATAATCACTAGCCCTCATCACAGATTCGAGGATATTGCACTCTAAGCGAAGATACATACCCTTGCCGCCTCGATGCCCATTGTCCTCCAAACTTGATCCAGTGAAACTGAAATCATTGATACCAAAGCCACCATTATCAATTTTTTTACCCAAGTTTCGCTTACTACCACTGCATCCTTTCCGCTGTCCTT
This sequence comes from Stratiolaelaps scimitus, assembly GCA_019614645.1. Lineage (NCBI taxonomy): Eukaryota > Metazoa > Arthropoda > Arachnida > Mesostigmata > Laelapidae > Stratiolaelaps > Stratiolaelaps scimitus. The sequence goes on along the minus strand of JABWDB010000059.1, from coordinate 1,551,011 downwards.
TTCCTCCAGCAAGTTGCTCAAAGTCTCGCCTTGCCCCGGTTTTCTAAATCCCCCCGTCCCAGCATTGTGGTGCAGCGCCGCAAAGTTAGAAAATACATTCGCTTTCACTCCGTTAAAGGCTATGACACTTAACCCGGCGTCACCTTGCTATAACTTACAGCTGATTACAGTCGTGTACATTATATCGGACAGACTAAAGCTATCCATAATTAAAAATTGAGAGTACTCTTTGCATCCGCACTCTTCAGGAGAACAGTAGACATTAATGGGCCTAGTGCCTGCACAAGACTTTTTTAATGCTTAGCAGCTCGAGGACTCAGTACGTTTATAAGACGCAACACCGGCGTCATTGAGGGCAGCAAGGTCCCCGTATTTAGAGTGCGCTTCCGTGCGAAGGACTTCTGAGGCCTACTTCTTTTCATTGGTTTCTTCGCCGCGTGCGGCATCGTGGTCGCTCCGGGTAAGTTTACTTTAATTTCCGATCCTGTTGACTTATCCATGACCTCTGCCCTAATCTCGTATGAGGGTTTAGAGGATACCGAGGACACCTCCCGAGTCGTGGACATGTCAGGATATGGAGATGTGGACAGCGCCTGTACCATCCGTATGGTCGGCCCTTAGTTGCTGTCTTTCTCTACGCGTCATCCAGGTCTTGCGTTTCTAAATCTCACGAGCTCGAAGTGGGCAACTCTGAGACGATGGAGTATGGCGTTCCTTTCAATTTACGCACCTGGGCGAGTTTATACACTTCTCTATAAAACGACCCGCTATTCCGCAGTTCTAACGTGCTACCTCATGTCAACAAGAAGCACAAATATGGTCAAATTTTTAACATCTAGGTCATGTGACGGAAGAGACTGCATGAGCCCTGAGGGCGAGAAACGCTTCCCTGGGCGGGATTCTAGCGAGCTACAGTAGCACGCGGTCTGTTGGGAATGTGCGGAGTTCACCATCAATACACCCTTTTACAGATTCTTTTTTTACGGCGATTGCTCCAACTTTTTCCAATACTTGCAAGATTTCGTAATCTGTAAAGACCCTGTCAACTTGTGTTACACAGGCCCAGTTTTGTTCCCACTCTCTACACTTTGTGATCACCGGGAAGCCAAGCAGAGTTGATAACTACATCATATTTTTGGCGCTGTCCACCGAGTCTACCCAAACATAGATCTCTCCAAACCTTGATTCAGGCCTGGTGTCAGAAATGAGTTTGGACAACTCGGTGCTCAACGTAAGAAAAATCTCTTAAAGTGACTCTCCCGTAAAAGTCGTAAGACCATCGCAGATCTTCTCTACTTGCTTTAAAATAACTAGTTTAGATAGTTCTTTAGACGCCCCTGAGTATTTTCACGAATAGCCTTCATTTCGGCCCTGATTTGTTCAGTCCGCCTGATAAAACCTCTGTTTGAAATTTGCTTTCACCCTTGTTACGATGTTCTTCTATCTGCGGGGATCGGTGCTGGTTCCACGTCCCTGTCGAAGCACTCCGCTTCAGTAGTATCAAGCGGACTACACTATCAGGAGCCTGAGAAGCTGTCTCAATATAATCTATAACATCGCGGCCATTCGCCATCACTGCCCGAGGTACACCTGCCGCTTCACTCGCAGCACTGCCAGCCACCTTGTTTATCCTCGACATTGTGGCCTTCCCGGCTCTTCGGAAGAATTCATATGTAGCACTCCCACTCATTGTTCCCACCGAGGCCGAACCTGTTTTCGTACCCATCTTACCGATTTTGGGATCGGCATACCGCGGTACCATCTCATAACCCAGGCTGTATTTTAAAAAACGTGTTCGGCAAAATCACAACCAAACACCCGCCTCAGCCACACAGCATCTGTATAGTAACTATACGGCGCTGTGTCAAAAAGCCCGTGGCCGTTCCATGGGGCGCCGCATGTTGGAGGAGAAGCTCACTTTTGCGTTGCCCGTTGGTTTGCCACCTACCCAGCTGCTTCTAAAAGCTACCTGTAGATGCGTGCTGAAGACGTCAATAGTGTACATACAAAAACTACCCGAGCAGTTTTCACCTCACCAAATTCTCTTTTGCCACAAAAGTTCTGTCATATAGATGGACCTCCCTACTGAGATATTGCTGAACACAGAAAATCTCAAACCTTAGCCAAAGAGCTACGAACATTTGTCAATTGCACCGGAGCCACACAGAGGTGACCTGTTCGACGCAGAGCAAACGAGTTCAATTGTCTCACTCACACACTCGATCATCGTCCAGGAAGCCTACACCCAACAATCAACAACACAGCAGGCACTCGAGTTCTGTGCCATAGCTATTAAAGACGCGAGTAATAATCGTCAATGCACTCCCGAAACGGCCAGCCAGTAACAAAATAATCGATCACCAGTGGTCGCAGTCGTACCGCTTTTTGTAACGGAGAATGCTAAGCTCACTCTTGGTACTTGCCAGGTACTCCTCCCTAAGAGGCAGACCAACCCACCTCTCCAGGACACGTTCCACAGCGGAAATATAATTAACCGCTTCCACATGAACTCGACCATATTTTAACGTGCAGTACCTTAATTTATGTATTATATTTGTCTATGTTTTGAACTACTGATTTATTAGCCTTCTTATTTGAATTTGGTGAAGTTTTTTTTTAGCACCAGTTCCCTCGTAAATATTTCTGTGTGAGACCGTCAGCTCGTGCTCTCCCCGATGTGGTATACAATAATCCTTAGGGCAGGCTTTTTTGTACGTGCTCCTCCCATGATCGACTTCGATCGCATGGGCAGCCGCGAGGGCGCTCTTCGCATCATGAACAAGGTCCTGGTGCTATCTGCCCTTGTCACCGCCGTGATGTTCCAGCCGAATCCAACCTACGCCATTACGCTGAAAATATCGGGCGGACCCAAAAGAAATATTGTGAGTACGAGTTGAGAACGGAAAGGAGAAACGAGCGATAACCTACCAGTAAGTCCAAACATCCTTCGTCCTTTTTCTCGACGAAGACCGATTTTGCCGGACAAAGACGAGGCTCACTAGAGGTCCTTATTTTAGCTTTGACGAAATTAACACGCTAGATATATCAATCCATGGTTCGATAACTACTCGTCATGGGTCGCAATGACACCTTAAGCTCATAAACAATTACCTCAGTGAGGCTATAATACTTGGTGAAGGTGATATTACCGACGCAGCTCGTATTTTCTGCTCTGAGGATGTTTACACTGCCTTGGAACTAAAGCATCTGTCTGCTCTCTCCAATCTCGGCTTCCTACGCCAACCTAGCTCATTTTTCCAAGCAGATACGTGATCTGAAGAAATTTCAGTCGTTGTTCACTTCTTCCCTCGTAGCTCCGCAGCAGATCCTGACGGACTACGCCCTCGCCACCTTCGAGACTTATTGGTTTCTGCCTTTGGTGACGTTGCGAAAAAAATAGAAACCACACAAGCAGCAGTTATTTATCTTATAATATGGGGTTCCGTACAGAAATTTAGTGCCCGTCTCTCTGCTCTTAGTAAAAAAAGACAATTCGTTATGGCCAATCGCATGCTCTTCCACGTAGGATCGCGGCTCAAGTTCCCTGCAGATCGTTTAGAGAGAAAATGACTACAGTCTTGAGTGCTCATCCATTTGGGTTTGGAACTATAGGCGTTGTGGAAGTTTCAATTCATGATACCATCATTCATATTTAGCAGTTCACGCCTTTCCATCTTAATTTAGCTGGACCTTCGTAATTATTTTTCAGTTTTGACGTCGTCACTTAATCCTCAAAGTGGTGAGAGATCCTGATTCCAAAATTTTTCATCTATATCTAACCAAGCATATCATGAACCATCTCTGCTATTTCACAATGAACATATGCTATCCTGGGCAACGGGTATTCAACAAGGTGATCCGCTTGGACCCGCCATATTCAGCCTGGGTTTGAAGGAGTTCGTTGACCGTTTATCATCTCCTTTAAAGTTTTGATATCTTGAAGACTGCATCTTAGGTGGAGACATTGAAACGGTTTCAGCAGATGTAAGGAAAGTTTCGGCATATCAATCTCAATCCAACCTATTTATAAATCCGGCCAACAGTGAAGTCTTGACCATCTCTGTAGACCTTTTTACGAGATCTTCTTTAATACATCCAGTTCGCAACATACTTCCTGGATGTGAAGAAATCGGAAGAAACAACCTCAAGCTACTAGGATGTCCCTTACTTTCTGGCGGATATCAAACACGTAAAAAACTTTGGATTATGCTGGAAACGTTGCGCCTAGTAGGAGCACACACAGGTCTGTGTCAATGAAGAGTTAATTGTGTGTTGGAAGAATTATTCACTTGCTTAGAGGCTGCAATAGGTCAGATGAACGGGATCTACTAAACTTATTCAATGATCAATTTATAGATTCTTTGTCCTCTCTGTTAAGCATTCAACTTTCTCCGATACCGCAAAAACAAGCATCCTTTTCTATTGGGATGGGTGGATTGGGTTGGACAGCAGCAGCTTCTTTGGCTGGCCCCAGTATCATCGCGTCTGAGTCAATTGTGGTCAATGAACTTTGGAAATACTTTGTAGCAACCAGAGATGAATTTAGTGTCGAGCCCCGTGGCGTGGTGCGTTCGTGTGGCACGAAGGTGCACGGGTTCGATCCCCGCCGTCGCGTATTTTCATTTAAGGGATCCGTCTTATGATTGTATTTTATAGGTCTACGTTTCGGAAATGATTTACTTTCTCCACGTTCCTGTTGCCGTGGAGAACCGGTTGATTATCTTGATCGTCATGGACTCCCTCGTATAGAAATGCGGTTCGTGGCCCGAGGCACCCTCTCTTTAACGAGACTTTGGCCTGAACTCTTTTTTCCGTACCAATTCTTTGCGTTCGTGAACCACCAGGTATTTGTCCCGATAATATGTCGTTAATCCCCATTTCCAAAGGTAAAAATTCTGGTTTGGTATTGCGCTGTGGCTGACAGTTTAGCACATTCTTATGTCAGTCACTACATTACAGCCAATACAGACTATCAAACGAAGAACAGAAAATACGCCTCGTTAGCGAATGAGTACCACTTTAGACCTGTGGCCTTCGAAACATTGGGAGGACCAGGGATACAATCGTTAAAATTTCTACAGATATTAGGAGAAAGATTATCATCCGCTACAGGTGAACCACTTGCAATCGAGTTTTTAAAGTTTTTCTTTTATATCCAAAGGGACAACTTAATTTCTGCTTTAGGCACGCTTAGATATTGGGGAAGTAAAAACTTCTTGTTTTAAATATTCTATTAAAGAAATATAGAGGAGGCTGTTCTTAGACGCAATGCACGTTTAGCGGGTACAATTCTCGCCCGTTTTTATAATTGAATAAACATTATATATTATAGCACCGATACACACTTCGGTGTCTGCTCGTTCAGAAAGGCTGGAACTATCTACTGCAGTTCCCCGCTGCAAGCATGGATCGTAATGCGAAGCTAAGGATGATTGAAGTGGGAGACGTGCGTCTACTCAACCAGGACACCACGCCGAGGCTGAAAAAGAATCTCGCTCGCGTAGAATACAGAACTCTCTATCGAGAGAGCGCTATCCGAACAGCTACCATCAGTCTTTAATGACCGCGTGTCCGGGCGTTTAGGATTCTACAACTCTTGATGCCTATAGTCTTTACTTTATGGTGCCAAGTACCTAGCGCAGTCGCCCATCATTAATATGTGCACAGCGAACTCCGGTAGGGCGAAGATGTAATCAACGGGCGCATTAGTAGCAGTTGTTTGCTTGAGCGATCGCATATGGAGACAAAAGCGTGCATATTCGACATCGTCTCCTTCACAAGTTTCGTGCTGTAAAAAGGAAGTTGAGACCGCGAGGCTTGCTGGTATCAGAAAGCATATATCGAAGATTGTTAGAGTAGCAGCGCTGGAGATAACGATTTAAACAAAGAACGTCTCAAACAACCATAAGAGAGACAGACGACGACGAATTCCAGAATCTCCTGAACGAAAATGCATCCCCTTGATAGCCTAATGGTGATCGTTTTTGACTGCTAGCCTGGACCAATTCCTGCCAGAATCTTTGGAGTTTGTTATGATCTTTTTGTACCTGTGGGTTCTTGCCAAGTTGAAAAGATGGTACTCATAGTCATATGTAAAAGTTAAGTGCTGAGACCTATCACATTCTGAGGGTCACCCTAAAAATATGCCTTTTTCAATCAACTTACAAGCTTGGCGCTCAGTTGCGGCTCATGACGTCTAACCCGGTGTATAGCATTGTTTCATGAGGCCAATAGATAAATACGGGAGAAGTCATTCAGGACAGAAGCTATCCGAACTTTGTGAGGGTGGATTAGCTCTCATGATGACATGTTTTCCGCCGTGGGATCCACATGCCGCCTGATAGGTGGTTGAGAGTCAAGTCCTTTGGTTTGAAGTATTATTCATTTCATTTGGTTTTACTAACGGAACTGCGATTACGCAACGCGTATGTTCTCGCAAAGAAATATAGTAAAATTAAAAGAAATAAAGTAAAATTATTTACAGCAGAGACCATCCAAGGTCCGTAACAGCAGTTAGAATAACTATTACAAGTCAAATATACAATAACAGGCAAGAAATCTAAGTCAATGAGTTAACACAGTAATTCAACGGCAACGTATAATTAATGGTTTTTTTAAGAATTTCTTCATTACACGGGTAAATGATGTGAATGCCCAAATCTCGTGAGGAAGCGAAGTCCAGACTGCCGGCAGGCGGTAGGCAAGGGCCTGGCGACTAGACTCTCTGGCAGTAAATGGCAACACAAACCGAGCAGCGCGACGGGCAGGACGAATGGCAGCCGCTGTGATAGGAAAGGAGATATCTTCTGGAATGATACCCTTGTACATGCTGAACGCTAGAATAGCCACCTGCACCGTGCACCAAGTGCCAGGTAGCAAAAGGTCGTGCTTCTCGAAGAGGTAGGCAACAGGGTCTCTACGTCGCAGGCCAAAGAAGGCCCTGAGGGCATCGTTCTGGATGATTTCGACGCTACAAAGTCTTCCGCTGAACTCAGACTGCACAAATGAGCAGCACAAGACACGACAGGCCTATGAGGAGACCGGTAAGGTAGGTAATCCCAGTTTTGCTTGCATTAATGGCCTGACCAAACCTTCCAAACATTCCGATGACTTCCTCAACGATGGCAAGGGCCTCCTGAACATCCACCGATATCTCAGCATGCCAAATCCGGAAGAGTAGAGACGTATCATCGGCATACGCAATTACTTTGCAGGACTTGAGGGACTGAGAGACTTGAGTGACTATGTTAATCGCCTGCGGTGAAGATTCAATATCACCAACTTTGACCGCCGGCTTCCGATCCAGCATGTAGGAGCGGAACCAGGCAATGACAGTGGAATTGCAATCTACACTCTCCAATATACGATGAAAATAGGAGTGTCGGAGGCAGTTGAATTCTGTCACATCCAAAAATACCCCGAGACATAACTGGCCTTTCTCGATGGCGTCCACTATTTCCTGCCATAAGTGTACTACGGCAAGTTCGGTAGAATGTGATTTACGAAAGCCAAATTGACAGGGCGAGAAGAATTTCGTTGAGTAAAGATGTGATTCAAGTTTAGATAAAACCACTCTCTCGAAGACCTTGGGGTGACAGTCGACTAGGGAGATCGGTCGGTAATTCGATGGAAGCCTGCAGTCGCCCTTGTTTTTAAACGGAGGGACGATCTTAGCATCCTTCAACTTCGCCGGAAACTCTCCTCTCCTCAAAGACATGTTGGACACAATAGCCAAAGGGCGCGCAAGGGAGGAAGCAGACATACGGGTAGTTTACCGGGAACTCCAGTCCCCCCACACTCCAATCGGCGCTGGTCGTTTCGAGCACCTTCACAACTTCAGGCACGTTGACCGGGTTAAAGGTGAACCGCGGACCCTGATCGCTCCAGACCTCCCCTTGTGCTTGGAGGGATTAACCACGACTGACGAGAAACATGTGCCGCCGAGACCAGTCTACAAAAAACCTCGAAGTGTCTTATATTAAATAAGTCCAAAATCCATGGCCCACCTCTCCGAAGTCCAAAGTTTTTGGTGAGTAGTGGTCTCACACCACCGCGGCGAATACCTTAAGAGAAAAAGTCCGGTTTTCATTCATGATGGATTTCTGCCTTTCAAGCTCATATATATATATATATTTTTTTTTTATGGAGGGGGAAATGCGTTACGCACGAGCGGTTTCCACCTTACTGTGGGCCGCACAGTGTGGGACTCACCATTTTGGTGATATATGGTGAGTGGTGCTACCCACTAAAACCCCAGGTTTTCCGTACCTGGAAAACCTCTAAAAGCCTCCCTTAAGCTTCACCACTGTAGTCCGGATCTTCGTTTAATAGTACTACGGACTGACAGGGTGGCGGATGCCTACCGAAACAATTGGTCGGGGTCACCCTCCGGGTTCCCCGCCTCACCAGACGCGTTTAATCCCAATACCTGCGAACCAGGATCTACGTGCGTCGTCTGTGTCGCTCGTCGTCGCTCTGACACTTCTTAGCCCTTCAGGGCGCTCTTCATCAGTGTTTGGATCTGCGGTGTTGTCGTTTGCTCGTTGTCCTCCCGCTGTCAGTATTCTTTGCAATCGCGCACGCCCGAGCCGACCCTTCTCTTCGAGGACTCCCTTCGCTGTTGCTGCACCGACCTTTCAGCCGCTTGCTGTGGCGCAGATGAAGCCCACGAACTCCCTCATATTGCGTCTGGGCATAACGGGCAGGTTTCGGGCCGACGAATTTCCGTCTCTTATATATATATATTTATTTCAACTCATTTCCGTCGTTTAGCGACGAGATGGTTGGACGTGTCTGTGCTTGATCCTGTAAAATTGTGTCTTCTTGCCCACTAAAGTGACCCATCCGTGTGGCATTCGTGGTCAACCGGCGAGATCTATTGATCGTGCTCACTCTTAGCGAGAAAAGTACGGCATTTGATCCATGAAAAGGTGGCTTCTGAGTGCATCTTCTCTCTGGTGAGTGCGCGACAATGCCAGATTGATCTAGAAGTTCCAAAGTCACATTGCTAGACACGCTCCACCTCTCTGGGCCGTTTGCGAGTCCGTTGTAATTACACGGAATATGAATGATCGTGCCGCCAATAATCAAAACAGGCAGCAGTCTTACCCTTTACTATAGAGATGGCTAAGACAAGTGCAACAAAAAGAAAAAACGACGACATCGATGGTGCCGAAAACATTAACAAACATGGAAGGCGCGCAAGGCACGAATGTTTGAACGGTAAAAGTGTAATCAATGACAGAAAAGAAACGAGTGTAAACTGCACCGCCTGTAGTGGCTGGATACACCTATAATAAGATGTAGCCAACTCAAATCTTCCGATGTCAACAACAGCACAAAAGTGAACTTGGTTAAGTGCTCCCTATGTGAACGCCAGGAGGATGTAGAAGATACCCACTCGGAGGAAGATACAGAAATGGGTGATGGAAGAAGCGGTCCATTGCTCCACAATATACTCCAAAAAATTAAGAAGCTCCGAAAATCCGTTAAAAATTTACAGGCAGACAATGATGATTTGAAAGAAGCCGTTGAAATACTCACAAAGTGGGATACGCTTGCCGCAAGCTTCCAAAGAAGCAAAAACCAAAACACCTGAAGCTAGAAAAAGTGCATTAATAAAGAGAGTAATGCGAAAGACGGATACACCGAACGCTTTGACTGGAGAGGTGATTCCACCCAAGTTACCGCCCAACGGTGGCCGCAGAAGCATTATATAATAATCTGAAAAGCAATGGTATCACAGTTAAGAAACTAAATGGGCGTGGCAGCGACTCGAGGTTTTACGAGGAGGTACAGACAATAACAAAAGCTAGCCGTATTTGCGTGAACGCGCGATTCCTCCAGAAGCAAGACGCCATAGATACACTCCACTCATACCTAAGAGAACGAAATATAGATATTGCAATTATCTCTGAATCGTGGCTATCCAAAGACACGGTCACCTCAGCAGAGTTAAGTAATGGAGGTATATTTGAAGTGTTTCGCAAAGACAGATCTACGCGTGGAGGAGGAGTATTTCTGCTAATCAAAAAGGATCTTACCAGTACCGAGGTTATATGCTCATGACGACATCTGAAATTGCCGCATGTGACTTGATATTCTCACACAGAACAATCAGAATGATATCAGTCTATTTCTCGCCGACAGGGACATCCGGAACTAGTACATCGTATGAAACTCCTTACTGAAGAATTCTCTAAACTTATTGAGACAGAGCACACAGTCGTTATAGCAGGTGATTTCAATCAGCCACAAATAAATTGGGAGACGTTTGATAAGCCGGGAGCTAGCGACGAACCCACGAAAGAAAGTATTTTGCTGGAACTCTGTGCAACACACGGACTGACGCAACTTGTAACCGATCCTACCAGACGCGTCAGAACCTCATCGACAATTCTGGACATCGTCCTATGCAGTGGTGATTCTGTCTCAGAGGTAAAGGTTCTGCCGAATCCTCTACGATTAGATCACCACATTGTTCAATTCTCTCTTGCAAGCAGCTCTGAGACCACCGTATCACAGACCCCTGGGCTTAATTATGCAAGAGGAAACTTTTGTCGAATGAAATGGGAATTGGGCCACACAAATTGGATGTCCTTCTTTGCAAGATGCAAAAGAGTTGATGAGATGTGCAACGTACTCGCACAGTACATTCGCGAACTGATAGTAAAACATACTCCATTACGAATGAAACATGTACATCCAACGACTGCACAAGTACGGAAGCTCCACGACTCCCACAACGAAGCCACAGACAAAGGGACGATTGAATTTCTTCAGAAAGAGATAGCCAAGGTGTCGAAACCGGAGCGAATCATAAGAGAACAAGCCATCCTCCGCAACCCCAGCAACAAGGCCATCCATAACTATGTACGTAGACGGATCGTGATTAACGATACTCTCACTACAGCGCAGCGATGGCAGTTTTACCACTGACACAAAGAATAGGCGGAGATACTAAAAAGGCATTTCGAAGCAACGTACCCAGGCAACCATGAGCTGAAGCGACGTCAAAGCTGAGAACCACCTCTGCCAGAAGGACCCCTAGGGCTCACTGTTCACGACGTAAATGTAAGTGCGGAAAACATTCACCGTCACCTACAAAAACTACAGTTGAAATTAAGTTCCACACCAGACGACATACCATCCTATGTGATGAAGAAACTGGGGCTATCGGTCTGTGTCCCTCTTTCTTTGGTCTTTAGAAAGTCAGTCGATAGCGCTACGATTCCAGATGTTTTCCGCTCAGCAATAGTATGTACAGTACATAAGAAAGGCTCTAAGACCGATCCCAGAAACAAGAGGCCGGTTTCGCTAACAGTTATAGCATGCAAACTTCTGGAAAGCATCATATCTAAGGCTATCTACGACAATGCCAATGCCCAAGGCCTCATCAGTGAAACCCAATATGCATATAGGCCCGGATACAGTACGGTGTTCCAGCTGATAGACACACAATTCGATTGGGCCTGCGAAATAAACGCGTCGCGCTGTTCTGATTCCATCTTCTTCGGCTTCAAATCAGCGTTCGAAAGAGTCACACATACAAAACTAATTGCTATGTTTCCACGCTTCGGAGTCGGAAAAATTCTAGATGACTGGATCACTGATTTCCTTCGAAATAGAACCTTTCGAGTTCGAGTCAATGGACAGTATTCGGAAAGAACAAGCGTCACATCAGGGTGCCCTCAAGGAACGATTCTGGGACCCTTAATGTATATAATGCATATAAACTCTCTTACATATGCTCTCCCTCCCTCTGTATTTGTTAAAGTCTATGCTGATGATATTAAAATAGACGCCCCCGTAGATACGCCTCAGCAGAGATCAGTGCTACAAAAGGCACTACACGATTTTTATGAATGGGCAGGGCAGCCAGATCTCATGCTTTCGATCGAGAAATGCGCCGTGCTGCATTTCGGACACGGAAATACTAAACAAAAGTACTCCATTGGTAGCATAGAACTTATATCACAAAAAGCTATTAGAGTCTAGGTATAATCACATCAACTAGTCCAAAATACTCTGAACATACTGCAGACGTTGCTCTTAAAGCTAGTCAGCAAAGCAATTGGATAATGCGTAAATTCACAATTGCCGATCCAAACCTATACGTACTACTGTTCAGAACCTATGTCGAACCTGTGATAACCTATGCTGGGCGGGGTCTGGCACCCAGGTCTCCAGAAAGATCAGGATCTTTTAACGGAAGTGTATAAAAATTTTATAAGACGAGTGGCATACAAATGTAAATGTGACAAAGTGAACGTAAATATTGTAGATATCCTCCAGCGTCTTAAGGCCCTAGATAAAGTCTTGCTTCAAAAAATGATGTTGAAACAACCGACGATGGTTGCAAAAATATTTGATATTGTCGAAACTACGACTAGATCCAGAAGGAATATACTCCCAAAGTTTATAGCCACGAAAAAATGTGTTAATGATTTATTCCCCTGGAGACTATCACGCGCACAGCACGGGCACGCAGCGTGCGCAACCGGAGCCATAATTGAAAATGCACATAAGTGAGACTTGTAACAATTATATTATACCTTTGAATAAAGTGTTTGTTATATTATATACATTATATATATATATATATATATATATATATATATATATATATATATATATATTTGCTTCTCTAATTCAAAAGATTGAGGCAAAAATCCAGAGGAGAGAGTAACTTGTTGAAACCCCGCTATGCAACATATGCGCACACGCTTTACGTGAAATATACCGTAAAGCGTGTGCGCATATGTTTTCACCGCATAACGAAAAATATCTACGAAATATCGAAATGAAATAACGCTCTAAAGTGATGCACCGCGGAAACATGGGATTTAAATATTTTGAGAGAATATTAGCTTGAAAGGAGAACAATGAATGTGGCTGGAAATCGAAGCCCGACTTCTTCCCTGGCCAGCGCAGTGTTTTGTTCATTAGACTAGCAAATTTCATATTTTTCAAGACTTGTTCCGGCTGATTGGTCGTAACATACCACTCTTGGGGATCAGCTAATTGTGCAAACACACTAGCCACAGGGGAGCAAAACGAATAATCTGCTTGCCAATGATGTAAAATCTCGTCGGTTGAAGTGATTCCGCCACGATTTAGAGACATAGTCGAAATTCAGTATATTATATGTTATATAATATGTTCATAAACTGTTAGAACCCGACAACCGTTTTATGAAATTTTATATACATTATATAGTTGTATTAGTAATATAATGATTTCAATAATTGTTGAAATTTTCATCTCTGTACTACCACGTACTCAGCCTTGACTGAGTTGAGTGAGTCGAAAAAACGCATGAGTCGATAGGGTATAACTAACATTATCCACGCAGGACCGTTGAACGATACGCGCCTCCATTCACACTAACTCGAATATGCTGCACACTGCGTAAACATTCACAATATGTTTCTGTTTCAAATGAAAAGAACCTGTCCGTTTCGCATTGCTCCTCGCTTCCCTATTGAGTGGTTGAATGCGTTCATGTCATTGCGTCTGACGCGAACGTGTTTCAAATGTGAGCCAAGCCTCTAGCTTCTCCTGTTCAGCCTGTTGAGTTCCAATTCTCGGTTGTTTATATATATATATATATTAGAGGTGCGTGTGTGCAGGTATGAGAGCGGCGTATGAATGTTTGTTATCGGAGTTAGCTGTCGTTGTGTGTGCTCTTCGAGCCGAAGTCCTCGTGTGTTGTGGAATCATGAAGGCTGAAAAGAACCTTTTAGTTGTCGCTCGTCGTCTTAAATACACCCCATGTGACGGAGTACGACACGCCTCCTCCTCATCCTCCTCCTCCTTAGTCTGATCGCCATAGTCAGCATCCCACGCCACTGTACAACTATACGTACACTGTACACAGCTCATCCCGACCGATCGCCCGCCCAGTCCATCCGTCCCTGGTGGCTCGCTCCGTCCGTCCGTCCGCCTGTCGCTCGATCGGTCGGTCGGTCGGTCCGTCCTCCCTCCCTCCCTCCCTCCATTCGTTCCTTCTTTCTTTCGTTGCTGCAATCATTCGTCCAACCTCACTGCGGGCTCACAGTTAGATGTAGCTCCCGTTCACTCAGAAACGTTTCAAACTAGTAGCATCGAAGCGTGAGAATCCTGCCCGCCGCTTAGCTTCCATCCCGCTGCTTTTGGCTAGCAGCTGACGAATCCTTGAATGTGTGAACTACGTTGAGCTATATCATTGGACCGACCGAGCGAGCGAGCGACCGCCTAGCGCCAGCACCTTAGATGTTCAGTCACACTGGGCGCAATGGGACAAGCAGCCGTGGCGACGACGGTAGCGCGCTCAGCTCAGCCCAGCCCAAGCGAACCGGCGCGGCGGCGGTGACGACGGCGGCTGCAGTCGGTCGCCGACTTTGTCCGTCAATAGTGACGACGTAGAGGCGCGACGAGATATCTGTGTAGACTCTGTCGCCTCACTTCATCTCGGCTGGGTGCTGCTGATGCTGTTGCTGCGTACCCTCTGGCAATGTGTACCCAATGAGGCTCTGCCCGCTTCGTTCTTTGAGAAGAGGTGTGAAATTACCTTTATTGTAACGACGCGCCCACTGGTCCAATGCCACACGACCCCTCCTGTCCCCATCTATTCCCTACATCTGCGACCCCCATATTACTTTCATAGAAGTTCGTTGCTCTTCAAGCCAGCGAGCAGTCGGGATTTCAATTGCTGTAAGGAGGTTGCCTAGTCCACACATACGAATACATATGTACATGCCCGTACAGACACAAAAACAGAAGACCAAGATTGGTACCGCGAGCGGCCGGCCAATGGGAGCTACAACATTTGTCTGCATAGCGAACATACAAAAGCAAATATTTCATTAGCAGAGCCAGGAAAATAGTACGCTGCTCTCGATTTGCTTGCCGTAGAGGGTTAGTAGAAATATGAAAAAGTCGGGCTGGACGTCTACAGGTGGTTTCAGTGCGAAAGATAACCGTAGCCATGCAACTAAAGCTATCAACAAGAAGCTTTTTATACGAGTACGTGAATCGGCGGTTAACTGCGACTTCACGTTTCATCTTCATCAGTCTTACGATTCAGATACCGGTAGCCACCCCTATTCAACAGCCAGCAAAAGCCACCAGGATTGAATCGGTCTCAAGGATCTTGGTAGGCGGGTGAAAAGGGAATCTGCTTTATCTGAACCTTTTCGACAGTGTGGACGCGTATGAACGTCAATGATTGAATAGGAGAAGACTACTATATGTTTTATGAGGTTAGATAGTCACATGGAGTGCAGAGGGGACACTTTGAATTAGCATTCTGATGTTCGTTTCGCTCTGTTTTGATGAGCGTTCTTCATATCCCATTCCTGTCATGCAATAGACTCTGATAACGGAGCTCCCTTGTGGAACTTCTTATGGGATGTTTTCGTCGATTTGTGAAATGCGCTAATGGCTGAAGTGTCTTCGCTAGATCGATCTATAACTATGCACGTGAAGGTTCAATAAGCGTTATGACTATGTGTGTGAAAATAGACACCTGGGTATTTACCGAGACACTATTAGCTACTCTTGGAATTATTTGGCACACTTCTTGAACATGTGAATGATTGAATACCTGCTGAACAAATATATATATTCCGAATAAGTAAACTATTTTGTCTAATTTTCTTAACGATCTTGTTTTTTTCTTGAAGACTCAGGTTGATTATTTGTCTTTTGTTGACATAAGGTTGTTTCTTTCTATTATTACGAACCAGTTGTTTCAATTAGAGTCAGCGGTCCTGTGTTCAGGCATGATCCCCTTCAACTAGACCCAAACTATTAATTTAGGCATACCACTAAAGACTCCAATTATTTTGCCACCTCAGTAAAGTGAAGCAATCATATTAACATGTTTAAAATAACCATTTTGAGCAACTAAGTGTTTATGTTTAATTTGATCATTCTGAGGCCGCGCAACAGAGCCGTTTTTGATACTGTATAGACATGAAAACATCTTCTAAGCCAAGAGTATATTTGTGGTTGTGGTTTCCATTTTCTAGCTAAGTTTAGGGTGTCTTTGAGATCGCGAGTCAACGTAATCGAAGTATTTTAAAAATCTTTTATTATCGTATTCCATTCATAGGGGTGATTGCTCTTGTGATAGTTAAATAATATAGAAATATTAAGTTTTCCCTGCACATTTCTAGGTAGTTTATTACGTCATGCTGGGGCATGTAATCATGGAATAGGCTAACTGATCTCCCAGTGAAATAAGGGAATGGCTAATCGCTGTCGCTGCCTGCTTACCAATCAGCAAGAAAGGGAGAGCAGGCTTGAAGCCATGTGGAGTGCTGCAATTGATGACATTATTATTATCACATTTATTAGATGTCTCCAACGGTACATTTGACAGGTGCGAACGTGTAAATTACGAAGGCGTGTGACTCCCCGTCCAAGAGCCCGGGGCTCGGGGTTCTTTAAGTACGGACTTAAAATTTAGTAATAGACACTGTAATCCGCGGATTTCACTTGGGACAGCGTTCCAGATAGCAGCCTCTTGGGAACGGACGCAGCGACGGTCAACATTATTAGAATATAACATAAGCAATAGAGGGTTAGAACAGCCACCAAGAGTATTATTTTTTTGAAATTTTTAGACTACAAATATTAGGAAAAAATCATGCAGGGTTTTAAAATGTGCAGGCAATAGAGATATGGGAGGGGAACGCCAAAAAGTTAAGAGCTTAAAGCAAAGGTCGGCATGGCTCGGATGGGGGGAGGTGGAGCAAACAATGCTCTTTTGTAATGTTCTTTTTTGCAATTTAAGGATGGGTTAGAACTCAGGTATTATTATTATTAAGACCAACGTATTCGGCACCATAAGCCACACGTGAACTGAAAAATGCGTGGTTATAAGGGAATGCATTCTTTTGCAGCGAGGAGCTTCCAAACTCTTGAAATACCAGCTGTGGAGGCAGCTAACTTAGGGCGGAGTTGCCGCAAGTTTGCGTCACCAGACCCAGGCCGAAGAAACTCTGAAGTATGGGTGATGGGTACTCATTCAATATTCACACCTTTGCCGTCTGAGCTCGACACGATCCTGGGTGAGCAGACGTGAAGGAGCCTGATTTGGGCATATTTATTCATAGACAGTTGGCGTGAGAGATCTCTCTATCTCAGTCCTGGTAATCAGTTGCGGCAAGTTTTTCGATTACAAATAAAGCAAGACGTATCGTCAGCAAAAAGAACCATGTAAAAAGAACTACAAACATGGGTGATATAGTTAAAAAACAACCCAGAGGACTGCCTTGCAGGAACTCGAAGTGCACATCTTTACTGCTGGAAATGGTACCATTTAAGTCCACAAACTAGGTACGTTCGAACACAAAGCTGAACAGTAAATTGCAAGCATTATCGTCTAAATTGTATGCGGCTAGTTTTTCCTGAAGGATTAGGAGACTTGCTGAGTCGAATGCATTACGCAGCTCTAGGGGAATACCTAGGTATTGGTTTCAACTATCCATTGCTTGCTTAAGAGTCTCAGAAAGTTCTACTATTAGTAGCGACGTTCCACGTTTCGTACGGAAATTACAGTCAGCAGTTAGACAACTGGTTACCTATCACATAAGGCCTGTCAGTGGAACCCTCATTTATTCTCTGAAGACAGCATATGTGCAAACAATTTGGACCCAGGCCCATACAGTTCAGATCACTTGGTAAATCATTTAAACTTTTGATGAGAAGGGCAGGGTTGAAAACACAGGCTTGCTTGACTTTGAGAAGGCTGAATATGATGAAATCACTCACTTAAGTATTTCAAATCGATTTTAAATTCAAATTAATTAGGAACAAAACAGAACAACGGGTAACGCTGAATACCATTCTCCTCAACCAGCAGTAAAACGTTACGGACTGAACGATCCTCAAGGATTTAAGCTTTCAAGATGAAAAGCAAAAAGCTATATTTATTTTAGTCAGGGTTCGTTAATATGAACTGACCATCCCCCAGGACGCATACGAATCGATGAAGACAATTTACTTGCACGTTTATTAAGAGGGTTAATCAACGTTTTCATTAATAGTATCTTTCAAGTGCCACTCGTCGCGGCTCTTATTTGTATCGGAAGAGTTTATCTTTCACCTTCCTTAGAATCAATGTTTGTCTGCTTCGATAAATCGTTCTCGTCTTCACGGACCTGTGAACGTCAGACAAACCTAGGGTGTGATTAATCACCTTTATTTCAAGGGATCAAATTCGAACCAGGTGTAAGGTAAACTGAAGAGTTTGCACGAGGCCTCTTTCTTGTATTCACTATGACTTGGATCAATTCTTTACATAGCTATTTTTCAGACTTGGAGGTATTGCAAAGGTACCTTTCGGTCGGGTCCTTAAATACTGAATCTGTATACTGCTTGGTCAGCCGGCCTCTTATAGCAGAGATGCTTCTAAAGATGGAGATTCTGAGACCTCTTATGATGTTTATATGAGATTTCTCCAAGGGGGGTCATGTCGGATCCACGGGATCGAGGTTAGATGTCGAAGATTGGTGTCGGGCTTTGCTCATTAATCTTGTGAAGTCGCATGTCATCACGCAGTTGTCGAGAACGGTGGCTACTTTTCCAGTAATTAAGATCGAAGGGCGCGTGGTGCAAGACTCGAATCATGTGAAACATTCGCGTCTCACGTATGATCGATTTGGAGTGCTTCGTTTTTACTCCAAGCTGATTAATCGGAAGTCGTGCAGAATGCTTGGATTCTAACCTAAGCTTTGAACGTGTTTACAGCTTGTTACAGCTTGTGGTGAGCGTCTTGGACTGCTAGACCGGAGGGACGCGGGTTCAAATCCTCTCAGACCCGTAGAATCTTTGGAGTTCCTTATCATCTTTCTTTATCTGGAGATTCTCGCCAGGTACGAGGAAGGAAGAGAATAAGCAAAGGTGGCCCCGACAGGTCCTCATAGTAATACCTAAGGGTTAAGAGCTGAGGCCTGTCAGATAGGGGAACAGCTGAGGGTCAGCTCGAAAAACAATTATTGTTTACAGCTCCCGTTGTGTGGCTCTCCGTTCGTTGGTGTCGATTGCAGTATTGCCGACTGGCTTCTCGAGAAAGTTTGACTCAATTTTTCGCTTGTTTTTGCAACCGCATTTTAGCTGTAATTTGCTATGTCTATTGGGGAAAATACCTCCCTGGCTAGATGTTTAGGATTTGCTGAGACTGGTGGTCAAATTGCCGGAAAAGTGCACGTCTGAAATCCTGCTTTTTTGGGAGCGGTCTGCAGGTGTATCTCCGCGAGCGTGTAGATGATTTGAGGGATAAACGGAGGGAGCGTTACACAAACTGAGATGTCGTTTGTGTAGCAAGAGCGTTTGGCCGTGAGGGCCGTGTACGGTCACCGAATATGTCTGGAGCTGATCGTATATGCTAGACCAAATGGGGGATCACTGTCTACGCTAGTGGGGCTGTCAGTAAAAACACAGTAGTAGTAGTGGTAGTAGCAGGAGGCTACTGCCGCGTAGCGGCTGTATTGCACAAACTCGACCATCTACGACGGCTTCTACTGTCACTCTGTTATCAGAGGTCGTGTCTTCCCCGACATCACCTCCGCTAGTGGCCTTCAGCGCCACTTCAAACAATTCGGCTGGTTCAGGGTGTAGTTTCCATCACTCAATCGGGAAAGCGAAGTACATATTCCTAAACATCGAAATTCTGCTATTAGAGTACTAGACATCTTCTAATAATAACATAATCAATTAACATACCACAAAAGTTACTACAATCGGTGCTCCTCGTAATTCCTCATTAATTGACACCATTCACGTGATAATACACACACTTTACACCACTAAAATCACGTATTAATATAGTTGTGGCCTTCGAGCCACAACACACAATTTCAATAGATAACGGCCGCTGATTGGTCGAGCGGCAAATCTGCGCCCGATCAGGAGCGGCAATGAAAGGCCGCAGGTGTAAACAGAGCCGGCACATTACCTAATTTCGAATAGGGCCCGCGAGCTCGGCGCGGTTGTCAATAGCACAACTAGTGAAGGTAAAAATATCAAAATGCTAGATATATCTTGCCGGCTGCGGGCAGAATATATGACACTCCCCCGTGGAGGCCTTTCGGAGGACGGCTTCCACTACAGTTCTTTATTGCATACGAGCCCGTCGCAGTCATCGATGATGCACACATGATGCACTTCACGTTACATCAATCACATCACTCTAGCGTTCATGCCACCTCCAGTGGATGCAGCAGTTGAGCAGCCCGCCGAGACTCATACCCGTTGGCAAGGCGCACCGTATAGGTTCGCACAGCGCCGTCGCGACCGGGATGCTGGTTGACGATTCGCACTAAGTTCCAGCTGATCCTAGGCAGGTTGTGTTCCTTGACGAGGCACACGTCGCCGATTGCGATGGGTCGGTCCTTGCCCTTGCCGTCCATGTTCGCCGAACGCAGTTGTAGGATGTATTCGCGGTGCCATCGAACAGCGAGAGCCTTGGAGAAGCTCGTGCGCTTGGCCAGCGATGCACGCAGTTGATCAGCAGTCGTTCGTTCAACCGCGGTAGACGTGCTGACGCCCAGCTGGTCGATTGGGATCAGCTCTGACAGAGGCGGACCGGAGGTACTACAGCTGATGAGTTGAGCTGGCGTGCGTGGTGTTGGCGCGTCTGGATCAGCTGATACGCAGGAGATTGGTCGGTTATTGACTGTAGCGGCCAGCTCACACAGAATGGTTCGCAGTTCTTCGAATTGTACTAGACTACGACCCAAAGTCCGAGTGAGAGCTAAGCGCACCGTACCGATCATCCTTTCGAATTGACCTCCGCGCCACGGTGCCCGAGGGCAGTTGAATTCCCACACAACGCGCCGTTGGGCGAGCACTGCTTGAGTTGCTGGATCACGAGCGGAGTTGAACAGTTTCTTGATATCTGTCGCGGCCCTTACAAACGAACGCCCGTTGTCCGACACGAGTTTGGTGCAATCCTTGTACAGGGCTAGAAAACGGCGTATCGCGAGATGTGTCTGCGGAGTGGACATGGCAGGTACTAGCTCGAGGTGGATTGCCCGAGTACTGGAACAGGCGAATAAGGCAATGTACGATTTCACATGACCGTCGCGAGACCGAGTGTGGTATGGTCCGCAGAAATCGATGCCAGCAGTCTTGAACGGAGCGAGCAGCGTTACGCGTTCAGTGGGTAGCGGGCCCTGCACCTGGTCGGCCGCAGCGCCCTGTGCTCGCCGGCATGTAACGCACCGGTTCACGATAGACTTGATCACTTGTCTGCCGCGGGTGATCCAGATTTGCCCACGGATGGCAGACAGCACGACGCTAACGCCAAAGAGCGCGTTTGTTCGATGGTGGTGTAGCACGAGGAGCTCAGCCAACCGAGATTCACCCGGTATAACAATTGGGTGTTTCTCGTTGTAACTAAACTGATCTCCCTGTGTGAGCCGAGATCGAACACGCAACACTCCGGTCGCGTCAATGAACAGAGTGAACGGGGCCAGCGGTGATTTGGCCGACGGCCGTTCGTCGTTCCGTACTGCTCGGAGTTTGTCTGCAAAATATTGCTCCTGTGTCCAGATGACAATCAGGTGCTCCGCGGCTTTTGTCAGTTGCGAGCCGGCTGGGATTGGATGCGAGTGTGTGCGCCGAAGAAACTGCAACACGCGGTCCACAATGCGTACGGCACTCCCATAGCTCTTAGCGCGGTTGAGGTCGAACAATGGGATACTTGCGATGATCGGCGCGACAATCGCTCGTCGCTCGGAGGCGAGCAGAGGGTGCTCCAGCTCTCCTGCGGAACGCAGCTGCTTACACGGGCGCGACTGTGCGGGTGCGTTCAACCATTCGGGCCCGAACCACCAGTCGCGACGATCCTTGAGCTCATTCGCTGTCACGCCACGCGTTCCGACGTCCGACACGTTCAGGGGCCCTGGTATGTGATACCACTCGCTCGGTGATGACAGCCGCTGAACTTCAGCGAGGCGATTTGCTACGAACTGCTGCCAACGCCTTGGGTTCTCGGATGTACACCAGAAGTAGGTGGTGGTTGAATCCGTATAGTGGAAGACGCGCTCGATGGGGACCATCAACCGCTCGACCACGAATGCGCGAAGTCGCACCGATAGGAGCGCTGCCATGAGTTCCAAACGCGGTAGGGTCAACTTCTTGCATGGCGCAAGACGAGCCTTGGCCATGATGAGTGCACACGAGCTATCACCGTCTTCGTATATAGTCTGCAGGTACACGGCGACGCAGTACGCCATCTCCGAGGCATACCGAATATATGCAAGTGGTATGCCTTGGGTGTCCTTTCGCCTTCGCCAACCAGTCGTGGTATGTGCAGGTTGTGAAGTTCGCCGAGTTCCGCCGTCCAGCTGATGAACTCCTCTCGAATACCGTCGGTAATGACTTCATCCCAGCCGAGCGACTTCGACCACAACTTCTGAATTAACAGCTTGCCACGCAGGGTGAAGGGAGCCAGCCAGCCGATCGGATCGTAGACCGACGCGACAAAGCTTAAGATAATTCGTTTTGTCACGCTTGTAAGCGCTGCTGCATCGCGGGCATGTGATGCGAGTTGGAAGCCGAAGTGGTCTTTGGTCGGACACCATGAGACTCCGAGCACCTTCAGGATCTCGCCTTGCCCTGAACAGGCGTCCACGGGGGGGCAACCTCGTTGCTGCAAGTGTCGAATGACCATCGGTGAATTTGTTTTCCACTTTGCCAATCGCATGCCCGCTGAGCCGAACCACTTGATGATGTTCTCGATGAACTGCTGAGCTTCTTCGTCGGACTTGAAGCTTCGTAGCATATCGTCGTGGTACACGGTGTCACCAAGCTGGTGGGCTGCAGTCGGATCGACTCGCCGAAAGATCTCGCGTAGGGTAGCAGCGAGCAGGAAGCCACTTGGGGCCGCTCCCCATACCACCTTCTTCAACTGATAGCAACGCACCCTGTTTTCGTTAGGTGCTTGCCATAGAAACCGAAATAGAGGTCGGTCCTCGGTAGCCAGGTTGATCATGAGGTAGGCCTTGGCGATGTCGACAGACAGTGCGACGCGGTGTAGTCGGAAATTCAGTAGCAGCTTGATTAGGTCGGGGTTCTGGTTCGGGCCTGGCAGCAGATGCGAGTTGAGTGAGCTCTGGCCACGAGCGCTGGCTGAGCAATCGAAGACAATGCGCCATTTCTGCTGACCATTGGTCTGCGAGACGACTTGGTGATGGGGTATGTAGTAAGAACCATCGCAGTTACCTGGACGCGCGTGCTCAAATTCGGTCATTTCTTCTGCATGACCTTCGTTGACGAAAGCCATGATCTCCGAGTGGTACCGATCGAAGGCCACCGGATCGCGTAGCAGCGCACGACGTTTCGAAGACAAGCGTCGCATTGTGGTATCGAGGTTGTTGGCGAGTGTCGTTATCGACGGTCGTTTGGGCATAGATGCCGTATACGAGAGACCGTCGTACACGAGATGGTCAGAGAACTGCTTGAGCGCGTCGCTCTCGTCGGCAGACATGGCTCCCCCGGTTGGGTCGCAAATGCCAAGCGCTTCCAGAGACCATAGTTTCTCGATGTCGCGGACTGGCTTCGTGGTGACTGCAGCGCAGCAGGCAGGTCTGGCATCAACGACGCCCGAAGACGAATCTCCAGCCACCACCCAACCGAGGCGGCTCAGAGTGGCGACTATACCTGCAGTGACCGATCGCGGAGGACGCTTGAGAAGGATCCTGTAGAATTGGTCAACGCCGACCAACAACGCGGGTGGCTCGGCGAAACGGCCATCGATGTGGTACGAGTCGGCGAGCGGATGCTCCAAGCCGAATTGACGGATCTTCAGGGCGACATCGGGGGGACAGTTGATCGAAGGATTCACCTTGAAATCGTGCGCGTATGCGTCGAGTTGAACACGGACGCTATCATCATGACGACTAGCGAGACAGAGCGAGTACCGTTTCGCGGTAGCGTTACTCGATGCTCCCCCGAAGCTCTCGACGTTCAAGTCGCGCTGGCCCACTGGTAGGATATCATGCAGACTTGCCACGGCAGACGGGGAAACCAGAGTGATTGTCGCTCCGGTGTCGAGGAACAAGCGGACCGGGTGACGTTTCTCTCCATCGACAAGGTATGCGGTTGCAGTCATGACGAGTGCTAATGACGAGGCGGTGGATGACGCAGCAGTGGTCGGTGTAGCCGTCGCCGAGAGGGCTACGGTAGGCTCTGGTGCAGCGGTCGACGAAACTGGATCCGGTGCGACAGTAGCTACAAGCGCAGCTAGTGTCGCGGACGGTGAGCCTCTGGCGGCTATGGACGGGGTCGACGACGTACCGGCCACACCACCTCCAGACGGTGGATGGAGGGTGGTATAATGTTCACTGCTCTTGCAGACAGCACAGGGGGCGCGGGTACCGCGACATACCTCCCTTCCGGGGTGACGTTTAGCCAGGCACACGAGGCAACGGTTCTTTTGACGGACGAGGCGGCATCGATCTTCGTAGTTGAGCGCGTTGCATCGGGATGGTAGATGAGATGTCTCGTTGCAGAGGAAGCAGGGCGCTGGTATGGTATGATGCTTGATGGAGACCGCGGCGACGGTTGCCCGGCGGTCGGGGTAGCTTGGTGGATGACGAAGCGATGACCGGGCAGACTGACCACCGTGACGCTGCAAGTGTCGCTGATGGTGATGGTACTGCTGCTGCTGAGTGCTACCGTGGGTACCAGTGAAACCGGCTTGAGTAGTGCGCTGTGAGAGCGCGAACTTCTCGGTGTGGTTAGTGTAGCGCAGCAGGAACTCGATTAAGGACTCGATGCGCCGTGCGGCGCTATCGCCAGTCATCTCGGTCGCTTCATCGCTCGCCAGTTCGGGCCCTCGGACGAGTCGGTCGCGCCGGGCGCTCTCTGCGTACTCGAACAACAACGTCGGTGGTAACTTGTCGTTCAACATGGGCTCGTACATAAGTGCGAAGCTGGACAGCTTCAGACCGAGCCCCGCGAGTGCCTGGCTCGAGCTTTGAACGTGATTCAGGAGTTGTCGCAGTCCCGCCGCGTCGGTTGCCGAGCGAACCGCCGGGATGGTTGTTAGCGTTGTCATCGCACGACGTCGCTCGACATCCCTGTTACCGTAGTTGTCTTCCAGCAGTTTCAGCGCTATGCGGTAATTAGCATCGCTGACTGGCAGTGATGCGATTAGTTGTCGCGGCGGCCCCTTGGTGTAGCGTAGCAACGCGATGAATCGGTCCGCATCGGTAGCCGCCGTCCTCCGTTGGACCCAATTCTCGAACTGGCCACGCCATAGCCGAAAACTGAGCACCTCGCCAGCGAACGGCTCTGGCGCAGTGTCTAAGATCGGGGCTGGAGGAGCGATGACCACTTGCGCAGGGCACGGTAGCTGTTACGCGGCGGTTGCGGTCCCATTGAGCGCATCGCCTCTGGCATCTCCAGCTAGCAGCGTTCGCAGTCGACGCAAGCAGGCTCTCATCCGTTCTGTGACGTCGAAGCATTCGTCGACCTCCCGCCCGACATCATCTTCCTTGAGTTCTGGGTGCGCCTGGATCATTTCATTGAGTGAGTCAATGTCATCCTGTCGTTCCTTGATGTTCGCGACGAGCTCCCGTAGTATGGGTTTAGTCTCTTCCGTCACGGCGGCGATGCCGTTGGCCTGAAACTCTTCGTCGCTGAACCGGTTACGCAGCTTCGTCCTCCTGCAGCGTAAAATCGAGATTTTAGGCCCATTCGTGGGCACAGGGGCTGCACTGGATGTAGATGTGGACGCGGGCCGGTTGGGCAGCGGGCTTTGGTCGATAGCCATGGTATCCGTGGGCACTGGTTGCTCTTCGCGACCTGGGAGCACTATGATGAGGCACTATCCGCGAGTGAGTCGGCGGTATAGTGGGGCAGCAGTTAGCCACCAGTTGCTAGGCTTTGCCTGTAAAAACGCGAACCACGGTTGCTGTGCTGCGGGGTTAAAATACTGCCGCCGTAACCTTTGGGGCAGTAGGCTGCTGCTGTTGGTGACACAGCGTTGCGCAGCGTGATGTAGCACAGTACCGGGTTGCCACTGTGCGCGCAGAAATTGACAGCACCGTCAACAGCGAAATCCCAAAAAAAAAAGGTCGAATCCTGGTCACGGCACCAGACTGAGGGATAAACGGAAGGAGCGTTACACAAACTGAGATGTCGTTTGTGTAGCGAGAGCGTTTGGCCGTGAGGGCCGTGTACGGTCACCGAATATGTCTGGAGCTGATCGTATATGCTAGACCAAATGGGGGATCACTGTCTACGCTAGTGGGGCTGTCAGTAAAAACACAGTAGTAGTAGTGGTAGTAGCAGGAGGCTACTGCCGCGTAGCGGCTGTATTGCACAAACTCGACCGTCTACGACGGCTTCTACTGTCACTCTGTTATCAGAGGTCGTGTCTTCCCCGACATCACCTCCGCTAGTGGCCTTCAGCGCCACTTCAAACAATTCGGCTGGTTCAGGGTGAAGTTTCCATCACTCAATCGGGAAAGCGAAGTACATATTCCTAAACATCGAAATTCTGCTATTAGAGTACTAGACCTCTTCTAATAATAACATTATCAATTAACATACCACAAAAATTACTACAATCGGTGCTCCTCGTAATTCCTCATTAATTGACACCATTCACGTGATAATATACACACTTTACACCACTAAAATCACGTATTAATATAGTTGTGGCCTTCGAGCCACAACACACAATTTCAATAGATAACGGCCGCTGATTGGTCGAGCGGCAAATCTGCGCCCGATCAGGAGCGGCAATGAAAGGCCGCAGGTGTAAACAGAGCCGGCACATTACCTAATTTCGAATAGGGCCCGCGAGCTCGGCGCGGTTGTCAATAGCACAACTAGTGAAGGTAAAAATATCAAAATGCTAGATATATCTTGCCGGCTGCGGGCAGAATATATGACACGATTGTTAGCATCGTCTGCAGAGTCTCTATAATGCAGTATCCACATATGTATCTCTGTGTAATTCCAACGTACTGTTTATTCTATGTAATGTATACGTGTATGTAAATGTGAATATTTTTACTGGGCTCGTAACGCTATGGATTGACAAGCGTCTAATATAAGTAAGCACATTTCATTGTTTAGAAAATGCCGTTTGTCATATAGCCCCGTTTTCTCATGCCAACAGTTCGAAGCGTTTAGATTGAGCCGTGTGCGGGTATTAAATGTATAATTCCTCCCCATGGGAGGTAATCAATAACAAATTGGAAGGTGTAAGCACCCATCATGTCCCGCTCTGACAGTAGATGGTGTTGAAGTATCTAATCTCGAACTGATCACAAATTCACTAAACCAATATAACGTCTAACGAAATTGCAGCTCATTTAATAAACCAATAAAGCTTTACCTTTACCTTTTAACTCAGAGGCGATTATTTAATAATTGTGATCCGACCAGGGTACGGTATCCATTAGAGCATATTAGAATCGCTGTTGCTGGTCCCCACCAGATTCCAGTCATAGTTTTACGTAAGTGTAGCCGTTCCCTAGATTTGTCTATTGCTGCGCTGATAAATGTTATGGTCAAATCTGCTACATTTCTCAAGGCTTTTAACACCACATCGGAAGCCAGAGGCCGCAGGTTCGAGCCCTGCCGTGTGACGTATAAGAGAGCTTAAGCATTGTAAAATTGCAACTCCTTCAATAAACCTTTACCTACGGTGTAGTTGCAGTATTTAAAGGAGGTGACAAACAACTTCGATCTAATTATCGATCCATCTCTCTTAGCATTTCCGTTCTGCGAAGTCTTTGAGAAAGTTACTTTTTATTAGATTGAGGATTTTCTGGCTAGCTTTAATATTTTGACCGACAAGCAATATGGCTTCCGGAAAAAACGCGGAACGTTGCTACCAATTGCGAAACCTTCCGAAACTCTTAAGCAACCAATGGATCGTGGAGACCATCCCTGGCTATTTTTCTGGACCTGCCTAAAGCATTTGACTCAGTTAGACCCTTAGTTCTTCGGAAAAAAACTTATCGCGTACATCTTCGATGATAATGCTTGCAACTTACGTTTTAGCTATATGTTCGAACGTACTCAGTGTGTGGACGTAAATGGCACCATTTCCCTTATTTTCTACAATGTACTTTAGTGTCCCGCAAGGCAGTCTCCTAGGTTCCCTACTTTTCTCACTGTTTCTAAACGATATCACTCACATTTGTAGTTCTCTTAACATGCTTATTGTTTGCTGACGATACGTCCTGCTTCATAAGTAGTCCAAACTGCCAGAACTGATAACCAGGTGCAACCATGACCTAGTTAAGATTAAGAGATCGGTCACTGCCAACTCTCTATCAAGAAACACGGCCAAATCTGTCTTAATTCTTATCATATTATACCCCAATTGTAATCTCCGTGAGCTGATTGAACTTTCGATAAGTAAAGCTATTGAACCAGATTGAATCAATGATATTAGAACCATGGGAGGATCGATAATCTCCCACCTGGGACGCTACAATTCAATTTCATCTGGCACAGTAATGCGTACCGGACTGCAAGACAGAGACAGGTCACGCGGCTCACTTAGCGAAGGAGTGTAAGCAACTTGTCGCGACAAACTAGGCCGAGAAATTGGCCCGTCATACTGTAATCTACTTGGCTGGGAAATTCCTAGCGCGTATAGCCCACGTATTGCTTCATCAGACTACTATCTATTCAGATCCACGAAGCTCGGCCTGAGGAGGAAGCTCTTCCAGACAGAAGCAGAGGTCCGAAATTAGCTGGAGGGGTGGATCACCACCCATGACGAAATATTTTTCCAAAGTGAGTCAAAAGATCAATCGATCATTATTTATCAGTAAGCTAATATATATATACTTGCAGCACCAGATACTGTGACCACTTGGGTACGAGCACAACTACAGCTCGTACTATATAGTCTTGATTTTAAAAACCTCTGCACAAGACAATAGTAACTTTTAATCTATAATAATACCTATAGAACGTCGATATCATCGTCTTTCTCGTTCTACATTCGAATGGGGCTATGAGGCTGCAATATATAACAAAATAGTACTGGATACAGCTATCATGACGACCACCACAATTTCGGATAAATTGGGTCTTCGGTTGTAGCACACATGTCAAGCTGAGCTCACTAAATACAGCTGACAGGCAACTAAATTCCTTACCTATGATGGAAGAAACATATAAGATCTCAACGCAACCAGAGATAAGAATTTTGGCCAAATATTTGGTGATGGGCAAGCCAAAAAATGGGTGCGGCGTTTTGCTCAAACCGAACGGAAAGTAGTGTTTAATGGACGTTTTAGGCAACACTCTGGCGTTATCAAAAGTAGAATCAAGCCTCTTTTTGGACGTACACAAACCTCGACAAAACGTGTATTTGCAACTACACTTCTGAAACCAAACCACTGTCAATCTGGACAAACTAGCTCTGATCAAGGCGACGACGGTTCCATCGAACGTAAAAGTAAGGTAACTCTCTTTAAGATATCCTTAAATATTTCTGATTTTGTATCGAGAATGGGCAACAGCGAATAATGTGACTTTTTGACAATGAACAGCAAATTGAGAAGTTTTTGATTTCTGATAATGGATGAATATTTGTCACATTTGCTGTACTCATAGTCATTTCTTCTAGGCCAGATATATAGCTCCATTTTGGTACAGGTGTTTTACCAATAAATTGATCCAAATCTGAGTCATTGTGAATACAGGAAAG
Source organism: Stratiolaelaps scimitus (assembly GCA_019614645.1). NCBI lineage: Eukaryota > Metazoa > Arthropoda > Arachnida > Mesostigmata > Laelapidae > Stratiolaelaps > Stratiolaelaps scimitus. The sequence continues at coordinate 1,521,328 of JABWDB010000059.1, read as the reverse complement.
AGTCCTCGTACAAACTCTTTAGTTTACCTTACAGCTGGTTCGAATTTGATCCTTTGAAATAAAGGTGATTAATCACACCCTAGGTTTGCCTGACACTCACAGGTCCGTGAAGAAGAGAACGATTTATCGAAGCAGACAAACACTGATTCTAAGGAAGGTGAAAGATAAACTCTTCCGATACAAATAAGAGCCGCGACGAGTGGCACTTGAAAGATACTATTAATGGAAACGTTGATTAACCCTCTTAATAAACCCGCAAGTAAATTGTCTTCATCGATTCGTATGCGTCCTGGCGGATGGCCAGTTCATATTAACGAACCCTGACTAAAATAAATATACTTTTTGCTTTTCATCTTGAAAGCTTAAATCCTTGAGGATCGTTCAGTCCGTAACGTTTTACTGCTGATTGAGGAGAATGGTATTCAGCGTTGCCCGTTGTTCTGTTTTGTTCCTAATTAATTTGAATTTGAAATCGATTTGAAATACTTAAGTGAGTGGTTTCATCATATTCAGCCTTCTCAAAGTCAAGCAAGCCTGTGTTTTCAACCCTGCCCTTCTCATCAAAAGTTTAAATGATTTACCAAGTGATCTGAACTGTATGGGCCTGGGTCCAAATTGTTTGCACATATGCTGTCTTCAGAGAATAAATGAGGGTACCACTGACAGGCCTTATGTGATAGGTAACCAGTTGTCTAACTGCTGACTGTAATTTCCGTACGAAACGTGGAACGTCGCTACCAATAGTAGAACTTTCTAAGACTCTTAAGCAAGCAATGGATAGTTGAAACCAATACCTAGGTATTCCCCTAGAGCTGCGCAATGCATTCGACTCAGCAAGTCTCCTAATCCTTCAGGAAAAACTAGCCGCATACAATTTAGACGATAATGCTTGCAATTTACTGTTCAGCTTTGTGTTCGAACGTACCTAGTTTGTGGACTTAAATGGTACCATTTCCAGCAGTAAAGATGTTCGAGTTCCTGCAAGGCAGTCCTCTGGGTTGTTTTTTAACAATATCACCCATGTTTGTAGTTCTTTTTACATGGTTCTTTTTGCTGACGATACGTCTTGCTTTATTTGTAATCGAAAAACTTGCCGCAACTGATTACCAGGACTGAGATAGAGAGATCTCTCACGCCAACTGTCTATGAATAAATATGCCCAAATCAGGCTCCTTCACGTCTGCTCACCCAGGATCGTGTCGAGCTCAAACGGCAACGGTGTGAATATTGAATGAGTACCCATCACCCATACTTCAGAGTCTCTTCGGCCTGGGTCTGGTGACGCAAACTTGCGGCAACTCCGCCCTAAGTTAGCTGCCTCCACAGCTGGTATTTCAAGAGTTTGGAAACTCCTCGCTACAAAAGAATGCATTCCCTTATAACCACGCATTTTTCAGTTCACGTGTGGCTTATGGTGCCGAATACTTTGGTCTTAATAATAATAATACCTGAGTTCTACCCATCCTTAAATTGCAAAAAAGAACATTACAAAAGAGCATTGTTTGCTCCACCTCCCCCCATCCGAGCCATGCCGACCTTTGCTTTAAGCTCTTAACATTTTGCCGTTCCCCTCCCATATCTCTATTGCCTGCACATTTTAAAACCCTGCATGATTTTTTTCCTAATATTTGTAATCTAAAATTTGCAAAAAAAATAATACTCTTGGTGGCTGTTCTAACCCTCTATTGCTTATGTTATATTCTAATAATGTTGGCCGTCGTTGCGTCCGTTCCCAAGAGGCTGCTATCTGGAACGCTGTCCCAAGTGAAATCCGCGGATTACAGTGTCTATTACGAAATTTTAAGTCCGTACTTAAAGAACATTTTCTAAACAAATTGTTAATACTCTTCATATTTAGTATATATTTTCCGTGAGATAATATGAGGCCCTCGATCGGCCAATCTACCCAAAAGGCACCAGCATCGGTCCACCTATCCCCGGCCCACCTGAGTGGGAATGCGCGGGGGAAGCCGGTCTAGCTAACGGTGGAGCTAGATATATAAATATTAGATAATATTTTACGTACTTAGTGTTCTCTTATCAGGGCTTCATTCTCACACTAAAATAACTAGAACATTAATAATATAATAATGATAATATTATAAGATAATTCTGTTACTCTCTATAGTATAATACGCCTGGTAGATAAACTATTGTTTTCCGTTGTGTTGATACGTAGACGTAAGGCTGTATATTATATATGTAACTTGACGTTGTAGCAAATAGAAACTTGTCCTAACTATGTTTTTACGAATTTGTGACATGTACAGTTATTTTCGGTCCCTTAGTATGTAGAACCTTTGGTCATAAAACCCAACCAAGGTGACTCCCCATCGCCTGTCGCGAGCCCTGGACTCTTGGACGGGAGGTCTCACTCCATTGTCATTTACACGTTCGCGCCTCTCAAATGTATGTATATTGGCATGCGGGTATGGGCAAGCTAAGCAGTACCAAAAAGCGAGTTTTGTGAAGTCGGAGGTTCAAATCTGAGTGGGACCATATTTACTTTTATGGGCAGTATCTCCGCAATACGATTTGTTAAGTAGTTGTGGCAACTAATGTGGTCTGCACAGCTACCACTGTGCAGAAAGGAAGGTATAGCAAACCAACCTGCTTGTCAAGTAACTCTAAGTGAATACACTGTCGGTTTTGTCAACTACTCGTCGACGATTTGGAGAACTAACAGGACAGGCGGCTTAACGGACAAGTCAAGAGGAGAAACCCCGCAGGGAGGTCTTGAAAGGGAGACCTGATCTCTTGAAGTGTTGTGTTCTCCTGATCGTCCTTTCTATTTTAACAGTGAGGAACTTGCCTGCTAATAGGGGGCGCCACCTGTCCTGAAGTTCACATATTTATTTGAATCATAAACGATATAATATAATTTAATGTTCATCAACAAATAACAATAATCGATATATATGTATGTATATGAAAAAGGCCAATAATTACTCAATTCACATAATTCGCATTTTAACAACAATACATATAATGGCGGCAAATTCAAAATATAAACAAACTTCATATCTTCGGCGAACTCCGTTCGTCACATTCCCCCGCAAACGCGGGTCCGCGTTTTTGAAATAATGAATAATAAGAGTAGTGGTGAGAGAGGGAATGCAAATAATTGTTCAACGAAAAAGATAGGTTACCTATGCTCGCCTTAAAAAGTGTATAATTAGATGCGTGTGTTGTGTCTATAGTTCTAGACGATACAGTAGGTGGATAGGTCTGTTGTAACGTTGCCCTGTAGGTAGCTGAATAACACAGGATCTCTGCCTGAGATCCGTTCTCTCCCCGCCGTGAGTCGAAACGACGCGCACCAGAGGCCAATAGGCTCGCGATGGGGCAGGGTCGTGTAAGATGCAAATGTCTCCTGGTTGAAGTGGCCTACTTGCAGTCGGACTCCGTATATGTGCTGACCGCAGATACTCTAAATATTCTTTCTTGAAACGTCTCCAGTACGAATCTAATAATGACTGCTGAAATTGCCAACGTTTAGAGAATATAATTGCAGAGCTATCGGGAAAACTGAATGGTTTTTTTGAAAATTGTGGAAGAACAGAGGTGGCTCGGTAGCCGTAAAGAAGATCGGCCGGGCAGAGCGCACGTACTTCCGATGCGTCTGAAGCTACAGTTGTTATTGGGCGCATGTTAACCATGGATTCGATGTCTGTTAAGACCGTGGCAAGTTCTCTGAAGGGAAGGCAATTAGTGCCTAAGATCTTCCTCAGAGGCTTTTTCACAACACCCACTAACCGTTCCCACCAAGCGCCATGTTGAGGGGCGCGTTCGGTGATGAATTCCCATGTTATGCCTTTTTCGGCAAGCAAGGAATGAGTTTGACGATTCTTAATGTGATCATAGATCAATTTCATTTCTACTGCTGCTCTCTTAAAGGAGAGTGCATTATCAGAAATAATTTTCGTCACCATAGGACGTCGATTGAGAAATCTTCGAAACGCTAATAGAAATTCATAAGTGGACAAATTGGGAACTAGTTCAATGTGAACTGCTCTAACTGTGGCGCAGCAGAAGAGTACGATATAGCTCTTGCATTTCTGGCCACTGTCGTCGCGTGAATATATTGGGCCGGCGAAATCGACTCCCGTGAAGGCAAACGGAGGAGAGCGTTCTATTCGAAACGCTGGCAGTGGCGGAGACACTTCACAGGCTGCACGTGCCCGAAATTTGACGCATGTCTTGCAGTCTGCGAGGGTAGAACGTGCAACTCTTCTGGCATGGATAACCAAAAAGCTCGAACGGAGTTGATGCAGTAAAGCATTTAGACCGCCCGAGTGGAGGCATTTCGTCGCATGTATCCAGCCAATCAACTTTTGGACGAGAAAATTATCTCCTGGTAAAATAATTGGATATTTCTCATCGTATGAAAATTCACTTGATTTTTCTAGCCGTGAGCGACAGCGGATAACATTGTCGGCTGCGTCCACATCTATGAATGGTTGGTACTGATAAATTGGACTGGACTTTGGCACATTCGAACATTTAGAGTCAAACTCAAGAGTAAATGCTCTGGCTTGAATGTTTTTTATCAATACTTTGCTAGCGCGATTGAATTCGTTGGCGAGAATGGAACCATTAGATTGAGCTCGTGGCACTTTTTTAAGCTTGTCAATGAAGCGAAGTACGAATGCAGTCACTCGCACAGCCTTTGACCAACTGGAGAACCGAGTTTCGTCTATTAGCGGCAAAACTGCGGATGACGAACACGGAGTAGAGCCGCACATCACGTGACTCTTGCGTTCAGAATCAGCAGCTACATCAACAGCGCTGTCCGTGGTGTTCAACGTGTGTTGTGCATCTGGCCGGCCTGTGATTTGCAACCAATCAGGACCAGTAAACCAAAACTTCCTCAATGTGTACGTGTCTGGTGCGATACCTCTAGAAAGAAGATCCGCCGGGTTGTCTTTGGACCGTACATAGTTCCAGGAGTTTTTGTCAGAAAGCGATTGAATCTCTGAAATTCGGTTCGCTACAAAGGCTTTCCATTTCTCAGGAACATCACGGATCCAACCCAAGACGGCTGAATTATCGCACCAGAAGGTCACTGAGACGTTCAACTGGCTGCCCAAGAAATCTTTAATTTTCGATGCTACTCTAGCCGCGATGACTGCGCCTAGAAGTTCAAGTCGTGGAATCGTCCAGGCCTGTTTCAAAGGAGCAACTCTGGCTTTTCGCAAACACGAATTTGACCGATGATGGCGCGTCTGCCATAACTTGTCTCAAATAGACAACGCATCCATACGCGTTTAGACTTGCGTCACAGAACACATGGAGTTCATTCTTCGCAATGTCTTTATTATTGTTTATGTTCAGTGAACGTTCGATGGAAGTGTCCACGTGGTCAGTGAGAGCCCGCGATAAACAAGTGTACTCGTCTAACTCGTTGCCTGTGAGAATGTCGTCCCAGTCGTGTTTTTGCTTCCAAAGTTTTTGCAAAAGCATCTTCGCTTTGATCGAGATTGGCGATAACATGCCAAGGGGATCGAAGATCTTTGCCATGCCTTTAAGCAGGGATCGTTTCGACGGAGTGCCTTGTTCAAGAGATTCGATGGCGTTAGTGAGCGATACCCCTAATGAATCGGTGAGTTGGTTCCATTTTACGCCTAGAAATTTGTGGTTTTCACTGGCATAGACAACTTTAGTGTCATCCGGGGAGTTTGCCGTAATGAAGTCACCTAGTCGTTTGGAATTAGTAGCCCATTTTTTCAACGGAAAAGAACCGGCGTTGAAAATTTTTGTCACAAGCTTAAATTTATTTAAAGCTTCACTGTCCGACGTCGCTCCAAAAGCGATGTCATCCATGTAGAACAATTCCGAGAGCTCGGAAATGAATGACTTATCTCGCGGAAATTTTTGTTGTTGCTGCTCTAGGTGGTATTTCAAACCTTCGCAATGCAACCACGGACTACAGTTTAGACCGAAGTCTAAAACTGTTGCCCAGAACTCTTTGACAGGAGCATTCGGATTCTTAGAGATGTTCAATGGCCAGAAAAAACGTAGGAACGTTCTGTGCTTTGGATTAATTTTAAACTGGTGGAAAGCTTTCTCAATATCTGCTGTTATAGCAATGGGACGTTTTCGGAAATGGACAAGGACTTTTATTATATCGGGGAGCAAACTGGGACCTTGGTGGAGGATGTCATTTAAGGCAGCGTCGTTTTTCCCACGAGCGCCGGCATCTTTCACCACTCGGACTTTAAGATCCTTTGTTGCTGCTGCTATCTTTGAAACTGCTAGAATAGGCAAGTAGTATGCCGGTTCACCGTCTCTACGTGGCGCAGCTGGTTCAGAATAACCTGCCTCGATTGAATTAGCAATTTCCTTATCGATTGCTGCTAGCAGCTTTTTGTCTTTTTTCGCAGTCTTCAACAACCAGCGTAAGAGCGAAGGTGCTAAGTTTGCATTGTCACCTAGCCCTGAAATATCTGGCTTAAATGGCAACGAGACAACGTATCTGCCACTGGCTTCTTGTTGCACTGACTCCCTGAAAAATTGTTTGAGCTCAGCGCTCAATTGCGAGTCTGCTGCTTTATCGGGTTCCTCAATACCAAGGTGTTCGACGTCCCACAGGAATTTTATATCTTTTAGGGAGTCGTCGACATCTGACCCCGGACCTTCGAAGACAATTGGATTGTCTGTGTCTGGAGTGGTTGATTCGTCAGAATCGGAAAGTGCGATTGCACCAATGAAAGCGTTCGATTTGACTGTGCTTTCGATACGCTTATCTGAGAGCATAATAACGTTCAATACGCATAACACAGAGTGAGCGGTCACTGTTGCGAGCGCTTTGTCCGCGCCATAGAAGAACCACCCAAATTTCGTATAGGTGGCGACAAGGTCGCCGAACATTCGCACCTCGTTCGGTGTGACACGGGGCAGGACATCAGTGCCTAATAATATCTCCACTGACCCGGAGACTTGCTCATCTAAGTGGTCAGCGATGGGAGATAACCCGTGAGTATATGAAACCTTGGGGAGGATGCCTTTAGTAATCTCTGGCAAACCCAAACCACTGAAAGTAATTCGGTTCTGAGGAGCGAAACGGCTTCTCAACTCGAGATCGTAAATGCCACATTCATGCAATTTGGACACTTGTCCGCCAATCGTGTAAGTTACCAGTGCTTGGGATCCATTGGGACTGGCGCCCAGGGTCTCCAACAAGCGATTGGACACAAATGAGCGCTGTGATCCCGGATCTAGGAGTATGCGGCCTAACAGACTCTTGTTGTTAGCGGAGATCCACACATAGCCTGTCATGAGCACCTGTGTGTTGTGCGCGTTCATGTGTGTCGGTGTAGATACACTCGTCGAAGGGACTTGAAGGTTAAGTGAGCAAGCGTTGTTGTATATTTTGGTACTATTTAATTTGGGGCACATAAGTGGATAATGCTTCCCCCTGCACTCACGACAACTAATCCTTGAGTTTCTACACTTATCCGCCGTATGATTGTATTGTAAGCATCTGAAGCACACTTTTTTAGAAGCTAATATACGCCTACGCTCGGATAATTCCATATATTGATCGCATTTCTTGGCGTCGTGTGCTCCTTCGCAGAACAAACATATCTGGTCAGTATTCTTAGCGACTGCGCTGAATGCGAAGTTATTGTTTGACGTTATCATAGTTGTTATTCGGCTGAGTTCTATTACTATTCTTATTATTATTATTATTACCCTTATGACGGTTATCGTTATTATCGAACAAGCGAGAGGGTTTTGGTCTGGTATTTCTATTAGCTGGTGACATGTGGTTGTTCGGCCGGTTGAACCCGTCAAAACGAAATTCCTTACTATTACCACCTTGTATGTCTAGTTCGCTATACCACTCCCTGCGCAAACGTAAATATTCAATAATTAACTCTAACTGAGTTTCTTGAGTTTCCTCTATAGATTGTCTCCAAGAGGCGAAACCTAATTTAATAGAGTCTGATAAACATCTTAAAACCATCGGGGTAATGGCGAAATTTAAAGCTGTTCCCTCGACTCCCCGTGCCTTCAAGGCTTTGACACTCTGATCTAATGTATTGGTAAATGTACTTAATCTGTCTGGGTTGTCGAGGTCGCGAGCGGTACATAGCCTTGTGATGACTTGCATGTGTGCTCGCTCGGCGGCAGAGGCATCGGCGAAACGATCCTGAAGAATCTGCATGGCGGTCTCGTATTGCTCGGCGGCGAAGTCCAAGTGCGCGATTGCGCCAGCAGCCGACCCGGTGAGCGACTCCTTGAGCCGCCAGAACTTCTCAATTTCAGGCATGTCTGCGCGAAGGTGGACCGCAGCTTCGAACAATTGCCACCATCCGTGGAACTTCTTGACGTCGCCTGCGAATTTCGGGAGCCTGTCGATGCTCAACGTGTTAGTCATGACTCGGCTTGAAGATTGCATCCGTCCGAACTCTGTCCCGAAGACCTGGCCATCGTCGGTGGATGGAAATGCAGTTGCTGGCGGTGCAGGTGCTGCCGTAGCTGCTGCGCGAGAACTGGGTACCGTTTGTTGGATGCGCGCGCCTGCTGTGGCCTGTTGTTGGACCAGTTGTTGTTGAAGATTTTGTACCTCTAGCGCCAACTGCTGGTTTTGAAGCTGCTGTTGCTTAAGGGCTTCTTGAATCTGCTGTTGAGTCTGCAAGATCATTGACGGCGGAGCTGCTTGACTTGCTTGCTGCGAAGCCGTCAGTGCTGCTAGCTGCTGTGACACAGAGCGCATGAATTCTTGCATCGTTTGTTGCATGGCAAGCAGATTAGCATTTGGCTGAGGCGACGCTGCTGGAGTCTGCTGCGCGTTCGCCCCAGGCAGGGCTTGGCCGGCCGAGGAGCCTTTCTTCGCCCTCTCATTGATGTCCGATTCTGCTGCGAACTGATTGATGAGGTTTTTAATCTGGGCTATGGCTTCCCTAACTGTCTTCTGTTTGGCCACTTCCTGAGAGATAGTGTTTGGCCTTTCCCTCATCACCATGTCTTTGATCACATCGTCGAGCCTAGCTATTTCATCTGCGAGACGATTTATCTCGACTTCGAGGGGACGTACCGTAGCTAGCGTCTGCGCTGATGGAAAAGCGCCCGATGTGTACTTTCGGAGCTCCTGGCCCTTCGCAAAGAGCTGGCCGCGCAAGCTTTTGCGACTGACCCGTAGGTCAAACAGCTCTGCGGAATCCTTGGATGAATAGGGTGTGGTCTCTAACGCGCCTTCCGACATAATGAAGACTGCGCACACCTATACACGAAAAAACAATGAAAACCTGCTGGCGGGCAGGCGAGACACTGGTAGACCGGGGTCTACTGTGAATGACGATGACTTGCAGGCGACGGGCTATGATCACCGCCCCGGTACGCCGCAAGAAAAAAATTGCGTCAGGAAGATCACGAGAACCGAACTTCCTAATACTTCTGACACCATATAGCAAACCAACCTGCTTGTCAAGTAACTCTAAGTGAATACACTGTCGGTTTTGTCAACTACTCGTCGACGATTTGGAGAACTAACAGGACAGGCGGCTTAACGGACAAGTCAAGAGGAGAAACCCCGCAGGGAGGTCTTGAAAGGGAGACCTGATCTCTTGAAGTGTTGTGTTCTCCTGATATCCTTTCTATTTTAACAGTGAGGAACTTGCCTGCTAATAGGGGGCGCCACCTGTCCTGAAGTTCACATATTTATTTGAATCATAAACGATATAATATAATTTAATGTTCATCAACAAATAACAATAATCGATATATATGTATGTATATGAAAAAGGCCAATAATTACTTAATTCACATAATTTGCATTTTAACAACAATACATATAATGGCGGCAAATTCAAAATATAAACAAACTTCATATCTTCGGCGAACTCCGTTCGTCACAGAAGGCACCGTAGTTGTTCACAGACGGGAAGTGGACAGACGTCTTGAGAGAGTGAGAGAGAAGGGAAACAGCTGAGAGTCAGCTAATCATGTCATGTCCGTAGGGTGAGGAGGATGTGTGGTGCTCGTGGCTGGGCTTGTACACATCTCACCACCAATTATCCCCAATTAGTTTAAGATTTCATAAACGGAGCACGTGAATCTTGTGGAACAAGCTACAGAAGGGGTATCTACGACGGGTCGAATACAAATGCGGACCATCTAGACACTACCTGGAGATGCCTACCGTTAAGGCTCCGCTAGATTAAAGCGAACCAAGACCATTCAGAAGAATTATTAAGATGGAGACCTTCCTTCAGGATCTTTTTGAACTATCATATAGCATACTCATCCAAGAACTGTGGAACATTATCTGGACCAAAGTTGGAATACTGTGCCATATTTGGTCATTATACCCTGTAAATAATTTGCTCACACTAAAATGGCATATTTCCGAATATCTCCCTTATTGCTGTAGTATAAAAACAATAAAGGTTTTTTTCCCAATAGAAAAACTCTAGACATTGAGAGACTCTCAAAATCCTGTTTCTTCAACCAGATCATAGTAGAATTTGCTAGTCCTGGTGACGACGACCAGATGACGAAAAGAGCGATTCACAGTGGCAGGTGTTTATTGTAAATTAATTTACTTATACAACTTTAAACATACAATAATTAGAGAATATAGAGTGGTAATTCTGTATAGAATACTGCAAGCTGAATAAGGCATCGGTGAATAAAACATCTCACCACCCCTACTGCACTAAACGATACCGGGAAGGGTGGTGCTGTTGAACATCGTCAACAGTCCCACAAGAGGGCGGGCGGTCTCGGTGTTGTCATGCATTAGAAAGACACCCCCCCCTCAAGAAAAGAAAAATGTATGTATATTTATGCATTCCTCAAAATGTATTCCCGCGCATTCTGTTCCGGACGGTTGACAACACGCAACCTAATTTCACTAATGTAGCCATTTAAAATACCAATGCACACACACACACACACATATTCACGTTTGTCACACAATAGGCTTTCTCACTATGTAGTATTAGGATGCTAGTGCTCCTCTGCTCTTTCGATCTCCTCTAAATACTAGTACAAACTTTCACTGGCTATCTTGACATCTAAAATGCTTTTATTTTATCATGTCTCCACGATACAATTACATCCCCTGGAGTGGTTGTCCAATTACATCCCCGCTAGTTCAGTTTCTTAGAACAGACACGAATCTAGAGACTGAAACATTGTTTGGTGTTGAAAAACAGCGTTTCGTGATCAAGTTTTCTTAACTTGAAGGAACCCCCCGAAGGAGGTAAGTTTACTTTTCAAGAGCAAACGAGTTGCTATAATTATGGCAGCCTTTAAGCAAACTAGGGATTGGACTATAACCTCCTTGGCGTATTCTGGAATCCCGCGCACCACATGTTACGAAGTTGCGTCTTGACCTTCGAGGTGAACGGACGTGTCTTCCCTCTCAGAAGGGATTGATAAGCGACTTGTTAGCGATACCTTATGGTTTTTCACTGTACCTGTGGTGAATAGGGCCGTGCTTCTATGAGACCGTTCAGGTCGAGAGCTTCTGACAGAGTGACTGTGAGTGGTTCGACCAACAGTGGAGGGGGCACTGTCTTCCCTCATTGGAGAAAGGTAAGCCACCTTCTCTCCGGGAGTGACGGTCTCCTCCAATTGGAGTAGAGGATAGGGGCATGGCCGACCCACTATCACAAACAACGGGCTCCCTTATGTAGGACTTAATCAGTAACCCCTCGCCAAACAAAAATAACCATCTAACAAATCTGTAAGTTGCAGGTGGCAAGAAGCACATACTGGTGGTAAGGACAAAGCTCAGCACTGGTCCGCCCTATAACTCAGGATAGACGGACGAAGTAACTGGAAGGTCACCGACCACAGTGGTTCCTTCCCTTGCACCAAGTGGAAGTCACTGACCGAAATTGACCGCTGCGACATTTCAGGGTCATCTGAGGTGTCACCAAGGTCGTCTTAAGGTCAAACCGCCACATTTAGATGCTAGCACCCCAAAGTCACCCAAGGGGTCGTCAGGGTCATTCAAAGGTTGCTGACCTGAAGTGACGGCCGCTATAACTCGTCTTCTTACCTAGCGGAGTACAGAAAACGCCGTCGAGGTGATGCATGGCGGAACTTAGGATGACCTGAGTCCAATGCGATGCGAAGTTGCAAAATACAGACGCTCGAAGATTTGACTGACTTGAATGGCACCAGTGATGGTGGCAGCTACCGTCGTTCGACTCTCATTCGGTGGTGGATGTACAGCTATTCGGCTCGAACGTTGGTGCTGCGAGCACTTCGGCCGCTGATGTTGCACGTTGGCCACACTGCTCTCCTAATCGGTTCGATGCGGCTGGTAAGCATTACTTGTTGCTTGTGGTTAGTCCACCGATGAAGGTTGTCCACCAAACTTTCAACACGTTTTGCCGCTGCGGCACCCACATTTCATCAATCGTCTCATTGGTATCGTTGGTACCGCCGCCTGAGCAACTCGGAGCAACAAGTTCGTATCTTCGCTTGGACTCAGCACGACCGAACAAGATTCATTCGGGGATAGCTCGGTACAGGGCTGTCTCGTAGCGCAAACTGGGTCAGATCGAACCTTGCACGTTGTTCAATGTATGCTGTAGGCCCTTGACATCACTCGTTGACTTTACTACAGGTACATTCAGGACACGGTCAGGTGTTATAGCGTGATCTATCGAAACCTTTGGAGACTTTATATTCAACAAATTGAAGCGCTGTATCTTAGTTGAAGACGCTGATTGGCAAATGTTGGATCAGCTCTAGCGAATCCACAATTCCGTATTCGATTCCGACGTGCGTTTAGGCATCCAACTATCGCATTGTTGGCGCCAACGACGGCAGTTGGTTTGCATTTCATTGAATGGTTCAGGTTGCGTGTCCGACGTTGGCGAGGCTGGGGCACAACGTTAAGGGGTTCACAGCAGCATGTTGAGCGTTTGTTGGACGAGACTGTCTGCTGGTTGCTAGTTCGTGGCCCAATATGGTGCGGTGCCGCCAGGGTGGCTTGACCTGAGTCTCGCCCGTTCAGCAATTGCTGCACTTCATGAGGTAGCTATCCATCTCTGAGTTGTGGGCACAACTTTCATCGACGTCCCGTTCCAACGCTTTAGCAGATATATCAGTGTGTTTCGGCATTTTGTCGCCTCCAATGCGCTAGCTGGTTCACTCCCATCACGGTTAACTACAGCTTCATGTTCTTTCATTTGCTGATGTCGAGTTCGCGTCCGGCGATGTTTTAAGTGATGACTGATCGAGCGCCATTTTTCTACTTCTAGTTCACGACCGGTACATTCACGCGATAGGTTGGTCAGTTGGACGGCACGAAATGCGCCAAATGTTAGGCGATCCGATCACACACTTTTACGATGCAAAAGAGCTCGCCGTTTTCTTCCGTCTCTATTAATCACTCAGATATCGAATATCCAATGCATATTGTAGACATATCTCTACCCGAGTGTCTGCGTAGTCTTCGACAGGGTTAGGTCGCTAGTAGACTTAGCGAAGTCTAGTAGCGACTAATGCACGGTACTGCGCAAGCAGGCGCTGTGAGTTGGTTTTGGAGAATTTGTCGTCGAAGTGGCCTACTCTGCGGGGAAGGTGGGTCACGGGCTGATAGTTTATCCTGGTCACCGCACCACTGAAAATAATTGTTCACTCGGCACTTGACGCTATTTGGGATCGACATGATACCGGTTGGTCTGATGTCCCGCGCCTTGGTGCTAATCGCATCTACCCGTTACCTACCTCTAGAGACAACACGGTTCTTCGCCTCATTCAGCTGTTCGCTCTTGAAGCGTGTGGATGACTGGCATTGAGCTCCAGCCTTGTGTTCAGTGTGCGGCTGCTGTTCCCTTCGAATTTGTGCATGCTTGACATCTGGAGACTTTTAAACTGTTTTAATGGTAGCTCCAGTCCCTAATTTTTGTCTTGCAAATTGAGCAACATTACTTTCGGAACCGTTCGTGTACAAGATCGAATCCCATTCCTTATGGGAGTTGCCCTAATTCGAACCCCGACCCAGCAGCATGCTTGTAAAGTTGTCCTCTGCGTCTCTTGCAGGCCCCCTTACGCATATAATTAATCTGTCATTAAGAAGTGGTCGTTTTCTTGTTAGGCTAAAAGACGCCACAGTCATCCCGCTCTTCAAGAGCAAGGGTGATCCGAAAGATGTGGCCAATTACCGGCCTGTATCTCTTATTGATTATCTGTTTAAGGTTCTTGAGAAAATATTAATGGGTAAATTGAAAACGCACCTCCGCGGACTCAATTTCCTTTCGCCTACTCAATTTGGTTTTCGAAGGGCTCGCTCTACAGAACTGGCTCTAGCCCACATTTGGCAGGAGATTTCAGACACGATCGAAAACAAGCTACTATGCCTTGGAGTTTTTCTAGACATATCCGCAGCTTTCAACTGCCTCCGGCACTCGTATTTCCTACAGGCTCTGGAGTGCCTTAGTTGCGACACGTAGGTTGTTGAGTGGTTCAGGTCGTACCTCATTGCACGAAGACAGGCGGTGAAGCCATGTGGCGTGGAATCAGATTGGTATATGATGGACACTGGTACTCCGCAGGGCTCTATCTTGGGTCCGTTTATGTTCATCATCCTATTCAACTTTGTTCTGCTTAAAATATCGGCTGTTGTCCCCTGGATGGTCTAGTGGTGAGCGTCTTAGACTACTACACCGGAGGGACACGTGTGTGTTGGGTTCAAATCCTGTCAGACGTGGAGAATCTTTGGAGTTCTTTATCATCTTTCTTATCTGAGGATTCTTGTCAGGTACGAGTAAGGCAGAGAATAAGCAAAGGTGGCCCCGACAGGTCCTCATAGTAATACCTAAAGGTTAAGAGCTGAGGCCTGTCAGATAGAAGAACAGCTGAGGGTCAGCTCGAAAACAAAAAAAAAAAAAATATCGGCTGTTGGATGTGGGAAGGCTATTGCGTACGCAGACGTCTCTCTTGTTCCGCATTCGCCCGACCTCGGTCCAAAGTGATATAGAAGTGGCCCTTAAGAGGGCTGAGGACATGGTTGGGACTTTTGAAGACTTCGGTTTAGTGATCAATGCCAAGAAGACAAACATCTCGTTATTCCGTCTGCCACAGAGGTCGGCAGGACTTCTTCGCTATCCTAGCCATCGCATCCGTTCGCTTCCCTGTTGCACTTCGGGCGTCCTCACCAGCCTGTGTTTATCAACAGCATGGGTATCATCTCAATCCCACAGTGCGGGAAGAGAAACGGTTCTTTAAACGAAGTGTGCGTCCTTTGTACTGGCTGCAAAATTTTCTATCGTTCGAAATGCTCAGGCATTACCCCTAAAAACCCACCGCTGTATCGTAGTGACGAGTCCCCTGAATGGACACATGCTAAATGTAGAACCCATCACAATGCGACAATGTCTCAACTGACAAGCAGCTCCCCTCATACATCCCATCTCCGACCGACTCACCCTTCGTCACCTTTCTGGTCAGCCAAATTCAATTACTGCATTTGTCGCTTACGTAACTTAAGGCCTCACCAGGCAACTCACGCCGCGCATGCCCTTATAAGGAGATTGGGCCGGGTCACTTGGCGCTTGTGACACTATTGCAAAAGCTGAGTAATCCGTGCTCGCTCTCGATCAGTGTACTCTAGCTAATGACGTTATAATTTCTGGCATTCCAGCCACCGAAGGCGAAACTGAAGATATGCTCTACTCCGATATCCTTGAACCGCCACAGTCTCTGCTCTGAGGTGACGTTGGATCGTAAGGATATTGACGTTGCTCACCTCCTCTCCAGACCAGTTAAGAACGATGAGACAAATCGTTGTTTATCGCTCTGAACCGCTTGATCCGTAACAAACTATGGCAGGCTTCCCAGTCGAAGACACCGCGCGCATCCATCATCACTCGTTATGCAGAATCTAAGTTAACCCCTCTAAGTTAACGATCATCCCTCAGCGTCTCTTTAGAGCTGCTCGAGAACTCGTCAAACAAAAGAAGCTCGATAAAGCCAAAACAGAAGACTGCAAGATCTTAGTGAAAGTTAAGGCTAGTGATGTCTTATTCATGTTTTCTCTCAAGATAAGGGCATCTAATCCAAGAGAACAGTAAATTAATTAACAGTTAATTATATAAGTATCCTTCACTCTAACATCAATGGTCTGAAAACCTACATTAATGACTTGGAAGATCACATAGGCGATAATACCTTACCCTCACTTCTCGGAAAATGTTTGGATTAAGCACCAAAATGGTAACGAACATATTAATTGGAGTCCTCTGGCCATCTAGCCCTCTTGCTGTATTCTTAATCGCATTTGAGTCGACGATAGTAAGGATTGACCACAAAGACAAACAATGCATTACCCTCGGGAACTTTAATGTCAACATTCTTGACCCTCGCCCCAAATGCGACGACTACTCTGACTTTTCAATATCATATGGCTTCCACAATTTAGTAAATGAGATTTCCCGCACTGGTCCCGCCGGTTCTAGCTCCTGTCTTGACTATATCTGGACCAACTTGCCAGTTATGTCGGTTATTAACTTTTTTTTAATTACTAAGTTCAGTGATCACTTCTCCACCATTGTAAAAATCCTCAACCCCCACTACAGAACCACTCCAAATTACGCCATTAACCGAACTTTCTCTAGTTGGCCTAAGATCCGCAATCACCTCGGTAATCTCGATTAGTCTTTTCTATTCGGATCTCCTAGTGTCCAAGCCGCCGTCAAAAAATTTTCTGACTCAGTGATTTCTACAATTAGCAAATACACTAGGTCTATTCCTTGACGTAGGCATCTCCATGCCAATCAGTCTTGGGCCTTACCTGAGTTTCTAACGCTACTTGCTAGAAGGGACCGTAGTCATCAGAGCTGGCCAAAGTCCCCCAATAACATTAGACTGAGCTCCGCCTATATCCAGATCAGGATACCAGAGGATTTGCATCTATCAAACGTCAATTAAAACATGCTTATTATGGACGGTTAGTGTCTGACGACCTGTATAGAGGAAAATGCCCATAATGTGTCATTAATGAAGTGCTCGAGAGGAACCGATCCATCTCTTCCAACATCTCCTCTTTGAAGGTCAAAGGCCCAATAATTTGTGAAACCTCTGGTGTCTCTGAAGTTCTCAATGGGTATTTCTCGTCTTGTGTCGAAATTGATCCACATCACGAGACGTCGTATTTCATTCATTCTGCTTTCCGCCACTATCTCGTTTTGCCTTCACATATTGCCACCCTCAAAGTGTCGAATATGTCCTTTCGAATTGCAAGACTCCTTCTCCTGTTATCGACCAGATTTCGGCTCTGATCTTACGTAATTATGTTACACAACTTTCCATACCAGTAGCGACATTGATGAATCTCTGCAATTGAACAGGGCGAATTTCCTGACTCTCCGCATCACTCCAATCTTCAAAGGAGGCGACAAGCAGATGAGACCAATTGCTGTATCCTCCCCCTTAGTTAAAACCGTCGAGAGTTCTTCTCGATCAATTGAGTTCATTTCTCACCGAACACAATATCCTCTCCAAAAACCAGTTCGGCTTCCGCAAGCATTATAACACCACCCTCCCGATAGTACGAGACTCTGAATCTCTACGAAGACCAAGTGACTACGGTCAGCACTCGCTGGAAATCGTATTCGACTTGCGGAAGGCTTTTGACTCTGTCAGTCCTATTATCCTCTTCAATAAACTCGCGCTTATAATCTCTTCGAAGATGCCGCGAACCTTGTACAGTCATTCATGTCGCATCCTAGCGTACTCTCTTCCAGTAAACAACTTAGCTTAGATGTTCCCCATGGAAGCCTCCATCCACACTCTTCATTACATTTATCAATGTCTGTCAGCACTGCAACGTCCTTCCCTACGCAAACGATACATTCCTGCTGTCTTATCTTCAGCATTATCTATGGGTTCACCCAGAGCGGTGGGGGCCAAGTGGTCTCGTCGAATAACACTCGGGGCAGTGCCACTAACCTATTATTACTTTTTTTTTTGTTTTGGAACACACTGTAAAATGCATACGCACTAACCCCGAGCTTCACACAAATGGTTTTTGCCCGAGAGTGTGGCCCATTTCTGGGTCCACTAAAAGCAGTGATGTCCATCCCCCAGTCATCCCCGGAACACAGAAAGCATTACTTCGGCGGAGGTGGAGGTGAGTCTCCTTCATGCTCCTATGAGGGTTGTACAATGACGGGGGCTGCCCTACGTTGAAGCTCCAGCTCATTTTTCTTCTTGAGAATCTTTTACACCAGGCTGCAACCCCGGTCCCACACGTGCTCGTCGTCCAGCATGGCGGCGATGAGGCCATGCACCGTCAGAGCATCTGCGAGTACAGGCGATCCTTCCCGAGCGCAGGCGATCCTTCCCAGATGGTGTGTGTTACATCATCAACAACGCCCGTGTCGCACATGACGCATGTGGGATCAGGGACTTTCTTTACCTTTTTCAGATACTTAAGGAAGCATCCGTGACCGGTCAGCACCAGAGTCAGGTAGTATGTGGTGTCACCGTGCGGTCTGGTGAACCACTTGACCAGATCAGGGACGAGTCCACGCACCTGGGGCTGTGTCCGGAAGATTGGTCCATTCCTGTTGCCCGTCGCGCAGCGTCTGGAGTCTGGCTTCGGCTTCCCCAGTGTGGGGTGTGCTTTGAGTCTGATCTTTTCGTCGATCAGTCTCGTCCATGGCACTAACCTCGCGATCGCAATCACGGCCTTCGTCTCAGACGTTTTGTAGGCTCTGGCCACTTTTATGGCAATCTTGCGTTGGGCTTTCAGGAGTTTGAGCTGGCTCTTCTTGAGCTTCATGGCCCTAAGGCCCCACGTGGGCGCCGCGTACAGCACAGTTGATTCTGCCACTGTCGCGAGTAGTCGACGCTTGCCTTCTGATGTTCCGCGGGTTCTGGGCAGAATCTTCTCCAGGCTGTTTGCAACCTTTACTGCCTTGGTGGTCGCCTTTTCTATGTATGGATTGCCGGTAAGGGCCCGGTCAACAGTCACGCCCGGGTACCGGGCAGACTGTTTTACCTGAATCTGCACACCGTTTAGGGACAGCTTGACCTCGCCTCTGAAACGCTTTCTCCCGATGAGCAAGACCGCCTCGCTCTTTTCTGGTGCTAGCTGAAGGCCGTGGTCCTCCATCCACCGGTTGACCCCCTCTACGGCTGCTTGGGCTCTTCTGCCTAGTTCGTCCTCTTCGCGAGCTGTCACGAGGATGGCTAGATCATCCGCGTAAGCCGGGTACTCCGGCTGTCATGGGAAACTCAGATTCGCCGTAGGTAACGGACCAGCCGTTGAGGTAGGAAGCGATGAGCTTCTGCAGGTACGGGGAGACCCTCTTCTCTCGCATGACGTCGACGATGACTTGCCAGCTCAGTGAGTTGAACGCATTGCGTACGTCGAGGAGTATGACGAGGACAAACTCTCTTGACCATTGATTCTTGTCGCGTTGCCGAAAGGCTTCGTCGAGTACCTTCTCAATGGCCATTTCCGTCGATCGTCCCTTCCGGAAGCCATACTGGGCGTCTGAGATTGCCCCGTTGGCTTCAAGCTCCGCCGTTAGCCTCATGTTGATGATCGTCTCGAGGGCCTTCCCGATTGTGTCTAGGAGACAGATCGGGCGGTATCCTCCAGGGTCGGTAGCCGGTTTTCCGGGCTTCCTGATGAGGGCTAAGATGGCCTTCTTCCATTGTTGCGGGTATAGCCCCTCTCTCCATATTTGGTCCGCCATCCTCTGGAAGAGTTCCGGCTTCTCCTGAAGCAGGACTTTCACTGCTTCCGCCGGTATTCCATCGGGACCTGGCGCTTTACCTTTCGGAGATCGACCTACTACAGCCTCTATCTCCTCTCTGGTTGTGCGGGGGATGCCATCCGATGCTACGAGCAGATCAGGGCGAGTGGGGTCTGGCTGGCTTGGAAAGAGCTGTCGCTCCGCGCTCTCCACCAGTTCCGCCGGGAGCGTAGGTCGTGGCCTCCTGAGTTTGTCCATAACGATTTTATAGGGTTTACCCCATACGTCATCTTCCACCTCTTCGCACAGTTCCCTCCACTTGCTTGCCTTGCTCTTCCTGACGGCGTTCTTGAAAGCTTTCCTCGCCTCTTGAAGAACTTTCCAGGTTTCTTCGACTCCTCTTCCGGCTCCTCGTTCTCGAGGGTACGCCCGGCGTTTCTTATTGCAGGTCCTTCTCAGGTCTGCAATTTCTGTGGTCCACCAGTACTTAGGGGGAGGGTGCCTGCGCGGTATCCTGCGCCGGCTGGCTGTAGCCGCCTCGCACGCCACCTTAAGCACTTCCACCACTACGTTCGGTTGTATATCGCTTCCAGCGCCGAGTGCCCTCTGCGCTCCAGCGCTCACTTCGGTACGGAGTTTGTCGAAGTCCATTTTGTTGGAGAGCCAGGCCATCCGGGGGGTAGTGTGCTCTCGCTGACCGCCTATGGTTACTTCGTACTCTTACGCGATGTAGGCGTGGTCGCTAGAAGGGTCCTCGTCCAGAACCTGCCAGTTGCTCAGTCTTCCTCTCACGTCCTCAGTTCCGAACGTGAGGTCGATGAATGTGGCTTGGTTGCACCGCCGGAACGTAGGCTCGAGGCCATCATGGAAGAGGGTCATGTCCTGTTGTGCCAGCCATTCCGTCAGGATTCTTCCTCTTGAAGACGTCGTAGAGGTTCCCCACTCCGTTGCTGCCGCGTTGAAATCTCCTCCAGCCACAATCATCTTGTTCCGTCTCTCACATTGTCTTATTTCTTCCCCTAGATCGTCGAGGAAGTTAGAGAAAGCTGTGGCGCCTGAGTTGGGAGAGATATAACAACTGAACACAGTGGGGCCGTTGTCAATCTCCACCCAAACCCAGCCGTCCCCTGATCCTTGGGCTTTCACCCCGAGGTCGGGGCGGACATAGAGCGCAGCATTCCCCAGAGTGTCGCTGAAGCACTGTTGGTCTTGCTTCTGTGAGAGCCGCCCTAGATTTGGCTCGCTCATTAGTATCAGTCCTATCCTCTCTCTCCGGCTCGTCTCGTCCAGCACGTCATGTGCGAAGGGCGACCGATTCAGATTGATCTGTAGGCACTTGATTATACCTTGCGTCATCCTAATTGGCAGGTTGAGTTGTCTCCGGACGGGGTTTCATGGTCTTCGAATAGGTTCTGAAGTCCTCTGAATTCGTCGCTCTGCTTTCTGGAGCTTGAGCGGTACGCCCTTCGGTGCTCCTGCTTTCCGTGTTGTCTGCGCGGGTCTGCTTGTTGCGGGCCCTCAGGTCACTCATGCTTTGCTTAAAGAGGGGGCACTGCACAGAGTTTGCTGCGTGGCTGCGTTCACCCTGTTTGGGGGGACCGCAGTTGTAGCACGATGGCTCAGCCTCACATCCTTTGGCAGGGTGTCCCAAACCTCCGCACTTGTGGCACCTGATTTCTGTCACCTCCTGCCCTTTGCAGTCTCGCGCGATGTGCCCTATCTTCTGGAATTTGAGACAACAAGCGGGAGAGAGCCATTCGCTTATGGGGTATGAGGTCCACCCGATCCTGATGTAGCTCTGGCCTAGAAGTTTTTCAGCCCTTCGCTTATTGAGGACTATGGTGGCCCCCATCTGTCCTCGCCGAAGTTCTTTGGCTCCTCCGCGTCCACCTTCTCCGATGAGTCGAGTCGCAGGTCCCTCCAAACCGCCTCCACGATATCCTCCCTCGTTATGCCTAGGTTGCGCCCTCGGATACGAAGTCTCATACCTTGTGCGGATTCCTTGGCTTCGAGTGAGGTCTGGGCCTTGATCTCGTTCATGAAGGCTGCCGTGGCACCTCTTTGGTTCTCCTTAAAGAACACCCTGAGGTCTCCACTCTGCAGAGGGAGGACGTTCCTGACCGAGACCCCCGCTTTAGAGGTATCCACCTTCTTTTGCAGCAGGCTTGCCCATTGGATTGGTGTCTTGTCCGAGGTGGTCCTGATAATGATGGAATCATCTTTCTTTCGGTTAGGTTCTTTGTGCCGTATCGCAGCTCCGGGAGCGGTTTTCTTCTTCGACGAGAGGTCCAGTTCTCCGCCGGCCTTCAGTAGGCAATACTCGACTGCCTTCCTTGCCAGCATGGAGTCGACACCTTCTGTGACGTGCAGAACCACCTTGTTTCTGCAGTCGTCGGCCTTACAGGCGCCGTCGAGCTTGCCTGCCATCTTGGCTGTCATTTTTTGGATGACATCGACGATGGACTTCACGCCTGCTTCTGCGCCGATTTTCCCCACGATAACCGATCTTCTGCTCGGGCCTGTCGAATCTCTGTCCTCTTCCGATTCGTCCAGGTCTAGAGTTCCTGGGATGATCTCCGCAGAGCCGGTCCTACCGACAGCTATGTTCGCTAGCTGTTTCGCGCCAGAGAAAAACGGGGTGAGACGTCTGATAATATCATCGTCTTTGGCGTTTCCGTCCTGGATGAGAACGGCTCTGATCTCCCTATCTCCTATGACGCTGTTTTTCACTGGCTTCGTGCTCCTGTACGCTTTCCGAGGCCAGTCTCTCTCGATGATTTTCCCCGCCTCTTCCGTTGCCGTCGCCGCTTGTAGGTCCTCGAGGATCTTTACCGCTCTCTCCTCCTCCGTTTGTTTTGGGTCTCCCCGGTTTGCAGGTACCGTAGCACGGAGCTCCTGGAGCACGTCTTGAAGTTGGCTGTATCTTGCGCGTTCGTTCGCCAGCTGGTGTTTGTGCTCTTGAGCTTCACGGGATTTTTGGGCCCTAAGCTCTTCGAGCTCTGCGCGCAGCCGGTTTACTTCCATCATCCGGGATTGTAAGTCCTTCCTGAGGTCCTGCGCGATGTCTTTAAGCCCTTCGACCGCCTCTCGCTCGTCGGGCTTCGCGAGAGTGATCGCCTGTCGTCTTTCCAGCAGCTTGTCCAGGTTCTTTCCCATTGCTGTCACAGCATGCTTGACCAGCTGGCATGTGTTTCCGGTGTGTTATCAGCTGTGAACGTTGTGAGTGCTACAGGCAGGCGCTCTCGGAAAAATATCCATTAAACTTAAGTTTTTGGACGTATTCCTGGACTTTGGCAACGAACTATTGTGTAAAAGTGCCAGTGAAGTGAAATCAGTGTAATTTCGAACGTTTGATGACCGCCACAGGAGGCCGTCATATTGGAGGGTCGTCGTCCGCCGAGAAGACCTCCCAAAGTGCCACCTCCAATTAGCTCTCACTACGGGGACTACGGAGAGGGGTTGAACCCCGCACCGAGTCAACGGGAACGTGAGTTGTCGAATTTAATCGAAAATTCTCGTTTTTGAAGACAAACAGCTGATCCGTATTCTGAAAAAGTCGGAAGATCGGAAACCTGACCCCATATCTGAACAGCTCGCACAACGAGAATCCCATAGAGGGGTTAAACGATCCCCCTACGACGAGAGAAACATAGGCCACATACCTACTTTCTCTCAAATCCCCCTTTTAGACGACATCAGCTGATCGGAAATCCGAAAAGTCGGCGCAGCCAGAATCCGATCGCGGGGGATAGTAGGCAACAAGAAGAGAAGTACGAAGGTGCGCTGGAGACCGCCATCAAGCCCCCAGAAACCAAGATATTGAATTTTCTTCAAAATTTTGCATTTCTGAGGCGAACAGTAGGCAGGGCAACTCGGGCCGGCCGCGAGGCCCACTCGAAGCACCCAACAAACCTATAAGATGAGCTCGAGCAAGGCGAAGACCGAAGAGCCCAAGAAGGATGGAAAAGCGATGGAGAAAGCCTCGGCTGAGTTCGCAAGGTCCGCCTTAACCAGCAGGTCCCCTCTGGGGAACAGAAGAGGCTCAGTGCCTAACCAGTCGGAGATAACGGCTGCCGCCTTGGTAGCAACGTCGCTAGCGGAGCAGAACAATCCCAAAAAGCGAAAAGGGGGCCCTTACGAGGATCCAACCCCGTCTGCGCCGGCCGACGCTGGTGCCAGATGGGGACTAGCCGAACTCGACGAGCTTGTCAACACGGTATTAAAGCTCGTGCGGGCAGACAAGGAAGGCAAGATTCCCGGAACCTATTATTACTGGCGCCTTGTAAAATAGACGCCGATCGCAATACCTTTTCAGTGCGTGGTTCTCTCCTTTAGAACTCACTCCCTTCCGCTCGTTAAACACATCCGTGCCCCAATTCAAATTTGTCCTGAAAAAACATCTCTTTGAAGAGCTAATCAAGGACGTTTAACCAAGGACACTGCACTATACTCTCATTCACGATATATTATAAAAGTTCCCGTTACCCTCGTAATTTTGTTACGTTTACTCCAGTGATCTCACCAGAACCTTATACGTTTACTTATAGAAACCTTACATTTAATATCCAACTAAGACTTTAATCATAACACGCATGGCGTATCAAGAAAAAAAATTTTTTTTTAATGTATTTATTTCCTAGTCTTGTCGTCGCAGTTATAGTTAGTGTCTCATGTTCATGCCACTAGTCTCGCGAGATACTAGTCTCTTGTTATAGAAATGTTGTAATGTCTATTTTATTGTTTCATACAATTTGAGTGGTGTAAAGGAGAGAACCACGCACAGAAAAGGCATTGCGACCGGCGTCTATTTTGCAAGGCTCCACTAAGAATAGGTTAGTGGAGGTTACTCGGGGCACTGCCCCGAGTGTTATTCGAGGAGACCACTAGGTCCCAAGCGTTCTGGGTTAACCCAAGGATAATTCTGAATAAGGTGTGTGGCCAGCATTTTTTGTAAATGGCCCTTGTTTATGCTACCAAACTGTCCACAATGAACTTAGCTAGTCCACTTTACCCCCACCGAGCCTCTGCGTCATGGGCATACTCACTAATATACCCAAATGTTGTTTACACACATGTTCCGGGCATAATTGTTGGCCCTTTGTTCCAATTATAACCAATAGTAAAAATAATAATAATAATAATAATAATAATACATCTAAATCTAATAAATCATGACTTTTCTCTATAGTCTGCTCTATGGAGCGTTTGTTTTATTTTCCCAATAAGGATACAAACTTGGTGCCAACATTTGACTGCGTACCTACATGTGCTGTATGACTCGTTCAGGACAATCGGATATTATAATTATTGTAAATTGTGTTACAAGTCCCGTCAATGGAATTATTATATTTAGCCTGTCAATTTGTCAACACTATAATAAGATAATATATTATATCACAATTATTGACAAACTCAATAGCCTCCCTGTTAACAAAGGAAACCTACGTAAAGCCTGTTTGATCGGTGAGGCTACATTTATTTAGGTATTTGGACACTCTTTGCTGATAGAGCAAATTAATGCTAATTCTGATAGGACCGTCACCCGGGTGAGAGTTTTAGTCCAGGACGGTTGAACTTGTTTCAAGCAGAGACGAGGTTACAGGAGCTACTAATTCTTTACTCCCAACGACGGAAATTATAGCCACCCAGGAGTTGACAATTGAACGGATAATTCAACGTTCGTGAGGTAGGAGAAGCCAGAAGTAAATCTCGAAAACTGAAGGAAGTCGATTGTGCCCTACGGCGAACCCACAGGCGGTTTGCTAGCTGCTGAACCAGCTACGAGACACCCACCAACCAGTCTCTGCAGCGAAGTGCACACAAGAGCCTGCACGGAGCGTGAAGTCAGATCTTAAGCTCCTTATTAAATTCTCGCCTTCCTATTTCTACGAGCTCACCGCGTCATCGGTCGGCCGAGTAGTTCCGATATGGGAAGTAGATCAAGAGGTATATTTGTTCCAAGGCATTATTTCTATTGCACTATTCCTACACAGTAAAATCCTTCTAACATACTTCCAACGCACCAGGTAAGCAAAGCATTTTCTGCTGTGGCCTAGATGGGCGTCGCTTCGCGAGAGGTTACTTTTGCGTAACTAACATTCAGTATGTTTTAGAGTATGCATATATAATAGTATAATAGCATTTATTAGCACACCACACAAACTTGTTGACGTATAGGTGCAGTGGTTGAAATTGGCTCGATCTTGAAGTCTATCTTCACACCCACTCACCGAGTATCTATAATAGCATAATGATGCAATTATCCTCAGCATTAGTTTCGTTCACTTGCACCAAACTGACCACTCGAGTGGAAACTTCTGGGTATCAGTGGCGCTTAACTGTTGCCGACCTTCTCTACTAGAGTGGTTAAAAGTGATTTTAAACACCTACAGTGCGACATACTAATGTAACATAAATTGCCACCGCGTAAAATGCACAAAATTGCATAAAATTATTTCTATGCAATGAATTTTTGTTGGGTGCGTTTATTATATAGCCCAAGTTTTTTGGTCCAGTATCCGAAAGATTCTGCTGAAACTGGTTTCAGTTCAAGGAACGTTCCCGCCGACCGCAAGGCAAAGATAATGGTGAATTGCTAGACCTTTTAAGTGAAAACGCGGCCCAGCCCATTGGAGGGTTCACTGGTCAGCTGGGAGTAGCTCAGTAAACTATAGGGCGCCGTCTACATGGAAAGGGGGTGGGCGCCGCATGAACTCAATGAGCATATCATTAGAAACAGTCTCACCGGCAAACAAGGAAGAGTTTTCTGTACCAATGTACAAAACAAGGAACAGTTTTTTGTACAAATGTGTTCAGTTTTCTGTACAAAAGGTTCTTACCGTACATGGTCTTCAGAATGTCTAAGATCTATTTATATTCGTGACCGCAACATAATTCCCATAGAAGCTAGAGTTTTGGAACAATTCAATTCAATTCAAATTGTGGTTTATTGACGGAACTGCAGTTTTTACAATGCTTGAGTGATCGTTAAAAAAATATTACAGAAGACTGCTACATCACGGTGCGAGTACATACTGTCGACAGCTTCAATAACCGAAAAATACGACACATAATTCGAACATAAAATATACCAATGATTCGTAGTATAAGCAACAATGTACATGGGACGTACCAAACACAAGGAAACCTAGTCCAGTAATACCTTACACTATTTCAACCAGAAATATATACAATTTTGTCATATATATATAGATTGCACAATTATGGTAAAATAACTACATATCCTATGACATAATAGATTGTAAAATGTAGCAGGCTGACAGGTCATTGATTAAATTGCAAAATTAGACACAAACAGATCCTAGGGAAAAACATTAAAAAACCTCTTTGCCTCTCTTGCAAATTTTTACATTGGGGAGAGTACACGAATCTTTCGAGGAAGAGAGCTCCAGATGGCCGGGAGGCGATAAGCGAGAGCATGTCGGCTAGCACCTTTAGTGGAAGATGGCATCACAAACTCGGTAGGCCTACGGGTAGTCCTTCTCATCGGCGGGGCGATTGGGAAGGCGATATCGTTTGGAATAGTACCTTTTGACATTTTAAAGGCAATCTACCAGGAGTGCATACAGTACCCTCAGTTTAGGCAACTCGAACATCTTCATGATGTCTGCAACGGACTCAGTGCGGCGTTTACTGAAGATGGCACGAATAGCATCACTCTGAATAACCTCCCCTCTACGAAGAGTAGTCCTGTAGCCTACCCCCATGCCGCCAAACCACACCATAGGAGCGGGACCACCAAGGTCTTATAGAGGAATATCAGGCCACTCGCGGCGATGCCCAGGTCTTTGAGGCGGCGCAACACGGCAACTACCGCGCAGCATTTACGCATGAGGGTTCCAAGATGTTCCTGCCATTTCAGAGTTTCGTGAAGCGTGAGGCAAAGACATTTGACCTACTTTGGATCATGGCATCATTATACCACAAAAGAGAACAGGAGTAATCTCAGCAGTCCTCTGGGGCAATCGAAACAACATGATATTCGTCTTACTGGCGTTAATCACGAGCCCGAACCTTTCAAACGCTTCTACGATGTTTTCAACCGTTTCGAGGGCCACACGAATATCCTCTCGAGCTGCTCTGACTAATCTGAAACAAAAGGGAGGTATCGTCAGCTTGCAGAAGTTCCCAGCTGCGACCTTCAGCAGTATGAAGTCTATGAGCACTAAGAACATAAAAGGTCCAAGAATGAATGCTTGGGGTGTACCGATGTCTATCACGCGCCATTCCGACTCGGTGTTACCCATTTTTACCGCTTGCCTTCTACCTGCGAGGTACGAGTGGAAGCAATTCACTACCACCCCGCTGCAACCAAGGCAATCTAGTGCCTGCAAGAAAAACGAGTGCCTAAGACAGTTGAAAGCTGCTGACACATACAGAAAAACATCTTGGCATAGCTGATTCCTCTCTAAATCCGAACTCACGTGCGGAGAAAAAGCTGGAAGAGTGCAGATGTCCTTCCAGATTAGCCATTACTAACTTCTCAAAGAGTTTAGATAAGTAATCTACAAGCGAGATGGGACGGTAATTATTCACGTCCCTCTGATCACCTTTGTTCTTGAAGAGTGCGCGCATCATTCAGTGCCGATGGAAACTTAAAAAAATATATTGCGATATCATCGGCTGTGTAATTTCGTTTCGAATATCGTGCATTTATATGTGATGCTTTTGGTGTCAGTGTAAGCTGAGGTGCAAAAAACACCCCCTTTTATTTTATTTTTATCCCTTTTATTTATTTTTATTTTATCGAGAACTAAAGCGTATTATATTGCAGTTCCGAAAATAAACCTGATTTTTGAAACTTGAAACCTCCCGCTCTGACAGGAAAGGTTGATGATGTGCGTGAGAGCGCGAACGAGTGAGGTCGCACTCCGTTTAATCAGACCGCCAGGAACTCCAACTGCGCCACCAGCCCAGTTTGCCTTTGTCGATTCTAATGCCATGAGAACCTCAGACTCGCTCGCCCCCGAGAACGCAAACGAAGGGCTCCGATGTAACCAGACAGCTTGCTCTTCGTGCTTAATATCATCATCGATCGGCATAGACGATACTGTTCTGCAACCAACATTTGCTAAGTGGGTGTTTAGTTCATTCGCAATCTTGTGCGGTTCCGACAGTTCGACAGATTCGTTGACAAGAGCCTCCGGGAGCATAGCCTTTTGACTCGCACGCCCACAAGTTGCATTCAGGCAAATCCACAGTTGTCCCGCATTACGTTTCAAACGCCTGAACCGCCTTTGGTAGAAAACCGCACTGGCACCCTGTAGGTCTTGACGGTACCTACGAAGACTGATGTAGTACGCCGATTTAGATTCTCGGGAACCACTTCTCAAGGGCCAACGGTACAGCTTACTAACGGAGTGCCGCAATTCTCCCAACTTCACTGTGAACTGAAATGGATCTTGATGAAAAGGGATTTCTGCGTCGATGACTGTGAAACAATTGTCATATTCACGTTTCAAAGCACCAAAAGCTTGATCAACCTCCACCGCGTTGTACACCCTGAGCCAACTCAGACCGAGCGTCGTTTAAGCGGATTGCCGCATGCCATTACTATTGTGCCGTCTAAGCACGGATGGCACGCCGGGTTGGGGATTCCTTTGACTAACGGAATGCCTTCCCGCTAAAGTGATGACTACCGGATAGTGATCAGAAAATAAGGGATTGCACAAGACAGCTGAAGAGATGTCGACAAATCCCTCACAGTTTCTAATCGCTATATGATCAATACACGTGCCCGACGCCGGGAGTGATCTTATCAATGACGTGGTGATAGCTCCTCGATGAGAAGAACGAAACGTAGCTTTCACAGAGAGTTCCAATTAGAAGATTGATATTCGCGTCACCCATAACAATACAGGGGAGTGTACCATTTTGAGGCAGAATGTCTTCGAGTACATTAAGTAACGTATCCCTACAAGAGAAGTGACTAGAATAGAAGCCGACCACGTAGCCCTCAAAACCAAGTTTCTTCAGAAGGACACGCACCGTTTGTAGCTTGTCGTTATCACTAGCCCCCTTAACGGATTCGACGATAGTACACCTTGAGCGAATGTAAACGCCTACGCCGCCACATTGCCTATCCGTCTCTCTGCCCTAGCCAATGAAGCCGAAGCCTGAGATGCCATAATCAACCGTTTTTAATCAAGTTTCGCCGACCACCACCATGTCCAATCCAGAGCCCTGATTCTCAAGGAAATAGGTCACCGTCTCTACCTTACCACAATTGACAGTTTTTTCACATAGTATTTGACGGATTAAAACTATCCATAACTATACATTGCTATTGATTTTTTCTAAATCCTTGTTCTCGTCCCCCCAAGGAGAGAATCACTGAAAATAACGGCCCCAGAACATGCATAGGACTCTAAGTGTTTTTGCTGACCATGGACTCATCGCATTAATAAGACGAAGTACCGGCTTCATCGATGTCGGCAGGCTAATCCTGCCACCCATTTGTTTCCTATCGCCGTCCACCGGGGACCAGCCCTCTTCTTCGCCTGTTTCGGGACAGTACTGGAGTCGCCCCTGGCAGGTTAATTTTGACTTTCTATCCAGCATGTGTGTCCATGATGACCGCTGCTGCATACGACAGCTCCTCGCACAACTGAGATGCTGGTGCAGTTTGTACAACCTTAACGTCTCCCGCGTCCGAATGTCCAGCATTTAGTTGAAGTATTAGTCTACTCTCGATCTGGGCCTTGCGTTTCTCAATCTCACTGCTCGGTGACGTCAATGCATGTGGACCTTTGCAGTTGACACACGTGGCCGCGTTCTCGCAATTCTCCACTAAATGCACTGATGTGCCACAGTTCTTGCGTACTACCTCATTTCGGCACGAGATAGCAGTGTTACCCAGTTGCCGACATCTATAACGTGTGGTAGGAGCGCCAGCATGCATCACCACTCCTGCAAGCAAGCAACTCCTCCGCGGGAGGAATTCTAGAGAGCTACAGTAATACTCTGTCCGTTGGGAAGCTGCGGAGCTCATTTTGATTTCCTACGCGCGTCTTAACGGACTCTCTTTTAACACCTGTGATTCCGATTTCTGACAGAGCTTGCTGGATCTCGCTTTCTGAGAAGCCCCTGTCGACGTGAGTAATTCTTGCTCAATTTCGTTTTAACTCTCAACACTTCGGATCACCGGGGTATTCAGTGGTGACTCCCGCCTCCTGATATTATTAGCTTCGTCGATAGAGTTCACCTACACGTGGATTTCACCTAATCTGGTTTCAGATTTAGTGCCAGCAAAGTGCCTGAAGACTTCAGAACACAGTGCAAGGAAGTTCCCTTCAAATTGTTCTCCGATGACCGTAATGCCGCGTTTACAGTTTTTTTTTATTCTTTCCTGAATAACCAGACGGAAAAGATCCTTAGCATTTACCACACTACATTCACGGTTGCTCTTGATTTCACCTCTCATCCTCTCAATCAGCTTCGTCGTGCTCCTGTTAGCAACTATTTTCCAACCCTCTTCCACTCTTGGGACTCCGTCCTTGAATAGCACAGGCGAGTTGTCGTCGATGACGACACTCTCCATAGCGGGATTGTTCACCTGAGCGCTGCAGCCGGCCCCCGTGCCATCTGTCGCGCCGTGGGCGGAAGAACCTAGAACAGAGTCCTGTGGTTTGCAAGGCAAGTCTACCAAGGCATCAGCAACATAACCCCTTCACACGCTTGCACTGATTTACTTCTGATTTAGCGACCCACTCTCCTATGCAGCAGCACTTCGACCATAAGGCGCTTCTAGGACCACGTATGCAATTGCGAGTTTCTTGCCCACATTGTGTCTCTTTGTTCGCCTAAGACTGCCTACGAACTCATCAAATATTAAAAATAGTAGCCAGTCCTCACCCGTAGAGATAATAATTATTCTTGATCCTGGTCAGCTCCCGAAGTCTATGAAAATGTTGTCTTACAAATGCCGATTCGCAAAGAAAATTGAATGTTACGCCCCCGAATTGTTCGATCTAATCGTGCTGCATTTCGTAAAGGAAGACGGTTCGAATACCGAATCCAATCTAATAAACCTAGTACCCACCATTACCTAAATCCTTACTGCATGACGCCGCTATAAGATGGGTTGAATGTGATATAATTGACGCAGCTCGTCTTAGTTGTTCTCGTGCCTTAGAAGACGATGTTTATGCTGCTTTACAACTAAAGCATCCATATGCTACCCCAACCTCGCATTCTCATCGAAACCTAGCTTTCAGGAGGACACGTTATGCGGAAGACATTTTCGCTGCCGTCCAGTACATCCCTTTCTCTACACCATTAACAGACCACCTATACAAAGCATTCAGGCAATTGTGAATAAGTACGCTTTATGATTCTGCAGCCCTTAAATTGCTGATCTCCCACCTATACTATAACCGCAAGTCTAAACTAAACTTTTTCGGGCTAACTCTCACCCAACATTTAACGCATACCCGCAAGGCTGCTATTTCCGCAACTATAAACCTGCTTAATCTCCTCCCCCCACATGTAAGTTCATCTCTCAGACGTTTTTCACACATCTGTGGGTTTATCTGTCCACCTATCTGATGCCATCATCTTGGATAGAGATTCAACTTGATTGGGCCCCCTCCGTGGTATCTTGACCACCTTCGGCCGCGTGAATGCCAGTCTTGGCTTCCCTGTCGGCGTCCGCTTCGGACAGGTCGGGATGGCCGAGGATCTGGTCAGTGAGAGAGTGAAGACTAGTTTCACAAGCCTCGATAGAGGCTATCAGTGCACGAAGTTCGTCTCCGTTAATCGGAGTTGCCAGGTTGTGCGAGTGCACCTGGGTACTGTCGTCGGCTAGGTTCCTGTACTGTATCGCCCGTAATCGCCGCAAGGCGTTGAGCTTGGTTATCTTGAATGAGTTCCGTTGGTGCGGAGAGGTACTGCGATCCCCGAAAGGCACTGAAGTATCTATAGATCCGGACGCGGTCGCGTGGTCAACATGAACGAACGGATGAATTTCGTTGATTAGGCACGATTAGGCAGGCAGACGCACAAAATGGTAATAGCACAATGGCTGAGTGCCCAGTCACGCTTAGTCACTGGGATACACTGTCGGGCGGCGTGAGATTTATCGAGTTTGAGATTATTCCAGAAGGGTCCTAGAACAGCAAAGCGAGATTGGCTGGCGAGCGAGTCGAGTCGGAGTCGATGTCGACGTATCACCAGTGGGCGTCAAAATGCACATTCGAAGTCGCGGAGTCGGCAGATCGAAGTGGGCTCTTGAACCCCAGGGGGATTAGTCAGACGGTGGATCCTAGTATATTGCGGTACCAAACTATGGGGACTGGTCAGACGGTTCTAGACGGTCATCCTGGCACCCATGCAGTCGACCGTCTTACTAAGGATCTCGGAGTGATTGGTGGCGACGGCTCCGAGGGCCGGGGAAGCAACTCCTTGAGGTATCGCGGGCGAAAGCCAACGAGGTTGGCGCACGAACTTGGTGGAAGGAAGCCACGGCCCCAGGAACCTCATTAGTTAATGTTGGAGTCATGTCGAGGGGCGGATGGTGTTTCGCCCTAGGGGTGTCCAAAGCCTTTACGAAGGTGGCGGAATCGATGGAGCACAGGGCGCGGGCAGCGTCGGAGACGCTACCCTCCAAGAGTTTCTGCGGCGTGATCTGCGCAGCCGCCTGGCTCGTGTCCGTGGAAGGTGTGCGAGACTCGCGCGGACGCTGGTGGCGACGCAGGCGGTACTTCAAGCGCGCCCCGGTGCAGAGGGCCGCGAGGTTCCCCCGAGCCACACCCGGGGAGAAAGCAGGTAGTGTCTGTCTTGTCCGGCATCTGCAAGACCACCCGGGCGAACACCAGGGGCTCCTCCCAGAAGGGGACGTCGTTGTTGGAGTGGGCTGGGTTCATGAGGACGGGCGGGACTTGAGAGCAGCCGCGAGGGGGTCGAGCTGGAGGAGTGGAGCCAAAGGGGTGGCATGGAGACTCGCCTCGGGTCGAGCCGGCTAAAAGTAAGCAGGATTGTCCTAGGCGAGGGACGAGCCGGCCCCGGCGAGGCGGGAAGACGACGAATGGAAGTGACACCGAGAATTCGACTTGGATCCCGGCATTTGTTAAGACCGCACATACGTTCGTAATGCGGGCCTAGGTACTCGAGACAGCCGAGCAGTGGGCGAACACCGGTGTGTCTCTAAGGGACGTTAGTGTAAGTGACTTTAAGACGTGCTCTATTAAGCCCGTCGACGCCATCGGTCTCGTGGCAGTCGGGGAGAGCCTCGCGGGCTCTCTTGAAAAGGGCTAACATCTGGCCCTGCATGAAAGGAAAGGAAGAACCCCGACCTGGTGCGCCCCTCCGCGGACATCTTGAATAGCCCGTCAGACTGCGCGTGAATGTCCGGCGGGTCCTCGTAATTATTGAGTAAGCTAATGAAGAATATGAGTTATATTAAGCGACTTCATACGTAAGTGAATTCAATTCTATACTTCTTTACTAACCTAAAGGGTTGGTATTATACACAAATGTAATATACCACAATGAAAACATCTTCGTCTGTAATTAGTCGTGAGGTGTTATCGTTAACGTTATTAGAAAGGAAGTTATGGAGACAAGAATAGTTTGAAATGGAAATATTTTCTAATGGAATGAACAGTCATACATGCCATGGTAACAACTCGTATTATATCTTTATTTACAAACAAACAGTGAGTCGACAGTTTGCAAGGTTTCTCTTATATTTTGCAGTGGTGGTGCAACTTGGATTAGCGGCCCCCTGTCGTTCAAGAGCACTATGTCGGACTCGTTCAGTTCGTCCCTTGCTTCAATTGTCTCACAAGAACACCAACTCAGCCTTGTTTAATTTTTACTCATTCGAACACACTCTTCTCTTTCGTACATTTTGCTATAGCTTTATCCGTTTGACATTCCCTGTTTGGTTACGATCTCTCGGTGTCACGGCACCTGAATGGCCTTTAGTGTAGTTCTCATAAACTCGTCCCTTCTTTCTGCTGTCTCCACACACACACACACACACGCATACACATATAGGATTAGTCAACTTTAGACTTAACCTTAACGATGCCATTTGTCTACCTGCCAGATAGGAGGGATCGTCCAGACATCCCAACAGATCGTTTCTCCCATAACCCTGTAATAGGGGGTATAATGGTTTTGGTTGCCTTCGCTCGAAGTTCATTCCACCCCCACCCCCAGGGGTGATCTTTCACAGTACATTTGCGTTTTCATGTATTGTTAACCCCACTCGAATACATAAACATCTCAGATTATATCATACTCATTTACCTGTCCCGTTTCGAACATGGTTTAATCTGTCTGTGTTTAGGATCAGTAAAGCATATACTCTTATTCGGTTGTTCGGTGAGAACTGGGCCAGTGACGACGACGTTGATGTCGCCTTTTATTATAACTCCACTTCAACAGCGGTTAACACGCTGCGATACGATTCTTTTCACCATCACTGTGAAATCTTCCTGAGATCCTGCTATATTTATTACCTGTTCTGTTCCCCTTTCAGCCCGGTACTAGCACAATACAATACTCAATTAATAACTGCTGTGCTGCTGCGAAGCATTCCCATCATGCTGGTCAGCCCTACCAGCTCTAGACACCCATCCGCGGCAATGAACGCGCCAAGTCGGCGAATTCAAGTTCAATCATGTTTATTAATCAGCAACTTCTATTTAATTATTTACTCACTAATCACTCTATCATGATCATAATCATTAATGAATCGTTGCGTTGCTCATTTGTCCAGTCTGTGAGTAGTGTGTGTGTGTGTGTTTTTGTGTTGTTTGGATGGCATCTCCACTGACCTCTTTCTCACCTCTTTCATCCTTCATTAGTTCTCACATAATATCATTCATATCATCGCCTCACAAGTATTTGTCATTATGCGTCATTCATCTGCGTTAGGAACGCGAATAATAATATTTTCCAATAGTACGAAGCAGGTGTACTAAAGCAAAGGGCATGCAACTGTTCATCATTTGTAACAATTCGTTCACACGGATGAGCTTGTGGTCTGGGATTAAGAATACATCATCTGAATACTAATATAAAATTGTTACAATATATCCAAAGCTATATTCCCTGACCTGATGTAACTGGCGGGATCTGTGAGTGGTGCATGTCTGATACTTAACAGTTGTGTTCAGACCGTCAGCAATCATAATATCATATTTGCAGCCATCTCCTATTATTACTTCAGCAACATACATCTTTAGTGCTCAATATTTACTAGTTGACAAAATAACCTGGCGTGTTCCCCTACAGAGTGCTTTTATAAGATTCATCATCACCCGGCTGAAATAAGAAAATAGATTGGCTCTACATAGAAGCCTTCCGGGGGTCAACTCAACTACTGATAGTAATTAAAAACCTGTTACACAAGGATAAACGAAATCCTATGTACCCCATTGACACGATACTCAGATGAACTACCAATAGTTAACTCCATTGATTCAGACAGCTTGGTACTCGAATGTAGTTTTGGTCACCATAGTGAATACAAGGTGCACTTCTGAATCTATAAGAAACATTTGATATCGGCTATTATGATAATTAGCTTCTGCTCAGACCGAAAACGTTCGGGGATGAAGCAGCATCAACTGTGCTATTGCCCACAGCCCTCTAATAGAATATAAGCTATCCGATAAGTTCGTAACAGAATTTGACCTAATTTTAATCCAAAACGGACTGTCTTATGGGATAACCAGATAGCTCGAAGCCAACCTGCGAATACCACCTGTATTTATCTCTGTTCATTTGTGTAGTCGTCTCCTACTATTATGTTATAGTTCGTGCGAAGTAAAACGTGCCTTGATAGACCAAGTATTTAAAATGAGTCTTTTTAAATGACGTTTTTGAAAAACAAGGTCATATATTTGAGCATATGTGGTTTCTACTCGTGGCAGTTTTCATTCGGAAACACCTAAATCCACTCACCACCTGAATTTTTAAGTATTTCTCATGCTGAGCCGTCAACTCAAACGGACTTCATCGATCTTATTATTATATAAGCTCAACATGCTTTTAGATATTGCTTAAATACACAAATCGTTGTGTAGCTGTGTTATTAATGATGCATTCATTTTTATAAAATAACGTATTCAACAAATATCCAATTTTCGATATTTGTCTAATCAGGGTATGCGGTAACCTCCTAGATTTTTGATACTCATGTATAAACAGGCAGATCTGATTTTACAGGAAGTACCAGGAGTTTGGTTGTTGTCCCAAATACTAAGCAATTCTGTCGCTTGCAAAGCACAGTGATCCGATTTAAAGCGTGCCAAGAAGCGCTTCATTACGCCACTTGCACATATATGGCTTGCTGAAACTTTTCGTTGCACTTGACTTAGGGATACACATTTTGCTGTTTTGATTACTTTTGTAGTACACCTCAGGGTCAGCCACAGGGTCACTATGGTGCAACCAGGCTCCATTGGCGCTATTCTGTACGTTCTTCTCTTCAACTCTTTGCTTTCTGCTGACTGCGCTAAAAATGGCCGCCTTCTATACTGATTCGGTTCCTTTACTAGTCTGAGCACCTCAAATTTTCCTAGCCGTTAATTAAGACTGCTACGATTGCTCACGTATGCCCACTATCATTCAATAGGATTATATTAATGAGTGGCATATTGTTGTTATTGTTGTCCATATTTTGCATTCTTTGTCGCCGTCTCCGCGTGCGTTTGTGGGTGGTACATTTGTTTCGCATAATTCTTTGTTCCAGGATTTGTTGTTTGTTAGTTTGATTCTTATGTTTGATTTATATGAAGTTTATTTTGTTCTTGTTATTAGCGACCTTGTTATGGTTGTTGTTGTTGCTGTTGTTATCTTTGTTCTTGGTATTATTGATTAAATATTATTATTATTATTATTAATTGAGTTGTAATGGCGGCAACGAGTGTACGAGTTGGGACCAGGGCGCTGGACGACAGGTAGCGGCGAGCGTGGCAGTTAACAAAGTAAATACTCTACAACCACAGACCGACCACAAACACCACACATAGCCAACAACAACAACAACAGCAACAACAACAACAAGAACGACAACGACAACAATAACCCTTGACATTTTCCTAGTTATTCGTTCACTCGCTCGCTCTATTCCTATTTTTATGACCATGTGTTAGTTCCATTTTCTTCGGGCATCTCATCATCATTATCTATATCATCATAATCAGCATCATCATCAGCAGCACTGCTATTCTCGTTAAAGTACATCCACTCATTTAATGGGCACTCACTTACAGTTCTATAATGCCAAAAATTATATTAGTAATTATTATATATGCCTATGAGATGTACTGCAACAAATTGTTTGGCCGACGTGTCTTAATTACTCGAGTCTGATTTACTTGGTTGTTACTCATTAAATTAGTTATTAGTTATTTTGTTATCAATAGCTTCGGTCCACAGTGTGGCTTCTACCTTTGTGATAAATATTGTTTTCACTCTCTGATATATCTGAAGACTAATTTAATTGGTTGATGATCTTTAACAACTACGCCATGCGTTACCCAACTATTGTAAGCTCCGACTGACAACCCAATCGAGTTTATTTCTTGTATTGATACTAACTACTATATTGAGAAATTATATGTAAATACTACATAATAGCTTGGAAGCTTTAGATATTTGGTGTCTTCGTAATCTGTATCAAGTTATAATCCTTATATATGTTCTTCCATTTCGAGAGAATAATCCTTTTGCCCGATTATATTAGTACATGTATTAATCCCTGGATAGATTAACGTCGGATGGCATAGCATCATAAACATAATGATTATTTTCATTATATTACTATTATGTTACCGTTATCATTATCAGATGCATGTAGTATTGCTTCTTCTTCTGCGGCTGCTGATGATGATGTCGAACATTTATCTTTGTTTTCCTGCCGAAATTCAGTCATTTATATGATATATAATCGTCGGTTCATTTGTTGTGCCCGTTCAGTAATATTCTGCTACCGCCTTTTATTGTTCGCAATTTGCCTGCACACCTAATACTAATGAATCATGTTTTCTTGTTATTGTTGTTTTTTGTGTTGTTGTCGTTCTCGTGGTTGTCGCTGCTGCTTTTGCTGTTGTTGTTGGACTGATACGGACTATTTGTTGTTTATTGTTGTTGTCACGTGTCCTTGACGTCTGCGTTTGTCCCTCCTATTATTGTTCTTGTTCTTCGTTATTGAATCGGTTCCCTACTCGGACTACACTTATTGCCATCTTATTTGTCAGTTTTTGTGATAGACCCGGTAATCGCCTCGTTCGGCTCCTGATGAAGGCCGCGATGTTGTCACCTCTACGTAGCATGGATGTCGTCCATCCTACAAGATCGAATTAGGTGTTCACCATAGAAGTAGGTGGGTGCATTTGGGAAGTGCAACAACAATCACAACAGAAGGAACAAACAATAAAAATCAGCATCCATTTAATAACCACAGACGTTAACACACGTTCAACGATGAACCGACCGACATTTAGTACTTGTTATATAAGTGACTTACTATATGACGGTATCATCAACTACTGAACTAACCAATGAACGTCGAGCCGACCGAACTTATCGTTTGTTCAGACGCGACGACCGGACAGGCCCGAATTGTTAAATCGTTAGTCTTCACGAATTTAACGAAGTTAGATGCGTACCCTGCGTGAGGCTTGTTGATGTAGTTGCTGAGTATTGCGTCCAATGATAATTATCATCTCGTCGAGCCTGTCCTTCAATTTCCGGTTCTCTTCTTTGTGCATGTTCAGCGCGCATGCGATCGACCTCAAAGCCGTCGCCACTCGACGGTTGCCATCCTGAAAGACACGAGTGAAAAAGTAAACGTTACTTTTAACAGGTCAACCTTTTTTGCTGTAAATAATCCTTTATTCAATTTACAATAAAGATATATGTCAGCTCGAACCTGGGGCCTCTAGCTCTTTATAATCAGAAACTATATGTTTGATCCACCCATTCCGGTCAAGACTGGGCGAAGTAATTTAGACTACTACTTAACTTCCTCTTCTCTAAAAAAAGGGCTACTACGAAAATGGTTCTGTATAATATTATGTGCCCAAATGGCGCAGGTGTTTGCTGTGGCGTCAGTTTGTCTGATGTCCAATGCGTTCACCTCAGTTTATTCGGTAACATTGTAAAGCTCTTCGAGACATAAATTAGTTATGCAATACCTATCGGTATACACTTTAGTGGCACGTATACCATTCAAGCAAACATTCTTTCAAGGAATATGTTGTGTTACACAGTTTCGAACGGACAGTTTCCTCTTTCATAATTTCTAGATATAATCATATGTCCATAACCAAAGCAGGTACAACGTCTGTTGCATGGCTGGTTTGTCCCAGTGGCAAGAATGATGATGGTAGTGCGACTTCAGACACAGCATCGATTTGTATGTGAGGGATTAGCACCAGAGACCCAAGATGGTGGCAAGTTTGCAGCCGCGGTTCTACCCCATGGCGTCGCAAGATCTATATATATCATACGACGCGATGAGATAGAACAGGCAGTACAGGTTCTAAAATGCTATTACTATAAAATCAGACATTACAAGGTTTTGAAATGTTTACATTAACAGTAAATATTATATTAGGTTGTCCCCTTCAAACTTTCGAATGGCGCACAATCCGAACAACGCGATACAATGCGTTAATTTTGGGAGTGGGCACGCGGCAGGAACGTGGCTTCCTTTCGAACACTAAGTGGTTTCGATACGATCAGAAAGGTGGACACTACAGCAGAAAGTTCAAATTCCCCCAAAAATCAACGGGAAAACATCAAGTTTTTGTTTCTCCAAAAACACCCTCCAGCTGAGATCCATTGGCAATAAGTGAACGTGTACGGCAGGTCTGCCTTATGCCTGCGAACGGTGCAAAGTTGGTGCAAGCGATTTAATAGTGGAAATTTGGACACAGATGACCACCGAGGTGGGGACCAGAAATCAGGTGTGACAAGGGACGAACGGATCGACAGAATCAAGGCAGCTTTTGAACAAACTAGAGCTTGGTCCATGAGGTCTTTGTCGGCTGAAACTGGGATTCCTCGGGTGACATGTCATAAAATTGTCACCAATGTACTGAAGATGAAGAAAATCAATGCAAAATGGGTTCCCCATATACTGAGTACTGAGCAGATGAAAATGCGTGTGGAGTGTTCGACATCTAATTTGAAGACTTATACGCTTCTAACTCATACCAAAATATCTTTATTCTAACTCATTTAGTTCAAAAGTTATTGGCATTTAAAGAGGCGAAAGTTTGAAGGGGACAGCCTAATAGTTAACAATTGATAAGGCTGATTTTAGAGGCTCATTCATAAACTGATACCAGTTGGGGAGTGTGAGTTTCAAAGAATGATAAGTGTCTAAGTCGCTTATGGTTCTCGTAAACTGAGTTTCAATTCGTGAATAGCCAAAAGAACTCCGAGGATGAATTCCTTACAACCCTGTGGTTAAATTGCCGATTATAAAAAATGAGACCGGGTT
Organism: Stratiolaelaps scimitus; assembly: GCA_019614645.1. Lineage (NCBI taxonomy): Eukaryota > Metazoa > Arthropoda > Arachnida > Mesostigmata > Laelapidae > Stratiolaelaps > Stratiolaelaps scimitus. The sequence continues at coordinate 1,480,165 of JABWDB010000059.1, read as the reverse complement.
CTTGGTGTAGCTATAAAAAATACAGACTTATCAAAAGAATATCAAGATATAGTAAGGCCATCATGCATTGACCTCTCGTATAACATGCAATCTCATGCGTAGTTTTCGAGGAATTTGGTTTTTTACATGTTTGCATTTTTGTCAGTTCTTGGAAAGGTCCTGAAGTCAAAATAATATGCGCAATTTAATATGTTTACCACATACTTAAGACGAAATATACATCATTTGAGCATCGCAGTGGTGCTAACCTTTCAGTAATACCCTCTCTCGCAAAGCAATTTTTTGGCATTGTGGTGGTGTGCCAGTTACAGTAGAGTCAGTCGGGTACATTATACACATGGGTATTCAGGATAATGTGAACTCAACATAAATAACATTTTGTCGAGTGGTTAGATGGATCGAGTTAGACGGATTTTCGCCAAAATAGATTGAAAGTACTATCGATATTCAAGTACTCATTGATGATAATCACCAACTAAATGGTCACATGTCTTTCCTTATTTGTTCCAGGGTTTCTCTATGTGTTGCCTTCTACTCCTTTGTCTCTTGAAGAATTGCGTAAGTGCCAAAAGACGATTTTCTCGAGAACTACACGTGACGTGTATATATATATATATATATGTATATATATATATATATATACCATCAAACTCAGCTACCCGAAATACATGTACTTTACTTAATAACCGCTCCTTTGGTTTTAAAGGTCGATGAAATTCTGTAGGCCAATGTAACTGACGGTGCATCAAGAAATTATTTTCGAACAGTTCTACCTAATTTCATACCTCATTCATATCTATTTTCCAGATCCCCAAACGGAATCATAGATAAGCGGTAAACCGTCAGAAGGCGGAACGGTGACCACGAAGGCCTTTCATGGACGAAATCACCGCATATGGCTTACTCTACAGGGAAGCGGAAGTGTTCGTTTTGTGGAACTGCCGGGCGCGTGGTTTCGACAACTCAGTTCAGGGTTTCCCATTATCACTTTTGTCTGTGTAGAGCTTTTTCTCCCCAGCCCTCTGTGGTACTAGGTGTGTGTAGACTGTTATCGAAGTTTTGTGATATGTGCAGATCGCTGTTGCTTTATATTGCCCATAACAGCAACATATTGCCGCTAATTGGTATTCTCGGAAGTGCCATAAATGCTCGGGTGGTCTTACCAAGGAATGTATCCTTTGCAGTGGATGTAAAATATTCTTTCATCTAAAATGCTCGGGTGTCGCCGTTACGAATCTTCAGCATTACCGGCAAAATAAGGCAGCTCTGAAAGCCTGTGCTATTTGCCGTAAGCGTTAAAGTACTTTGCGTTCACACCCACCTCATCAGCTGATCCCCCGTTTGTGTCATTTTTGCTGGGACAATTGCAAATGCTTAAGCTTAGATAACTGGAACATCTTTATTGGCGAATCGACTTGCCAAGTTAAAGCAAGAATCGAGAGGTGTATGAAAGACCTGGGCGTTGTGGTCTCACCGGACTTGGATTTTAGCCTGCACACTACGCAAATCGTTCGATGGGCAACATTAGTTTGTAAATACTTTTATTTATTGAGAAAAAAAAACAGGATTTTATATGCAGCTCTTTAAGAGCTTTCTTTAACCCAAATATGCATCTTCTGTAAAGTCTGACGACCATATCTTAAAAACCATTGAGACGTTATAGAGCGACTTCAATCAAACACGCGTCCCTAAATTGCAAGAAGGGTACGACAACGTTTGCTTCGTCTCCCTCCGTCTGAGCCGTGTGGACTCTTGTTTGAAGTTCAAGTCTCTATTTTGTCTGCATATTTTTAAAACCTCGCATCTGTTTCTCGATCTGTTTCCCAGTATTTATGAACTGAGACTTTCAATAGACAATATTTTCGGCGGGTCGTTTAGCTTCTTTTCTTCTAATAATGTTGGCCATTCGTTCGATGCTTTCGTTCTCAGGGTTGTTATAGTTGCACTCTTTCCCAAGCGATTTTGAGGCTTAAAGTGTTTATTACCAATATTTAAGTCTGTATTTAAGAACACCTTCTAAATAAATTTTAAATCCACTAAGTAATAGTATATATTAGTCAGGAGCCATCTGAAGTATTGGTGCTATGATGGCTCTCGTTGGTGAGATAGCAATAATAAAATAGTAGTACGTTCCGATAACAATTGCGCTTCTACCACAACTTTCTTCACTCCCAATATAATTTGTTTCAGATGAAGGATGATTGATTATTCTGAGAGCAGTGGCTCAGATTTAGAGAGAGGTACCAAACCAGAAATTTTTGTTTAAGCACCATGCAGTTCCTGCACATAGCGTAACCGCGCTCCTTTTTGGTTTAGATATTTAACCAGGTCCCAAAAATCTTTGAGGGATACGTCATTAAATTATAAATTCAGCACTTCGATAGAAATAACTTAAAGCGAATGTCATACCAACCGGACTAAGGGAATACCATTCTGTCATCTAATCACAGAAAAACTCAAGCGGCAGGACAGAAAATTGATCCAAGCTTGCCCTGAAGCAAGCGACTACTATCAGACTGTGTTAATTCTACAGGTCTACAAAGCGCTACTTTCTTGCGCCTAAAGGTTCATCAAAGATGAGCAGCTGAACTTCATTTAAGAAGAACCCTCCTGGGGTTATTATTCATTTAAACCCGCTCACATCAAGTTGCTCTTAACATGTTCGCAAATGTATCAGCTTTCAGCTACTGCAAGAGTCGACTATTCGTGGTTTGAAAATATAATTTATCGTACGTAGCTGTAACTTACGAGTCAATTATGGAAACAAATTACATTTATTTTTGTCACATCAGTCACTCTGACAAAAGAGCAACTCCAATAGACCAATATGACGGCAGGGTGAAGTTAAACATGTACCAGCAAACTATCACATTTCTGGGATTGAACCGACGATCACAAATCGTAATGCTGTTCGTGGTTTCCGTGGTCACCGCAGCGAACGAGGTGTGCATTAGCCACCCAGGCCCCGCCGCCATAGCTCACACATATTCTATATCCTCAAAGTGTATACAGTTGCATACCATAATCAAAATAATCTTTAAAAATTCATTGTGGCTAATCTGACAGAAGATAGCTGGATTTTCTCATAGACCACATTCAATGGCAGTTCCTTGGCCCTCGCCGAGGAGAGTGAGACACCTACACCTGTATTCCATGGTTTGTCGCGCGTTAAATATTTATTTCGTTTCTTGTGGAGCCTTTTTCTGGGATCAAAAGAATTTCTTGCCGGGTGTTACACACTGATAACAAAAATGTCTTTAGTCTGTAACTAACTCGTTAATATAATTGAGACGAACGTCAATTTGTAGTCGCTTCTTTGTAAGTTTCTCTAATATTTTCTCGTGTTGATTAGATAATTAGCGTTTGGTTACAGCCTACCCTGGCTTTGTTATAATTGAACATAGCCACAGTAGTTATCATTGTGACGACAATGGCATATACATATATATATATATATATATATATATATATATATATATAGTATTGTCGTCTTTGGCAACAATAATGCTTACCTTAACAATATTTGTTAGCTGATCTAGTTGTACATTCAAGTGCGCGATTTCCTCCTGCTGATCTCTGTTTGTCATGGCGATGTCTCGGAATCTTTGGTTGATTAAAGTCACCTGCGTGAACGAAGGTAACATATGTTAGAATCAAACTCGATGTAACGGTAGTGATACTTTAACGCCTTCTTTATCAATTGTACCATTGTTTCGTGTTGTGTCACGACCCAGCTGTAGCATAGAAGTTCTGGCATTAATTTTATTATAACGGCTCTTCAGACGTTGAGACTCCAAACTGCACAATGGCTATATTCAACGACGAAGAGTTTTGTATACTACGTGATGTTTCAACTTACGTGATCCTCAAATGTGAGATGTTCAAGAAGCTCCTTGCAGGTCCCTTTAAACGGGCATCCGAACTCTGATAACGTGCAGGACCAAGGTCTGAGAGTACAAGCATCAAGGTGAGCATCCATCTAAAATTGACACATTTTGTGGGATAATAGTTAGCTCAATTACATAAGCGAACGACTTAGTATTATTAACGCACATTACACGAAGGGGGAAAGTGCTCCAATATCGTCTATGGTCGAGTTTTCTCGATGACGCAGAATCAACTGCGTTAGCCAGTGACTTTCGCAGGATCCCTCCCTGGCCCCACATAGTTTGTATTTTGTAGATATGCTGTTGAAGAAATCCTTTAGGACTTATTTTCCATAATTGTTTAGTCCATTGGGAAAATCTCCCTTTATTTGCTTATGGAATTAATCCTATACTTTCACCTTCCTCTATGTGGGAAAATATTGCGTGTATTTTTTGTCAAAAAATGCGTTTCGTATAGATTTGGGAAACTAACAGACTATTGTTATGGAATGTTGCAAAAAGTGTCTTCATTAATCAAGGTAGCCATTGGGAAAATAATATTTTACCCACTTTCCATTATAGTCTATATAAAAATAAAACCAGATATGTTTAAAAAATATTTAATTTATACTTAAGAAGAGAGGCCGAATCATCGAATGAGGCTCTGTCCTAAAAATTGGACTGAAATATAAACAAACGATATATATATATATATATATATATATATATATAATATATAAACAAACGATATTTAGGATATATGGAACAGCTGAGGCTCAGCTCAAAAAAAAAAATATTTGGGATATTTATAGTACTATTAGCTCATTCTGCTTGGAAATAAAAGAAGTAATTTCCTCTAAAAGTGGGAAGTTGAACGTGCCATCAACGAGACCACCGAATCTCTCTCTCAAGTGTCCTTTTTCAGTAGAATACGCTTGCTTGCATTGCGTAGAAACCAATAATTGAGCGGGGAAGTATCCTGCTACCGTCTCCAAGGTTCACACACGCTTTGAATCTAGTGTTACAAATCAACCAACTATTATATAAGGACGAACGGATACTCACGTCTCTGGCAAGGACATCTTTTAAATGGCAGTATTCGCAGTCAATCTTTCTCATGGGGCACTCGTTCATATGTTCCTGCAAAAGTTCTCTGAAATGGAAAAGTACACATATTTCATTACGGTATCTTACTTGTTTCGTTGACACGTGTTGCGTCTTTGTAATCTTACTTTCACGGCGACAGAAGAATTAAACTGTAGGTTTTCGAGTTGAAGAAGAACAGCTTTTTTTAATACTAACAGACAAGCTATATTTGAGAAAATATTCCCATTATAAAAAGTAAAAGTGAGTTAGTTTGATAGTGAAAATTAAGCTAAAAACAACCCTAAATGAATTGGTACCTGTGGAAATTAAAATTGCACAGCGGGCAGCTTAGTGGCCGTTTAGCGCATTTGGAACCCAGGTGGTCGAACAGGTCTTTCGATAGGCATTCCTCCTGACAGAGTGGACATGTCTTCTTGTGATACGGGCAGCTCGACTGGTGATTCTATTGCGTGATAGAAACAGAACAATATCGAGATCAGAATCAAATAGTATTCGTTATTTTGTTGTTCTCTACTAAAATTAGTTAATTATCAATAGTTTCTTAACATAACAGATACATACAATTCTCAAATGTGGGAGTGTCTATATATCGATAATAGCCTGAAGTAAATTAAAGTATATTAATAAAAGCGCTAGGCTTTTTTCTAAAATAGCTAATTTCGTTAGCTATAATTTAAATGCTGCATTGTGCTATAGCTACATAATGACACAGAATGACATAGTTGTTGGACGACAATTGCTTTTGCTTGCTTCCAAAATTATTTCGTACTATAAGTAATTACCATTCGTTTTCAATTACTTTCAACAACAACAACATTCAAGCCCAATTTAATTGTATTCAAATTCAGTTCAGTAAGTATTTATGAACTCACCGTAGCGAACTCCTCGAGGGTGTCTAGAAATCCACAGCCGAGCGCCGAATAATTACACCGCACCCTATGAAAGAGTAATTATACTCATTGTACACCTTGTGGAATTTTCTACTTATCCAAACATCCGAGCATGTGTTATGAATATTTGTATATTATGTATATTCACTTAGTTTTTACCATTTAGTTCGAATTCTTTTGATTAACTAAATTCCATGCACGATGTAAATGTTTTCGTTAAGCTGCAATTCCCGGAGATCAATGTAACTTGAATGATATAGAAAAGTTCGACAATACATATGCAACCTGGATAATTGTACATCGATTAGCAATGGAACAATGGGAACGCCGGGTACGATAATCCAGATAAGAGCGTACTCCAAAGACAGTTATACAAATTGCTTCCTGCTTGACGGAAATATTTGAAATTAGTATGACCATATACTACAAGTCTTATCATTTTCATTTTTAACTAAATATGATGTTTGCAAGCTTCTTCAGCAAGTGAGTTATGTTTAATTATTAAACCATTTATAATATAACGTAGTGTAGCTGAACAACGAAAGTACCGAAAGTCCTTCACAGTGTTCCACACGTTGAGGTCCTTGTACATCTTCTCTGCCCAGCTCTCGATTCCATCCATTGGACAGAGGAACATCGTACGATTTGATGGCAGCAGCTGAAGACGACATTGTCCACAAAAGCTGTGGGAGCATCCAGCTCTATAACAGAGAAAATCAAATATTATTTTACTACGACGAAGAGGTAGCGGCACAGAGTATCTAACAATATGAGCGGCGAGGTGTTCATCATACTCTGTTGTTCGAATGATAAAACGCCACGGCAGAGTTTTCTTTAAGGTTGTATGTAATAGATAAATACTGGTAAATATATATATATATATATATATATATATATTGTATTATAGATATAACATAAATGGATAGCCTTAGAAAATGTATTAGAGTTACATATTTTAAAGCTAGCGAGAAAACTCTCTTTAGGCAATAAACATCCTTTCTCAGCTATATTATTTTATAGAGTATGGATTCCTGTTTAACTGTTGTTTGGGGTTTTACGTTTTTCTGCCTTTGCCGGAATTCATTGAATTTAACTAATTTCATTTGTAATAGGTCTGCAGGGTTGGGGCAGAAATTGGTTCAGAAGTGGAAGGAAGCCAGGCCAACGGTAGAAAATGAAGATATGTTTACGAAGACTCAAACTTAGCTATATTAATAATAGGCCTGGTAGAGGCTTACTGCTAGAAGTACGGCGGGGATCAACTTTATCTAATAGAAGCTGAGAGTCATGATATTTTTAAATAATCTTACATTACGTAAGTTGTGTATAGCTGTATGGCGGGCTCTTCTTCTTATTCTTGCTTAACAATGGTATTTCTTTATAAACTCTGTTTAAACTTAAGCTGATACAGAAAACTCATTTATTTGAAAAAATAGATGGTGTTTAAACTTGGGTTAGCATGACTCTTACTTCGGTACTATAATCGCACATATATCCACTGCACTGTTGGAAAAAATGAACTGACAATTAAAACAAAAGTGGGTGGTATAGCTGCCCATACTATCTTCTAAATGAAATGTATAGTTATCATTTCTTCAGTTATTTTTGCAGTTATGAGTTTTGTAACTGTAGTTATCAGTTCTAACTGACTACATAACTATTTTCTAGAAAAGCTGACTTTTGTAATCAACCCAAGGGTAGAATATTCATCAACACTAAACATTTTGCCGAAAAAGGCAGACATAAAACGCATATATACTTTGTTATTTGCAACTAGCTACTTAGCTTATTTTTCAGTCTAGGTGAAGCCTAATTACGACGCCACGATTGGCTTAACTTTCTGAGTATTACAATGGAGAATAGGTAGAGATGTCCAGTAAGCATATAGAGATCAAGACGATACTTCATAATATTTAATAAAATGGCGCTTAATTGGTTGAACTGTTGTCAAAGTTGTGCGTTTTCTGTCTGGAGAAGTTTACTCCAATCACGGAGAGTTGCCTATTTCGATCAAAAATAATTCGCAGTTAACCCCAGATTTTCATTAAGAGAAGTTGACAAAACCCGTCGGCCGTCGTACACTGGTATAATTGTTTAATGAACCACTAGTCTTCTGATCATGTACTCTTGTTCCATTCTAGTTGTTAGTTCAACTCTGATTATACTAATCGCAGCTGTGTGATACCATCAAGGTGATGATAATGATTTTGAAACAGGCACTGAGGATCAACAGTTTCATTATTCTAAGCAACCCGAAGCATCAATTTGAAATTTATAAAGGCAATTTGCTCGGCTTGTATGTTCGTGTGGAACAGGTTCAATTTGTAGCAACGTGACAGATAGAGACTGTTCTCAATGCTTGCAAATGGATATTTACCTGAAGAGTACCGGGGAAACGGATTGACAAATCACGCAGGTGAGGTTCCGAGGCAACGGCAGTTCGAATTCGAGGAGAACCTCACCAGGCAGACGTGGGAACGAGCGCAGGATGTGTTGGTACGTCATTTTGCACCTTGTTTCTGTCTTCTTAATAGTATAATAATTAATTAAGAATAATAATACATTTATTACAAGTACTTGCAATAGTAAGACTCAGTAATTGTTGCGAATTAGCAATGGTATGTATATTAACAACAACAGGGGGCAAGTTGGTTGCCTTTTTTTTCTAATCTCTCTTCTTCTCTCATTGGCGACGGTGCGTTCAATGAAGAGTAAGTGAACTTGCTGGTTGGACCTGGTCTGAGGCCTATTCCTGTGGTACGTCAACGGGCGAATAATCAGGCCAGCATTGTTATTTCTAGTTGTACTTGAGCAAGACCTCCATAGCACGGAGGTCACGGTGTGTTCGTTCGTTGACACCCTTCGTTTTGGTGCGATGCAGCCTTCCTTGCTATCTCGAGTGTCTAGTTTCCACGTTTAGAATAAAGTCTTCCCTAAATCATCTTGGCAGTGAGAGCTTCGATCCTCTTCAATTCAACTAGCACCTTAATCTCCGCTTGTGCATCATTCATGGATTCTTCTTGGATCTCACTGAAAATCTCATACGATACACCAATTGGCTTCCTGTATCCCTTGCTTGAAGTGAGCGCAGATGACTAATTACACCATCTTCGAGTATCTCTCTCTCTCGCTCTCTCGCTCTCCTCTTTGCTCTTACATGCTTCTTTACTTTCTTACTTTCATATTTACTCTGTAATCGGCTGGGCCAGCACCAATCCCACGTCGGCTCTCCTCATGAGGAGAGCGGCGTCTATTCCTTCGACGCTGACAGGTCCGCTGCTGCACTACCACCACCAGCACCACAACTACTCCTGGACAGCGCGCACTCTCGCTCACGTTTGCTGCACTTGCAAATTTCCTCCTCTGTTTCGTTATGTGTTGAGCAACATGTGTTCACATTCAATGATGTGCAATTTTACGATGTTCTCCGTATGGAGAGTTTAGATTAGCAGTCGTACAGCCCTTCAGCGGGGGTCACACCACATACTGCTGACTGACTGACAGACAGACTGGCTTCCTCGCCCACTGGTTGGTAGCTGCTGGCTGGCTGGTTGGTTGATTGGTTGGTTTGCTTGATCATCATACCTAGTAAAGGAATATGGCAGTGCGGTGGTAGCTGGGCTGGCTGGATTACACTATCGCTTGCCTCCTGTGGCAGTGAAACTCGTCAGCGGCCGTACACCGCGATAATGTCATGCGTCTGCATGCGATGTTAGGCGGGTTTCGGGTTGCACGCAGCACACGACGTCGAGCTGGTGGTACGCCGTTGCAATGCCCGCACAAATGCAACCCCCGCACGTCTGCGCGCGCGCTCGCCCGATGCACTCAGTCAGTCAATCAATCAATCAGTGACTGAGTGAGTGGATGGGTGAGCGAGTGAGGCTGGATGGCTTAGCCTCTTTGGCCCTCCCTGGCCACCTGCCTCCTGGCCTGGAACTGGAACTGGCGCTGGCCCTGGCTCAAGGCCCTGCAGAGCCTTGCAGAGCCGGTGGCAGCGTCAGCGGCGGCGCGAACGGCCTCGGGCCATCTCGCGTCTCTCGCCGCCCTGTAGCCGTGGGCGCTGAGCTGCCGCTCTCACGGCGAGCAGCTAGGGCGTCAGACGACCAACTCTGACTTTGACGTACTCCTCACTCACTCTTTCACGCGACACGTACAAACTGGGCAGACAGAGCTGCTGTACATTTATACACAGAGGGGTTCGAATGAGGACACGAGGGGCGAAAGAGCGGAGAGGACCGAGGACCCCGGATGGAAGCATCGCATCGGCCCCGTGGGCACAAACGATCCGGGTGGGCCGATGCTAGTGCACTACCACTACGACGATGACGACGACGACGACGATGAGTTGCCCGTCGGCAACTCGGTTTGTGTTGGAGGGCATGGGAGTACACTTTTTATTCTTGAAATTACGTTGTTTCTATCCAATTCACTTTAGTAAATGTTTGCGCTTGCCAGTCTGTTAGCATCGTTTGGTAGTGGTGTAGTGGTACAGATTCATAAAGGTGGTGTGAATTCCTCCATTAGGGAGTCAACGTAATCTGCAGGCTAAAGAGCTATGCTTGGTGCTACATTGATACGCATCCAGGATCTTACTATCAGTAGCGAAAGAACATCCACTGAGCGGGTAGCGGGATCAGAAATGTTTCATCTCGTAGGAAACAACGGACCGTATAATCGGTGACAGAGTTCTTCTCCTATTTTTAATATTGTCGTTAAGCGCCCAGCTTATAATAATACTCAAACCTTGAAGTGTGCTAGAAGTGTGAGGAATAACCCAATACACTGAATGGTGGAAATGACAATGTATACATGCATGTTGCCTAGTGACATGGCAACGAATATTAACAATGTAACAGTAACATTATATTCCTGAATACAACTAGTCCAATTAATCAATTAAATACATGTGTATATGGCAAGGATGCGTTTGCCTTTAGGCTGATTTCGGATTATTGAAGATGTTCTATGCGAATCTGGTGTTACTAAAATGCACTTACTATTATACAAAATAAACTCGAAACTGTAATGTCTCCGTAGCTTGAGGTGCAATTACGTAAATTCATAATACAATGTCTTTATTTGGTATCTGTATTTTTGTTTTCGAACAAATATCTAATCCCTCTTATGCAACCATATATATATATATGTTAAATACTAACATACTAAGTTTTCATATATTGACAAAGTATTTATCTAATAAAGTGAATTTGAAAAGCAGAAATATGAAAAAATACAGTTAGGAATATTTAAAAAAACCTAAAGCTATGGTTAATATTTCACAAACCTTAATCAAGATAGAACACGTTATGAGATCTGGCCGTAGTCGCAAGCTTTCTAAAATTACACAAAATGTCAGTGCCATGATGTGGATGGCTGAGTTCAGAGAGAACCGTGACATGTTAATATTTGTGCAAATAACAACATAGAAGATGTTCCTCTTCTATTTGTGATTATTATTACAATTCGATCTGTTGTTCCAATGTTATTATTATATTACTATAATTAAAATTACACGGTACTAAATGGAACCCACAATGACAATTGCTTGACAATGTCGTATACACACGTTACGAATATGTGATGGATTTCGGTTCGAGTTCAAACCCTTTAGATCAGATATTGTACATCATTAATGCATGACGCATGCTAGTCTCCAGGTGAATGTATTATTTATCCGCTCAGTGCGCGCCAGTTCAATTGCGGTTACGATGCTACTGTTCCGTAGGTTATTTTCGTGAATGACCAGAAATTGATCGATCAATATTTGCACATAGCTCTCAAGACACATTGTATCTGACTACAAATTTATCTTCTTTGAAACCGGCTGAAGGCATCGATAACAGACCTGTATAATAATTTACGCACAATCAAACTATTATATAAGGTCATATAGAAGTAAAGTTCTTTGACAACAAAGGAACAGTACTGCAGACATCATTTGCAGCCCGAATGACATTTGTTATATGAGAATAGAAATCGAATAAGAGGCACAAAACAACGACCAGATCCCGAAACAAAAAATAACGCAGGTGTACTAACGCCAGCTCAGTGAATGGTAGTCGAGTCTGATGGTGTGGTACGTTCGTGTGTTTCCGTTTTTAAACGCCTTGCAATTGGGGGAGGCAGGAAGATGCACGGGTTCGATCCCTGCCGTTGCACATTTTCATGAAAGGGGTTCGTCTCATGAAGCAATGCCGAAAGCAGTTGTACCGTGGACTCAAAATGTTGGCTTTGAGTCAGCCTGCAGAATATTCGAGATCTCGAAATGTATGCATCCTGGGGACGGGGTCACCGTTTAAGGTGTAAATAAAATCGTGTTGATAGATACAACTGCGTACTTGGGTACGGATACAAACATGTCGTAACTGACATGGAGTTAACTAATGACTGTAAGGACTTGCTCCCTACAAGACTATCAGAGGAGCCATACTCTTTCAGATCATCTGCATCGAGTTTGTGAACAATGCTTTTTGGTGTAATTTTTGGAGGATCCAATATCAATACGCAAGACAATAATGGGCCCGCACAAGACCCTTGGGGCACTTCTAATGGACAATCCTCAAGTGAACCAAGTTTCCCGTTTACTTTAAGCTCCATCAAAGCGAACAATCTGCTCGATAGTCAGACCCCAGGCTATGGGTCTAATTATCAATCCCTAGCTCGCAGATATTAGTCGTGGATGAGAAACTTTATCTGATGCTTCAAAATGATCACTCAATCCTTCCTTACTTCGACATATACTTTAAGAAGTTAGGGATCTGGGCAATAAAGTAATTCAACTCCAATAAACTAGCTCGAATAAACTAGCCTGCGCGCATGGCGTGCTGGGTAAGGTAGGCAGTACCAAAAAGGGAGTCTTGGCAGCATTCCCCCCCCCCAAGTCTGAGGTTCGAATCTTAATATTTGATTATTATTTTTATTGGCAGTATCTCCGTTATAAGATTTGTTAAGTAGTAATGACAACTAATGTGGTCTGCACAGCTACCACTGTGCAGAAAGGTGTTGACATGCATTAGCTTGCCAACATCATGTATATCAGGCTGAGAGCATCGGTGCGTTTTCCAGTGGAGCTATGCAACGGCAGGGCTATGTTTAAAAATGTGATAGTCAAACTGCACAGCTGGGGACCACAGATCGTGGTTTCGTTGGTGTTTCTAGTTACCGCACTCAACGAGATTAGATCTGCATTAGCCACCCAATACTGGATCTGATTCAACGTAGGATTGTCTCAAACGTTAACTCATTGACCTTAGATGTTAATGTATCGAATTTTGATTTTTATGAGATCGACTGGTGTACCCTTTGCTGTACTGTATTGCCAACTATTCTGTAATATATACACTACTAGTCTCTTTGTCGTAGTTATTGAATCAGGTATATTGAATATTAACAGTTTTCTTTGAACAATGAGATGCCACAGAGCAGACGATGCTTCCATTGCAGATTAAAGTATATTTTCCGGGCTGATTGACAGCCAACATTTAACGTCCACGGCAGTAATCTGCTTAGTAATCTCGTGCTTAGTAATCTGCACGTCAATTGAAGATTACTAAGTCGTAATCTTCGATTATCTGTCTTAATATACCTATCGCTCAAACAATACATGCTTTGAAAAGTGAAGAAAGCGTCAACACGTCTTTATTTAGATATGTCATACAACTTGATGATATGCTCATTTTTAAGTAAATTAAATACCTACCAATGATGTGCTACTTATCTTCAAAGATTTTTTTGTCAATACGCGGATTTGAACTTGGTCCGTCAGAGTGGGAAAAAACTGCGTTTGAACCCAAGTCGCCATCACTCTCTGTGTGAGCTACTCCAAGTGTGCAAATTGTTTGAATATTATTTAAAATTGATTTAACTTAAACGCAAAACATCACTGCAGTTGCTGTGCTTATTAACTCGACTACACGTTTTAACGCTAACGTCATCGTGTCGTTTGTAACACATATAGATCTATGATAAGTTTTTTAGAAGTGTCATCACGTCGCTTATCGCACATGACCAAACGCATCCAAACGCCTTTCACAGTGCGAACCTCAGATACGACAGCAGTACAACAAATTACAAGCATCGCACACATTATTAACAGGTTTACACAGTCATTAATCGAACACAGACATCAAGCTATGTTAACGATGAACCCTAGTTAGTATCCCATTATAAGCGTATATGATCATGCTGTACACAGCCCTGCGCTGGAAAAAAAAGATGAATTCCATTCAATGTAAATAGACATCACATTTTTTGCTCACTGGCCGTACGATATGAAGAACAAATCCAAAATTTAGCCTGTTGTCATCTGTTACTTAAAAGGTAGTCATCATCGTATTGCTTTAAACGGCACATTCACGCTATTAGGTTATATTGAGATTCTTTTCGACGAATTATTGGCTCGAAATAAATCAAAGAACCCACCAATGAGGAATTATTAATCATCAAAATGGGAAGATTGGTCGAATTGCGTTTATATAAAACACGGTATCTCATCATCCCTTATGCGCACGTGTATGGTTTGTACGTTAAAATGCCACCAGCGGATGTAAACTTCATTGTTGCTGTGGCAGACAATGTTATCCATTATGTTACGCGTTTGTCTAAAGTTCTCAACTAATCTTGAACGGGCACATATCTTTCACTCCGCTTTTGGCTCCTCCGTACACTTAAAACCGTATCTAGTCAATCGGCAATGCTCAGTTCTGTTTGTGTATTTGTAGCACAAGTTCCGAAAAAGTGTTTCTTTTCAGTGTAATTAGAATGACGCTCCGCGACCCCCCTCCTGGTTTTAGTGCAGACACTACAAAGAGAATAAAACTTGACGACAAAAGTATTCATTGTATTTGTAAATTTAAAATACAGAAAAACAGCATTTATGTGTGCCTCTTCCAGCATAGGGGCATCTCTTTATGTATTTTATTAAAAGCCTTTCTGCCAGCAGAAGGAACTAGAGATCGGGCAAGAAGATATCCCCAGTAACCGCGGCTGGAAAAACAAAAACGTATTATAGACCATTATTCAATAGACTTATAGTTGTCGCGGTTGCTAATCATTCCGAAAAACACGTAACATTGCACACATCTATCATACAAGTTCATTGTATCAGTGATCAGTAAACAATCATTGGATAACAGTAGAAGCCTTCGATGATTGACTCATCTTGCGCCGAATGATTACGAATAGCCAGGGGATGGAGGTGAGGAACAGAAGTGTACAGTTTGCAGCGTACATCCATCGGTAGTCGCCCAAACTATCTCGAAACAGTCCTAAAAAAGTTGCAATAGTAAAATATAAATATATAAAATACGAAACGTCAATGGAAACAGGATTTAAAAGCGAATGCATCTCAGACTTCTTAAGCAAACATTATAGTTTTTCTTGGGTGGCCCTAATCACATAGGTTGAATGAAAGAAGGCTATGTTTGTAAGTCATCATTGTGCGACGGACTGTGTTCTACAGGCATGAGAGGATATTTTTCACAGAATAATGAGAAGTTGGAATTTTATGCACAAAAACCAAATTCGTGATGTCTTACCAATAGCAGGAGGCATGAAGAGGAAGACCGTCCCCGAAATAGTTCCCATCATACCATAGGTGAAGGGAAGCCTTTCAATGCCAAGGTATCGTTCCACGAGACTATAGTAATAAGTGCCTGCCAGGCCAAAGAAAGGTCCTAGACAAAATATGAGTGCGATGAACGAAATGAGGTTTGTACAGAAGCAAAGTAGAGAAAGTAGACCACAGGAGAGGAAGTACGAAACCGCCAGAAGCGAGTCTCGGCCGAGAAAACCCCAGTCAGCGATTGCGGGAAGGCACACGCGACCTATTGCGGTAAGCAAATGTTAGAAACAACCTTTATAATTCCAATGTAGTTTACTGATGCGTATATTTGTTTATTGCTGGATTAATCCATCATGGCGTTACAGACCCACCGAAATTTAGCACCTTTACATAGGAATACATGAAATCAAGTTCGACTTACTACATACAATTTAATCATTTGGTTATGATTACTACTCTGAAATCCACAGTGCGCGTTTTTTTCCGCTGTATCATTAATGCGTGTTTATCATATGCTAGTATTCATAAATATTTTCAAAGCTTACCAATAATGTCGGTGATCGAGTAACAAGCGATAATTATGATTGCATCCTGGACCGCAAGACCGCGCTGTGTGGCATAATCAACGATTGTGGCCAGGAATGTGTCAAATGTCCATTGAAAAACTAGGTTAGCAGCTAGAATGGTGTAGAACATTGGCTCCTTAAATACACTCCATGCTAACATTACAGGTTTCGCCGTTTTCGTTTCAGCTGGACGGGACTCGTCTGTAATTGAAGGTTGACAAGAATCGGTCAGTATTTGGACAGGGGAAAGATTGGTAAGATATGATAGTCAGTGTGATTTCGATCAAACTTTAATTCCATAGGTTATCTCTTGGGCGTATGGCCACCTCTGTTAACCATTTGTGAGAATCGAAGGATTAGAAGCATGTAAACACTGGAAGAGAAACGTGTGCCCTCGTCTATTTTCTGTTCTGATAATTATTATTTGATTATTGTAGTACGTGCGTCATTCTGAGCTTCTGAGTTGAAATGCGTAATCTGTCTAGAATACATACTAGAGTACACGAGCTGTAATTAGAACCACTTCGGATATTAGACCCCGTTACGGAAGCCTTTGTAAAAGAGGATGCGATTTTCTAAGCAACAATTTATAAAAATTGGCTAATACTTTTCGTTTTGATTGTGATCCTAAGGCAGTTTCCATAGCTATGAATGCTGCACATCACACATGCGCCTGTGCCCTTAATTAAATTATGATAGCCAATTTCGACTTTGAAACTTCGAGGCTACAACACCTGTAACGTGTTCAATTCACGCGCACAAAAAGAGTCAAAATTCCCAAGCTTTTCACACACTTTTCAAAGTAAGTCTTCCGTTGGAAATTATAATACAAGTAATAAGAGTCATATTTATTACCACTCTTGCCTTGTGACCTTTACCGTTTGGTGATATACTATATTATAGTAAAAATCGTTCAAAGTTACAACATTGCTTGAATTCGTATATTCCATGATGGGGGCAAAGTGGGCATCTTTTAGAAATCCACATTTCGGAGACACCCCACGAATGCTAGTCATGTTGCCCTCAACGCTTCCATTTTCCTCATGTGGAAACCTAAAAATCTGATATTTTTTTCGCAAACAATTTAAAATATGTTCGACAATCCCAAAGTACACATGGGTTGTTTCCATAATAAAGTAGCAAGTTTTTATTAATCAACCAGTTTATCAAAATTGAAAAATTAAATAATAATTTCAAGAGCAGTTTCGGGTGAAAGTCATGGAATTTTCTTTGAAAAGAGTTACCCCTTTTTGTTCCTCAAAAAATCTAAAGCTGATGAGAAGTTATTGCTAAAGGAGTCGTATGCGTCTCAGAGATGGGTCTTCTGATACGTTGTTGACTCCGATTCTTACCTCGCCGAGAAGGCGCAAGAAGGCTTACTTTCAAAATTCATTACTTCTCCAAATAGCTAACGATCTAAACTACTTTCGCCCGTAAGGAAGAGGTCTGGCGTCAGAGCGACGCACAGCAAGGTGGTAACACGTACAGCAAAAAGCAACAGCAAAACAGCCCGACGTGACAACAAAAACAAACAAATTCTCACCTCAGGAACAGTTAAGATACTTCAAGTGTTTGATATGCTTATGAGATACTACGAACGATGTTTGTTTTTATCGTGTTAGAATTTACGTACCGTCATTCGAACGTTGTAGGTTAGCTGATGACTCCTCCTTGATGAAGCAGGCAACAGGTGTAAAACTTAGAAGGAGGACACCAACCGTCAGCATAGCATATCGAAAGTTCAGACGTTCCATGATGAAGGTGATCAATGAGGGAAAGGTGAACGATGCCACGGGAGACGCTGCATGCGCGATGCCAAATGCTAGACCTCGATATCGGTCGAAGTGCTGGGTGAGCAGGATGTTAACCACAATCAGGATAGCGCCGGACCCGAATCCGTGAATTGCTCCGTAGGCCAGTGTCATCAAAGCGACGTTAGGGACGAATGCACCCAGAATGAAGCCTAGGCCGTTGACAAAGACGCCAGCTATCAGCAGGGGCCTCAGAGGGAATCTCTGAGCCAGTGGACCGACGATAACACCTTGCATTAAGATAAACGCCTCGTATAAGTATTACTTACCAAATTTTCTTATTATCATATCGTGACAGATAATTACTGAGCACATTAAAGGACATGTGCATACTATATATAATATATATGTATAGTAAAAATTACCATATATATCTTAATCATTAAGCATGTCAATGACAACCGGCAACATACTCCTAAAATTCATAAAATATTAATGAAATGGTTGAGGCACTTTCTATTTTTGTCTGAACACTGGTACAAAAGCTGAGATAAGAATTTCACTGTTGTGATAAGGCCAAATAAGAAGACGTTCTCCGTTTCGCTGGCTACCCTGAGGCACCGAGAGGCTATCTCTATTTGAAGGACTCCGTTTGCAAGCAAAGTTTTATCTCTGAGATGCGCACATGCTAGAGGATATATAAAGATCAAAGATTCCCTAGTATAAATACGCAGGATGAATGGATTTCATGCGATAGAGAATCATGAGAAAACTGAGACCATCAAGGAGTTTTTCAGCCAGACGTATCCGTCAAGCGCCGAAATCCAACGACGAGAAATGAATCCGAGGCCCACATTACCAGCTCGGATCGATCATTTGGTTCTCAGTGACGTAGATTCCTCGGCGGAGCATATGTGCAAGCATGAAACTCTCAAATAAACGCAGTGAGGTCCTTAAGGGTACCCCAGCTTGTATTTACAAATCATTGGCGTGGCACTTTCGCTAATATTCCTGCGCATGCCTGAAACTGGCGATATCCCGAATCTCTTCAACTTTGTAATGATCTGCCCTGTCCATAAAAAGTGTTGTTCATCCGATCCAGAAATCAAATGCCGGGTATCATTAACTTCCGTATCATGCAAAATCATAGCACCATTTACGACAATGTAAATAGACATGATCTCATATACACGTTATTCATTTTAGGTTTAGTAACCCTATAAAAAGTTATTACATCGACAATATTGAATTGACAGCAGTTTGAGTGATCTGGGAGTCAAATGCAAAGTCGAATGTAAGGAACTAGTTATAATGATTTAAGTTATAAGAGGGTAAACTTGCCACACACAAGGTCGTGGTGGTCCAAAAAAAAAAAGTTATAAGAACTCCGTAAAAATTATTTAAACATGCTAAAATAAAACATTATTTAAACATGCCGAAGAATAATCTACGGCTAACCAAAGTACTCTTCCGTGCGATTCCCACAGTCACGAGAAACAAATTGCACATAAAACCAAACTAAATAGCAACGAAAGCCTGTGTGACCAACGTCTTTGCGTGCTCTTCGTCTAGCCAGTAAAAATACCTAGACATTGCTTCTTTCAGCCTTTGTTTGTTGTGTCAAATAAAATGTATTTTATTGGTATGTATCCCCCGGGCGATCCACCCACCCAATTTCAAACCTCAACTTCAGTCTTGAAGAGCTTCCCCCGCAGGCCGTTCTTCATGGATCTGAATGATATATGAATGGATCTGGAGGTGATAATCTAATAAAGTAAATTTCTCGGTTCAGTTTGCCGAGTTACCATCTGCGTTGACCGTTTCATCATTGTCAAGCAGTTCACAATATATCGCGTCTCCTTCTGGCCTCACCAAATACATAGCATGATTTTATGGAGATGAACTTTGGGTAGAACTATTCCATTTTGCGATGGGGATCATAGTAGAATATCAGTTTTTGATCTGCCGCAATAATTTTTTTTGTGAAGAAGACGCCTTCTTGGTT
Organism: Stratiolaelaps scimitus; assembly: GCA_019614645.1. Classification (NCBI taxonomy): domain Eukaryota; kingdom Metazoa; phylum Arthropoda; class Arachnida; order Mesostigmata; family Laelapidae; genus Stratiolaelaps; species Stratiolaelaps scimitus. The sequence continues at coordinate 1,460,418 of JABWDB010000059.1, read as the reverse complement.
TCCGAGCAAGCAAATTGTGAGAGGGCGTCAATAGCATCTTCGTTTTCAGTTTCGTGGCGCATGTAAACGACCTACTATAGTTGACTGATATTACACATTACATACATATTCAAAATAGTTTCCTAATTCGTTGCATAAAAACGAATGTACACTTGCACACTATTGGGAATTAATCTTAATCAATAGGAAATTAATACCAGTCCATGAAATTTTATGAGAACTCACCACTGAAAAGCATCATGAGATTGGTGATACTGCTTGGCCAGGATGCGTGTCCTCGAGGAATACCGAATTCATCTGAGATCGCGACCAAAAGTAGACCTGAACAGCGGAAGCCTACGGAGCCTCCACAAATAAGTAGTGCACACGCGAAGCATGTGATCCATGAGCGCAGACTGTCAATTTTTCGATTAGTATGCAATTGCGAATCCGGGTCCTTGTAGCGGGGAGCGAGGCTAGTTACACCTTCAAACCCCAATTGCTGGTGTTGATCTTGGCACATCTCAGCTACACAACTAGCTAAACGTTGATTTAAGCGAACGATACGTCCAACAAATGTACGAAATAAATGGTTTTCAACGTACTTAAACTACCGGTCGAATTACCTTGAGGAACACTAATCCTATCCAAACAAGACGGGTTTTTTATAGGAAATCGTCTTCATCGGGTTGTAGTGGATCCACTATCAGATCTCATGACGAGGTACACTTAGTCAGTGGTATAGCAATATACATGTAACACTGTTACCTTCCTTTAGTCTAAGCACTCACTCAATATTCATGCTGCGCACATCACGCAGGGTGACTGGATCTGTCGTCGCGCAGCCGTAAAGATGGATGATAAGCGATAGTACTATTATTTTGATTACTGATGTTAAGAGTCGTAAACGAGGGCACTTGTCATTTGTAGATTAATTGCCGTCTGTCTATTTTAAGGTGCCTTTCCACAAGCGTGATATGTTTTTTCTTTACAACGACCACATGAGCCAACTCTTAATTGGGATGTGACATGGCTTTTAGGGAGTACGCGTATTAATGCTATAAATCAGTATCGAATCATAATAATGTACATGGATCCACTCAGTTTAGTGATGAAATGAAGAATTAGCTTCAGAGCTCGAGTCTGCGTAGCTTTATATATCTTCTTCTTATATATATATATATATATATATATATATATATATATATATATATATATATATATATATATATATATATACGTAGAAAGAGTGATCACGTAAATATTGCTTCTATATTTCCATTCGGTTATTATAAACTTTATTTTTAAGATCAACGTTTCGATGCATTAGAAAAGGAGAAACCCAAGTCATTCACTAGGCCCAGGAGTGGCAACAAGCATAGGAATTGACAGTTTAAAAAATGCTATTCGATAAAGGCGAACATCGACCCTTTTCAGGTATTTAACGTTTTTTGCTTTTAAGACCTCAGGTCCTAGGCGGGGATTATAGATAATTGAAAACATAGAAGCACGTTGAATATGCCTTAACTCTCCTCGTATAGCTTGAATTTGGCGATATGGTATGATATTGGACATATATAACTAAAAGAGTATTATATTTATATTGGAAACACCGCCCAGACGGTTTGTAATTTTATCAAAGGTTGTTATAATATCTTCTGATGAGGTTATATAAAAACAACACCAGAATAGAAATTGCTAAAGGGTTAATACTGATATTTTGAAGATTTACATTTTCGAGCCATCGCTACCAAGCAAGCTCGAGGTGTTTGAAAACTGTCAGTTTTGATGAATTTACGACGAGGTTCCATATCTGTTGTACTCATAAAACCAACCCGATGTCATCATGTTGGTATGACTATCATCTTACTCGAATCTAGCTCATCAATGGCTTTGTCTAATGATGAATCAATATTACATTTATACTTAGTTTTTGTCTCAACACCCGAACAACAAACCCAGTTTAGCCATGAGAATTCTACTTTGCATAATAAAAATATTCTTAAAGCGGGCCAAGCGAGTGCGTCATTGCACAGTGAGCATTACTTCAAACTAAATAACTGCCAAATAACGAACCCTATAATACATGACTAAAGCAAAATGTATTTAAAAGGCTGTGATACCGTGATGGAACGCAAAGAAGTTGGCTTTTTATTTATAACTTGATAGAGCCACTAGGTGGTACCGGCCGTAAGTATTCATCACTATCCCACAAAAGTCATCCTTACCGTCGGGGCTTTAATTTTCGGCTAAGGCAGATTATGCTAAGCCAGCCAAACAGACAGATATATTATAAAGCATATTGGTAGATGCGCCATTATGAAGCTTCCTTGAAATTGACGTTATCACTCTAGCCCAGCTTGAACCAACAACATTCGTCCCATGGGGCGTTTAAACAAAATATATCAATACGGTCTATTCTATTTATAATTATGCTCCACTGCGTTGGCAGGACTTTGTGATTTCTGAAGGCAAAATCTTGAAATAGATGACATCTTTAAAACTTGATCCAATATCCAAGTAGCGATGTCCACTGAAGAAATACCAATCCATACGCCGAGGGTCCCTCCTACGTATGCGGCAACAGCCTCGAAAGTGATCAGTTGCGAATATTCGAGCTGCTCAACACTACTGGATGAAAAGCGAAATGTCACCTGGAAGACAAAACATACGATGGTAAAATATTGAGATTCTTCTCATTTCTTTACGGTAAAACCCTTACGGTGCCGTTCTAATAAAGTTATAAGTATGGGTCGTATATAATAATATATGGTGAAACAATTAATACCAGAGAGACACTTGTTGCTACTACAGATATCAAGGTGTTTGCTTATTATTGTTGTTATTAAATGCATGTTTATTACTACTAGTGCCGCATTAATAGTCACTAGAGGTCTGTCTCATGTCTTGTAAAAGTACGAGTGTGTTTTGCCTTATAATCATTTGGAAAGAAGTAAACGCACAATGAATAAATGAGTCAGTTCCAAGTCAGCGACGAAAGGTCAGTTAACGATGGTGCAACCCAAGTGAAAGCCAACAGAATTTCTGTTAAATGTTAGTTTAAACTTATGCGACTTTCACAATAGTTCAGCCGCATTTGAGAAAAATACAGCTGACCTACTTGTTGAATTTTTCGCTTGTTCATTAAATTTATATTTTTAGCTAATTTAGCTTAGATTTATTAGTCATTCTCGTGTATTGCTCGAAAATAATTGGAGACTCTTGTATATATGGCTAGAGTATGACGTCTTATACTATCTATAAAATAACAGGCAAAGGTAATAAGACAACCCTACCAATCGCAAACAAGAGTTAGAAAATTTCCATTTGACCACAAGCAATGTTTTGCAAAGAATCAAACGGCTATGAGAATCGCGGGTTTGGGTGATCAATGTGGTGAGGCAAGCTAGAGAGTGGTGATCCAGAAACGAATAAACTTTCTGAATCCAGAAAGTTGATTCCGAAAGGCGAAGTACAGATAGTAAAGTACTATGTTCTTAGGGATCCCATATTGATTTTCATAGTCTTCTTGGTGATCCAGCAGGACTTCCTTGAAATACTTTGCTAAGAGAAGAAAACATACCCATACCCAATCAGCATGCGTCTCGTGTGTCTATGACACTGTTCTATTCTATGTTGGATATTGATTATGACTGTGAGTCATAAAATAGAGAATAATTAGAGGAGCAGTTGGGGACAGGGTACCGAGGGAGGCGATGGGAATGTCTTTCTATACAGCGAGGGAAGGACGCTGTCTTTGTTCCCGTAATTACGAATCGTTAGTGAGTTGTGGCTCTCGTGATGCTCCAAAAATAAAAAATAGCGGACCAGATAAATGCGATAAAGCCCAGAAACGCGCCCTCAAACTGTTAACGTTAGTATCTAATTGGTCCCTTTAACATTTTATGACCAAAGGACCGACCCACGGAGGAAGGAAAACGACGAAGAAAGTAATTTACACCTAAATCAACAATAGTGGATCACTAGAGGACAGAATTTAGGGAAACGTAGGTAAGGTAAGCTTTATTGGTTTATTAATTAAAGGAACTGCACTTTCACAATGCTTAAGCTCTCTTGTATGTCACGCAGCGGGACTCGAACCTGCGGCCTCTGGCTTCCAACAGCCAGAGACTCAGCCGTCCAAGCCACCGTGCTGTTAGACAATTCGTCGTTATCCACAGATCGAAGTAGTTCTACCCAGCAACTGAATCTCTCCGCCTCTCTTGAATCTGATTAGATCGACAAACGAATTCAGCCATGTATCTATAACGTAATACTACGACATATGGGAATGAAGTCAAACATATTCGCTCTGGTCAGGGGTTTACATGTTCATCAACAAATGTACCCAAGGTAGATAATGATCACACTTTCCATCGGGCCCTCCCTATCTCTTCCAGACGTCATAAGTGTTTATATTATAATACCTCCTCCATCGGCAAATCAGGTGATAGTCGAACGTTCTCCGATTTCTGATAGTATCATTATAATGATCTCATCTTTGAGACCAGGAGACCAGGTTCGAGCCCCGCTGCGTGACATATAAGAGAGCTTAAGCATTGCGAAATTGCAGCTCCTTTAATAAACCAATAAACCTTTACCTTTATGTGGTTGCATGACTTGGCAATCCCAATTGTCATTCAATTGGGAATTGTGGTGTCGACATCGCATCTAAAGTAATTGAGCAATGTCTTCGGCTCCACCTCAACATTCGCCCACGCACCTCGATTTCATAAAACACAGGACTCCCCCCTCCCCTGCGTGGAACAAGCGGGAGCAATGGAGGATCCACAATATGTTGCCTCAGAGAAAAGCCGTGTTTATTCAACCTCAAGTTGCTTTTACCCACAGATCAGTGGTTCCACCTCTTATCACCACCTTTCTCATCCTACTGATTGTAATCAAACGGAGGGATTCTAGCAGCTAACCAGACGAAAAGAACCACAAAATAACTATGACTGAAAGAACTACGGTGACTGGTGCTCTTCGTGCTGTTAGACCATTCCCATGTCACTTAAAATGCCTCTACTATAATGCTCAATATGCAAACTTGTCGCTCGCCAAACTCTCTCAGGCTATTGCAAGCTGAACGCCGCCAACATGGCCATGATCTTCGAGAGAAAGCTGGCTAACCACGCCTGTTCATGATAGAGAGCTATCTTTTGATGATAAATAAACAATTGTATTATCGTAAAATTTGTTTTTATCTTTAATATACAATTAATTATAAGGATAAGAAAGTAATTTATTAAAGGTTGAAGGTAGTAATTATTTACAATTTTCCGTCGAGACAGGCGAATTCGTGGGTGTACTAATTTGGTAGTGAGGTACTACTTGTTATAAAGAGATCTCTTCGACCAAGCCAAGTTGACTTTGGCCCAATCCGGTTCTTGTGTTATCTTAGCACCTCTGCAGGCGGAGCGGGTCGGAACCCAGTTGCACGCTTGACTGTGTTGTTCGATTAGTTATGTAACGTTACCTCTATAGTCATCACAGAGGATTTTAGTCTCCCTGACATCGATTGAAGTAATGCAGTTATGACTGAATGAGACCCTTAGAGTTGATGTTTATGAATTTTTCTGTCATGAAGGGCCTCTCACAATTAGTTGAAGATCACACCCGAATCAATGAAGGTGGTTTGTCTCTTCTTGATCTTCTTTTATCATCCGACCCTGCCATCTTTGATTGTTTAGCTGTGGTTGACCCTCCATTATCTTCTGATCACAAGGGCAGTTACCTCTGGCCGATCGTGGCCGATCTTTTTTAGTTTCTGTCGTAGTAAGTACAAGCGAGTTAGTGATCACATGGTTCTAGAGGAATCCTCTCTTTTATTTACCAACTCCAAAGAGCTCTTTAGATACACTGACAAACAAATTTATGGGCTTGACGAAATTGACGCCATACGCCACAATCGGAATCCTGTGAACGATGACATGGCAAAGAAAGAAATCTTCAAGGACTTTTCCTCTCGCATTTTCATTGCTTCGTGTGCAAACAAACCACTATTGCCTCATGATTCAGGCATCACTATACCTGAATCATAGACATTACCACAGCCCCTCAATAGACATTACCAGGGACTCATTAATTTAAAAAAATGGTGTCTCTAATCGATTCCAGCGGTCATCGGGACCTCAGTTTTAATGTGCTCTGAGCGTCATCCTGCTAGTCAATGGTTGATGGCGTCTTTTCGTTCGGGTCTGATGTTAAGTATAGTAATCTTCTTTCATCAAGCACTATTCGCCGGCCTCTCAGCTGATTCGCGTGGCGCTTCGACACATGTTTTCCCTGTTCTTACTTCATAGAGAACATTTCCGATCCTTCGTAGCACCATATCTGGGAACCACGTAGGTTTCTGCGGTCGAGCCCGCGAAATGGATTGACGCAACTGGTTTATAGACGCATTCATAACACGGACAGCTCGTCTATCATTGACCTTGTTCTGCCCACCGACCCAGATGTCGTTGATTTTCTAGTTGTAGCCGATAGAAGCAAACCTGATATTAGTTAATTGACGCATATTCTGTAGCCCCAGTCAAAGTGTATTCTCAACGTACGACCGATGCATGCAATACGTGCATCTCATCTCGAGCGCAGCGGTTCCCTGAAACACTATCACCTTTGAGAAAATATTCACTACTTGATCGAACCCATCCCGAACCGAGGAATTTCAGATACGATTATACAAAGCAACACTAGATTGAGGATTTTAGAAGCGTCGGTGCTCTTTATTGAAAGCACTAAAGAATTCTTTATATGTGTGGGTAAAGGCAGAGGTGGCTTTGAAGAAATGGCTCCATAAAGCGCGATAAGCACACGACAGATGATTCGGGAAAATCTGAGATTGTCTATATTTTTAGGATTACCTCGCCGATGTCGCCGCTGACCAAGTGGCGACTGATGGGTGAGAAGATCTTAAACCTGACCGTTCCTCTCCAATCTGTATCGAGGTCGACAAAAGTGAAGTCAAAATAAGGATTCTTCCCCAGTCTCACCCCAGACTGTTTGTGACACAGATACAATACACAACAAGAACTCCAAACTGGAGGTCCAACAGGGCCATAGTTCATAACCTGTGCGCAGATGGCATCAAATTATATGATCAAAGTGATAGTAGTGATGGCAAGACTCTACTACAATCCTCAACTGATGTAGCATTCAAGTAGCTTGAAAACATCGAGATGCCAATATCTGGGCCTAAATGAGTAGCTCTGTCGTACTATAATCATAACTTTATATACCCTTTAAATGGCACTTCCATCCCCAGAGTGCTAACTATCTGTGACATTGGCATTGTTGCAAGTCCTCTTTTAAGTCTCGGCAAACATATTATATTACCGAAGCTATCCGGTCGCCCTACTGTCCCAATTAACTCCGCCCTGGAGGTGTTATTAGCCTTGGAATAGGAATACCAACGATGCTTTTCATAAGAAAGGCGTTGACTCTGTTTGAGATAAAGACTGCACTTGTCTTCCTACGGAGTTCAAATCATCTGGTAGCACCTGCAACCGAACCAAGCCTGATGTCTTAAAGCTCGCCACGGGCCTGCATCGCTCGTTATTAAACAGATACGTTTGCCTCCTGGCCGTCACACCCCTATCCCTGAAAGACCTGGAACGTCTATTCACACTACGCCTGCTTAGTCCGAGTTCATCAGCAGCTGGGAGAGAACGTTGGCCGCAGTCGATGTTGAGTGTTATAATTCGGGAGAAGTAACGAATGCTATGCGGAGATGAGAAACCGGATGAACAATCATATAGTGACACGTTTTGCAGTTCATGGGTTCCACCACATTCTCTGCAGAACAACGGGTTACGAATATGATTTCAGGTGATGCGTACTACTATCAACACAAGGTTGTGGAGTTAACCCGCATATTCTCCTGATATAAGCCCGCTGTTCTGTTGATTTGGCCAATTGAACGGGAGACTGGGAGCAGCCAACTACCAAAATTGGAACGAGTTCAAGCAAGTACTCAAAGCGATAATATATTACCTCGCGCATGGAGGTCAATGAAGGGTGTGTAAGAGCTAACGACCAGATGTCAACGTATAATAAATTCTCACTTATCATACATAAAAAAAATATTGCATTACGATGAATGAATAACTTGTTAATAAAAAAAAGTCCGGCTGCTTTGCTTGAATGTATCTAATATTGTACAGGATTGTATTATCACACAATACATACATGTTAAGGTTTTAAAGGGGAGCTGCCGGTCGTGCAGCTATGTATGTATTTGCAGGTGGACCTAGTGTAATTTTGTGTTTTTTATTGTATTTTATTTCTGTACCTGTGAAAGGCGATGATAGTAAATGTCATTCCTCAGTCTTAGAAATATATAAAATACATCTCTTATATAACTTGCCCTTAGCTGAAAATAAAGAAGTCTTTGTATTGTCTAGTTAGATAAACAGCTACGCTGAATGATATAAACATAAACATGGCTGCGTTCGATCGAAGACCAACGAAAGTACGTCGACGATGCAAGCGACCGCTATTCGAGTACCTAGGCTAGGCTCCCGTCGTTGTGTCCATCCTTATTTCATTGTCTTCATCTCGGTACCTATTTTTCCTCTACAAAGTGCAAGAACTCAGCCCAAATCGCTTCCCTTATCGCTGTATGAAATGTCCACTTTTGATCTTATCCGTATTTGCTATCTAGTTATCAGCCAGGACACAACGATTCCGAAATCAGGAAGAATCAGCACAGGTTGGTGGTAATCAGTTTAAAAGATGTCCTTGTGGAAATTTTGGTTTCACCTCACAGTTCAGCAACGCTTAAAACTTAAACATCTCCATAACTTAGAAGGACTCAAAGCTAGCATTTAACGTCGACGGTACTGCTTTTAGCATTGCTTCATAAGACTGACGCCTTTAAACACCTCCAGACCCTATATTATTTCGACCGTTCTAACTTCGGCGGCGGAAACTGACCCCTACTTGGTTTTGCGAGACGTACGTTGTGCGAGCGCTTGATCATCGGATATCTTGGACAGGAGTGTTTTTGCTGACAGGAGGGGTGACTTATTAGTCATCGCTGGTCTCGGAGATCCCGCAGCGATCGAGGTGAAAACCGGCTTCGGGAGGATTTTAGTTACGAGCTAAGTGCTTTAAGCATGTTGAAACCAAACTGTCTTCAGGCAGCTGTCTTCAAACAGGTTAACATTCAAGGTAATTCAGGATGAACCGGGCACCTTTGTTCGCGTCAACGTAACGGAGGACGCTGTTGGAATTTTTGAGGAAGGTTTTCTTTAAAATTTTTTTGGTTTTAATAACAATCAAAATTTATTACACAGAGGTCTACGTAATGTGTGTTTTATGAGTCGAAACACTCACCCTTGACTTCAAAGACACATAAAGAATTACTATATTGACAAATATACGACCGTCGAGCGCCTTAGTTTTCATGCGTCGAACGTCTTCGCTCTTTCGGTAAACGCGATTATGAATTTACCCTTTTTTGGGATTACGGGAATGCTTGATGGTCAAACTAGTTTACCGATGACACTTACCTCAAAGTGTGAATCCTTGTCAGCCGCGTTGACTTTGGGCATTTGCGCAATACTTGCTAACCTTAGATCGTAACGAACTTCTCTGCATGGAGCTCTGCATCTTTCAAAGCATTTCTGTAAAGGCAGACGGGAAATACAGAAAAGAGTACGTAGCCGTAAATATTCCACCACAGGATTTGAACCCGCCGCCGTCAAAGACCATGTCTTCTCTAACACGATGTGAATCGTGATCTCCCGCATCGGAGGCAGAAACTTAGCCTCCCAGGCTGTGCCCCGGCCCGAGACTTTGATATTGCAGAAAAAAATAAAACGAATAAATAGGAAAATAAAAAGATCACTTCATTGTACGCAATTTTCAATACAATACAAATTCACCTTTATTATTGGAAGCAAGGTGGACATGGTAATATTCAGGGCAATAAGTTGACTGCAGGCATTATCATTGTTATTTTTATGATACGACAATTTATTTATGAGAACGTCAATTTGAGCGATTATTACAAATACTCGCGTTTCTAATTGTATTGGCCATGCAGCGAATCTCGAATCTTGATACGTTTGAGATTTAGATTAGCCAAAAACACTGAAAGCGGGACCTTGAAGCAGCCACCAGTGAATAATTACTCTTTCAATAAATTGGTTTTGTATGATATTATTAAATATGATAATTCAGGTATCTCTACTGGTATTAGACATCCCGGAGCCGCAACGTTTCCCACTGTTAAACCTCAGAGTTCTCCGCAATTGGACGTCGCCCGAACTAATGGAGCGATTACTGTGCAGATACATTATATAGATATAATATAGCAAAATGCGAATATAATTCACGCAGTAGATACGTTTATTTGTTTTTCCCAAAACCCGTTTGCTTATACCGTCCTTATGGGTTATTAAATGGGTTTTTGTTTTATTGCTTTAGCGTTGAGGGAGCTTGCTTTTAATAAGATATTAAAGTACTTTATTATCCAGACTTTTTCAATGATTATACTTTTTGTTGTTTTAAATGTTTCAATTTTTTACCTGTACTACCTGTATTAAGTTAAAACGTATGCTTGTTTAAGGATATGATAACCAACTACTGTGTGTAGCAGCGACATACTCTAACGTCATGTTGTGGCTATCTGATCAATGACATAAAAATAAGGTTGTTCTGTCACTGTAGCCTTGTCTGTGATGTCCAAGATACGGTATGAGACTCATAAAATGTTGAAAGGTGTTGTCTCCGTTTCCTACTGTATTCAATTACTTCGAGAGTCGAAGACCCGCCGAGAAACATCCGGACAAATTGTGGCTTGGGAAAGGTACAATGGCCAGTTCAGTGCCAGTGTTTAATGAACCAGTCGAAGGTACTGATAATAATTAGCGTAAATATCAAAGGAGTTCGTTATTACAAGATATCTTCCGACAATAAACAAGGATTTTTTCGATATCTGAAAATCTCTGAGCTCTGGCTGCTATTAAGCGACCATTTCAACCGCTCTGTTCTTTGGACTTGGTCCCATATAATTTTAGTTGCCTCCGTGAAATTGAAGGAATTAGATGATGGCTTACGCGTGGAAAATTCGATTTGACCAAATATTAGCTAGACAGCCATTGATAAGGTCATAGAACACTAGTCCCGAGGCATAAACAATCAAGGAGTGTACGAGAAAATATATATTTTTTTTGTATTTCAATCACTTAGTTTAAAAATGGCAGTCTAAAGACGTTCAAGTTTCATCCGAACAAGAATAGAATCTTGCATCTAGCTCCATCACTATTGGATTTATTACAAAGCCACTATACCTGGTATTCTGTTGTCTTCATAAAAGCATCCTTGCAGAACTCGAGACCACGGTCGTAGTTTATACAGGTTTCATAGTGTTCAAAATTCCCGATGAACTCATGCGTGTAGGTAATGCAACTGCATAATTGCAATTCATTTTCGATAAAACACTCCTGGAGGCACGACTCTCTCGAATGAAAGCCGTTGAATTGAGCCTGGTGGACACAATCACATACAGCGAGAGGAAAAACATATATATCGTAATTTCATATCCTTAACCCTAGACTAAACCATCGGTATAGTACACGAATAGGTGTTTGACGTTGAGAAGTCACCATTTTCAAATATTACCGGACACAACATGAAGCTTATTTTTAAAGACAATAATGAAACACGCTTGTTATAATGAGTTGTCATATGGTATAGCCGATCATTGCAATAGATGATTCAACGACAACGGATACGTTTTAGAGAAAGAATTTACTAAAGTTTAAAGGCTGAGCCCGCAGTACCGAATTCGCAAAAACGATTAATTGTCTAAATCATTTCACTTTATTCAAAAGCGCGTCAAGCAAATGCCATCAGCTCTTTAGGTTCGAGGCCCGCTGCGTGACATATATGAGAGCTTAAGTATTGTGAAATTGCAGCTCCTTTAACAAACCAATAAAGCTTTACCTTTACCTTACTTTGCGGATGCCAGTGGATATCCACCCGAAATTTAACCATATGGATTTTCCCAAGACAGAGGGTTTAAAAACTATCATTACTGAGAGCGCGTAACAGAATAACTGTCAGATATCCTAGAAACTTCAAAAAGTAGCGAAGTTTTCTCAAAAACCCGGCTGCTACTTACGATTTTAATCATAGAGATCTCGATTGGTCTTTCCTCTTCTCATCTCTTAGTGTCTAAGCAACTGTAAACAGGTTGTCTGACTCCGTGATGTCCACAATTAACAAATACACCGGACTATTCCCCGACACCGGCATTCCTGTACGAATTAGGCTTGGACTATCCCTGAGTCAAGAGTTGTATCCACCAAGTGGCAACTAAAATGCGCTCATTACGTACGACTAGTGTCTGCTGACCTAGTGCATGGTAAGAAGGGATTTGCCTCTTCCTCCATCTCCTCTCTGTGGTTCAACGGCTCAGTAATCTCTGATACCTCTGTTGTTTCTGAAGCTCTAAACAAGTACTTCTCGTCTTGCGTCGATATCGATCCACATAGCAAGAATTCATATACCATCCCCTCCACCTATTCATGTTTAGTATAATCTCGTTTATCTTTTACATATTGCCATCCCGACGGGGTTGAACATATCGAATTGCGAGCTGAATCACTCCAATCATCAAACGAGGTGATAACCAGGTTTGTGGTAACTGGAGACCAATCACGGTATCCTCCTTCTTGGGGAAAACTGTTGAAAGGGTTTTCCTTGATCAGCAGAATTTATTTCGGCTGAACACAATATCCTCTACCAACAACAGTCCAGCTTCTGCAAGCACTGCAATATCATCCTCCCGATAGTACGACTCTCGGAATCTCCACGAAAAGCAAAGGACTCCGTCCAGCAGTCGCTGGTAATCCTACTCGACTTGCGTAAGGCTTTTGACTATGTCAGCCCTATTATTCAACGTCAGTTTTCAATTTCAAAAACACCTTTAATAACAAAGGGAAGGTATACATTTGGTTTACAAAAATTTGTTAGTGTATAGCACAAGCATTCGTGTTGCTCGAAAAGAAAAAATATTGTTGATTCTTTCGGGTCTGGCGATTTTTACTGATGGCACAGTTTGTCCACTCCGCAGATTATTTTGTCTAACGTTAAAGTATTTATAATAGGTGTTTGAGGACAGTAGCCTTTTGCAGAATCGTATATCTGCCTTTTTGTGTAAGTCCGTAATAGGCGAGCGATTGATTCCATATCTAGGCGAGACGCGGGTTAAGCACTTTGATTAAAGTCGCCCCATAGCGCCCAAAAGGTTTTTTTAGATATGGTCGCCAGATTTCACAGCAGTATGTAAATTTGGGTATAACAAAGCTCTTATAGAGCTGCATATATAAAATTCCAGCTTTTGAAAAAAATGGCTGTCCGTGAGGGTCTGTCAGATACAATGTTGCACATTTAGGGACGGATATTATCATGTCCTTATTAGAGCACCACTTTGAGATCTCATCAACGGCTTTCTGTAGATCACGTCTTTCACATTCGGTTTTCGATGGGCCATAAAGCTTGAGATCCGTGTGGTGTTTATGGATTATCGACTGCGGTGTGTTTTTTATGCCTAACATATAAATAAGATGGGTATAAATATAGGTATAATACAAAATAAGATGGGCCCCAAATAGTTACCGTGAGGTACCCCAGAGCTTGGGGTACCGTCCCAAAGCACCGTAGCTGCTAATACAGTTCTTTACACGTACGCAAAATGAGCGGTTACATTGCTAAAGGTGAGTAGTGATTTACTCTATCAAACGCCTTAGAAAAATCGAAATATATGCAGTCGAACATTTGTTTGTTTTTTTATGTGAGAGGTCCAATCTTGAACCATATGAACCAGCTGAGTGGTGGTGGATTTCCCCTTTTCAAAACCATCCTGTGCTTCATCAAGTAACCCCTGAGTTGTTAAAAAGTAAACACATGATCTACAAGTAATTTCTCAAGTTTAATACAAGCTATAAGAGGCTGGGCCACTGGTCGGTAGTTATCAACATCGGATTTAATTCCTTCTTGTGGACATGGGTGACCACAGATGTTTTGAAATACTCTGGTACAGTGCCGTCCTCATAGGATCTACAGTAAATAAGATACAGGGTGAGATATGATTCTCCCAACTTTTTTGTAAGAAAGAGGAGGAATTGAGTGTGGTGGAAAACTACGTTTCATGGGTAACGACTGGATCTTACTAAATATCTTTTCCTCTGTTATTAAAAGAGAGGTAAAATTATTAATTTGCAAGAGAGGTAAAATCCGTAGGAGCCATGCTAGGCAGTTTTACGTAGACGGTTGAAAATAAATCATTGAAAATGTTGGTTTTGGGTTTGTCGTCTGCTACAATCGTACTATCCTTTATCAGAGCAGCTATCTCCTTCCTTATTTTCCAACGCTTATTTGCGTACTGAAAGAATTACTTACAGTCTTTAAAGTCAAGATTCGATTCCTCAAGGGTGCGAAGCCTGGTTCTTGCTTTTTGTAACCTGGTTTCATCTAGGATTTGCATTTGTTTTCATCAAAGCCTCTAGTTCGTTTATATGGATTTTAAGACTCATGTTTCTCGATCAGATCAAATTTCTTCGCTTAGGTACGAATGGCTGCTTCAGAGTACTTCTCTGTCAATGTCTCCAGCGCACCTTTTGCAGACTAAATCATCCAGATCATCAGAGAGTCTAAGCACCATGTGTTTGTTAAAAATGCCATAACAGTATTGGTAGAACGCGAGAGATGGGCATGAGATGGAACGGTGTACGCAGTCTGGCAGATGGGGCTGGGGATTGACTGAAACTGAAGTCAAACTCCAGTGAGTCAATATTACGAGATTTCGCTAATTCCATCTCGGCAACTTCGCTCCTTGTTACCATGGTGGTGCAGTGGTAGCTATTTACTGCGTCAGAGTGTTTGCGGTTTGTAATGTCGACTCCTCTGTCAATGTACACCTTTTACAGATAAAGTCAACCATATGGAGAGTAAGGATGAGAATAAGCAAAGGTGGCCCCGACAGATCCTCATAGTAATACCTAAAAGGTTAAGAGCTGAGGCCTGTCAGATAGGGGAGGGTCAGCTCGAAAAACAGTTAATAGACAAAGTCAACCACATCATCAGAGAACCCAAGCACCGTGTGTTTGTCAAAATGCCATAACAGTATTGGCAGACTACGACGGACAGCCGTGGTGGTGGATTACACGTCACAGATTTCACGGAAATAGATAATGTCTAGCTAGTCTTGTGATATCTTATCATTCGTGCCTAATACAGAGCCGTTAAGTGACGCTGTGTCGTCGATGTTATTATTTTCAAGAAACTTCGTGCCTATAATCTCTCCGAAAATGTTGCGAAGCTTGTACAGTCTCATGTCAAATCGTAGTCAACGCGTCGACGTATCCAGCGTGATCTCTTCGAGCAAAATAATTAGCTTAAGAGTCCACCAGGGAAGGCTTTATTTTCATCAATGGTATAGTCAATGTCTGTCAACATTGTAACGTCCTCTTCTACGCAGACGATACAGAGAGACCTTTCTGTACATAAGTGGAATTGATCCTAAGGAATTGATTCGTTAAGTCAACGAAGGTCAGGCTCCTCCCCCTCAATATTGCCGAATCCACATTTTTACACACTCATCCCACTCTTAGTCCTTCTAGCATTCATCGGGTTCGGAAGTTTCTGGAGCTTGATTGCTGTCTATTCCTGTATCATGCCTTCTTTACCGCTAGAACTTCTTACGGTTTTGGATATTTTGGAATCAACTATGCCTATCTCCTTTGGCACTCACTCCCTGCTAATCATTCGTTAAATACTTCCCGTGCCCCAATTCAAATCTGTCCTGCAAAGTTCCCCCAAAGCTCCCCCCTAACCTCGTAGTTTTATTACTTTCATTTCAATAATTTAATTGAATACCTTATATTTGTTCTTATATACATTTTATATTAATATCCAATTAATTCTTTAATAATACGCATGGCGTGTTGTTTGTTTCTGTCTGCACCTGCGGACATGATTTCGTCGTTGTGGCTGTGGTTGGTAGCCTCATATTCTCTCCTCTGATCCCGAGGGGCACTAGTCTCTTGGTTGTCTTAATTGTCTATTTCTATTTCATTCTCCCTTAAAATAGCTTTCTCAGCATTTTTGCAGATGGCCCTTGTTTATGCCATCGAATGTCTGTAAAGAACTTCACTAGTCCTTTATGCCCACAGAGCACCTGCCTCATGGGGATACTTGCAAATACACATAAATGTTATCTAAACACATTATCCGGGCACAATTGTTGCCTCTTTGTTTATCAATAAATAAATCAAATATCATTCGCAAAATGATAAAAATATATAGGTTTATATTACTGTATATTTTTAGATAAATGGACTAGAATGACATCTATTAGTTTAATTGATCCTGTTTCTTGTTGAGTTATGCCAAGACGAATTTAAACAATAGTTCGAAAATAGAGCCATTGCCCTTTTGTACGTCTTCGGCTTCCCTACTGCGCGAATCCTGCTGTCCCTCTGGAATATTACAGTTACCCTGGGCTGCCATTACAATTGTCCAGTTACCCCATTACCTTGCGGCAGTTTTCTTGTTCCTCCATTGCAAGTAACTCTCTTTACATCACACTCACACATTATTCTATCAATCCTCAACTACTTTTTAACGAAAAACATATAAGCACTCAATGGCAAAATTGTGAAAAACTTTCGAGAATCAAATGTTGTTCTCATTGTATGAAGCTCGAATTAGCAACTGGCCAATCTAAATCCGTTGGAATGTTCAACGGTTCTCTATAAAATAAGCCTAGAACTTCACACTTTTCTATATCGCTTTATTTTCATAATTGACCCTCATCTGTCTTTTAGTGGCAGGCCTCGGTACCACTGTGTGGTATTGCTTCAAGAAGTTATCATGGCGGTCATGCTGAACCTTCTCCAACACACCTATGTATCTGACGACAGTACAATGCTGATCGTATCCCAGCCAAATCACGATTGGCCAATATCACCCGGTATTTTTTAGACCCCATACCTGTAGTTACTTGGGCTATTATTAGGAACTACTTGGGTATTACTTCGAAGCATGTCTCCTGTGGGATTCAAACTGTGACCCTAGTATACGAAGTTCTTGGCGTTACCTCTATATCAACACTAACTTTCAGCCAACATTTAGCATCCACGGTGCTGCATTCGGCAAGACGGACCCTTCTTTAAATATAATACAAATGTGCAACGGTGGGGGTCGAACCCGTGCACCTTCGTGTCTTCTCCGATTGCAAGACGCACACGAATGCACCACGCTCCCATACTCGACAGGCCAATACCACATGAGTAAATTTTCCAGTCTGGCTCACAGCCAACATTTAATGCTGAAAGCAGCTACTATAAAGCAGCTATCACCTAGTAAAGAAAATATTCCGGGTTGACTCTCAGCCTTAAACATTTAACGTCCACAGCACTGCTCACTGCTTTCGGCATTGCTTCAGAACACGGACCCCTAAATGCAAATGTGCAACTGTGGGGATCGAACCCGTGCACCTTCGTGTATCCGCCGATTGCGAGGCGCACACGAATGCACCACGCCACCGGGCTCGACACCATCAATATCACCTAATCTCAAACGCAACCTAACCTCAACGAGAAAAATGTTAATTGGTAACTGTTGTTTGATGCATCTTTGAGTAGCTCTGCTGAGAAGAACTGTAGCGATAAGACTATAATTCGTAGGTTAGTGCTTGTCACATTTGCCTTTATATATGGGAGCCCAATAGATTTTGTTGAATACCTTGGGGAAATAATAAACGTTTGTTAGAGATATATTAAAAATATTTTCTTTAGGCAGTCAACGACAAGTCAACGACAGGAATAACTGGTTCACCATTCCTGCCCGCACCCCCACGACAGTGCAGTCAATCCGGGACGGACATCGTTGTCGGCGTACCCGGCCTCCCAGAGACAGGAGATCCGGCAGTCCTGTAACGTTCGACAGAACGGGCGACGTTTTGACGAAGAAACAGACGAAGAACTCCCAACCGAAGGCCCAGTACTTCGACGAGACTCTGACTTCGACAAGGCAAGCCCTCCCCTGC
This sequence comes from Stratiolaelaps scimitus, assembly GCA_019614645.1. Lineage (NCBI taxonomy): Eukaryota > Metazoa > Arthropoda > Arachnida > Mesostigmata > Laelapidae > Stratiolaelaps > Stratiolaelaps scimitus. The sequence goes on along the minus strand of JABWDB010000059.1, from coordinate 1,442,375 downwards.
CCTGACGGTTCAGGACCTGTGTTCAGGTCTTGGCAGATTTGCTGTACACGGCTTTCATCATTATTTCTGCAAGGAAAACGACTTGACTGTCGATTCTTGTATATGTTCCAGATATGAGAAACCTTGTGATAGATACCACGCACCACGCTGTCCTTCAGTCCCATCCCTAGGGAGCTTAGAAATCGTTCATCCAACACAAACTGAAGGTGGACTCATAATATCGTAATATTGTAATCCTACAATGTCTTGGACTGTGTTTTTCATTGCACTCATTGTTTCAGCGATTATATACAAACAACACTGGTGAATACACTGAAAACATATATTGTATTGTTATTAAAAATATGTAGTAGTGGTTCTTTTTGGAGACATATGTTTTGCTGGACCACCTCGGTATTGACACGATACACCCTGTCGGATCCGTTGTCATGACCGAAGTCTGAGAATTACGTGAAAATCAAGTATCTCAAACGTTGATACTGGCGTCGCAATGCCTGAAGGACCAAACAACAGAAGGTGGTGAGATCCTTCATGCACAATTATGTACCAGGGCACTTCACAAATTCTAGTTATTTTAGACCTACATTATATATTACCGGAATACCCCCCCCCCCCGCTAAATGGTGTGTGAATAATAATAAAAATGATATTGGAGGGTGTATCTGTGCTATAGGAAATTCAGATAAAATTTACTATTGAATTTACATACGGTTCTGTTAATGCTAATCTTTATATACCGTTTGCACTACTTCCAGACCAACAGTAAGCAATTTGCGATAGTTATTTTATTAGTAATAAGATTAAGAAAGCAATCGATTTCAGCTAGTTTAAAGAGCTGAAGGTTAACTTCAATACTATGTACGGAGAAGACCAGATCTTTTATCTCTCTACTCCTAATTTTACTATACTAATACCCACAAGAAGCTTCTACTACCTCCCCTGTACCCTGGAACACTATTTGGTATATTTTTAGCTCAGATGGTATAATGGAGTATGTCTAGATTTTCGGCCAGTCTATTTGTTGATATTATCTCAAGGATGCTTCAGATTATGCCTAATTTTGTTGAAAGTACGTCTAAGGTATGGGGTTTGTGTGCAGTTGTCAATGTGACTTTCTCTTCGGATCTTGCTTTAATCCCTCTGTGTACAACGAGCTTAGACCATTTATTCTAACATTAGACGCCTACAAAGTGAAAAACACCTACCATACAGATTATAGCGTATTTTGTTGAACTTAGTTACCCTTCATCTGGTCCAGTGGTCTCTGATACTTTACCCCACTCGATTTATTGTAGCATGTATAAAAACTTTAAAAAGTTTATAGAACAAAAAGCACGGCGTTGTTAGATATCGCGCCTGCTCTGTCTAATATGTTTATATTGGTATCATCTGCTAAAACAATAGTACTCTAAAGACTCCTACCCAGTAGGACTTCCTCTCTTGTATGGCTATCAGCGAGCCAGTGGATAACTATACATGAGAATAAAGGCCAATATTCCCTGTATACTGCACGCCTCTTCGTGCATCTTTTATGAGTAGTGCTTATCTCATCTAAACATTGCATTTAAGTCTGAGGATGTGCACGACACTATCATTTTACAGGTTTTCCGAATATAGATACCCCACCACCAATTCTATCCTCTCTTATTGAATTTATCTGATTAAAACCTTCTGTTGTATAGAGCTTTACTCCCTCCTCATTTTTTATCATTCTTTATTATGTCACATTTATAAGTTCTGTAACCTTAGTCTAAAGCTTTTAGGGCTGACTCTCAGCCAACATTTAACGTCCACGGTACTGCTTTTACTGCTGCGGTAACCTTAGTCTAATGCTAGTTGTTGTAATAGTAGGACTCTCTACATTTACATAAACTCAGTGCATAAGGGTATGAGTGGATATAGTGCGTGAGGTATCCGAATTTTCAGAAGTGATGAAAGCTTCGAATAAGTCTTTTGTATTACTACCCAGAAGCTCGAGGTGTAGGATTCCGCCAAGCAATCTCAGATACCCAACATTGTATTACATTCACAGTCATTCTCATTGTAAAGAGGTTGAAATTGGCAGGGTACCACATTCAAAACGAAGATTAGCATTGCACATCATCCTCGGCAGAGCTTTTAAAGCGATTTCCCCCAAGGTGGTGACAAGCGGGTCGGGAAGGGTTGTTTTTTTCTTGAAGCCTGAGATCGAAGGAGGTCGCTACGGTGTTATGATGGAGGAGAGGAATCTCAGTGAAGGGTTATCGATCTCGCAGCGAGATCCGACGACAGATGGGAACTGGTTGAAGCGCTGGGTGTGGAGACGTCTGTCTCTTCAAGTATCCCCTGATGAGCTGAGGTAGCGAAGGATGTGGCACTCTGTTCACTTCCATCGGGTGAGGTAGAGATTTCGTCTTCTCAGCAATCTCAGTGACGTGCTGGCATGAAAGAACTTGGATGATTTTGGTGAACTTCCCGTGATTCTCAGTGAGATCCAGGAACTGATGAGTAATAACCAGTGTGGCTGAGGCAAAGAGTGTTTGTAGCAGGCCTAAGCCTAAGGACCTTCTAGCTTAAATGGGTTTGGGGAGCGACCCCTAAACGTTTACGTAGCCCAATAGCGTTAACCGCACCCAAGTGAGAGAAATATCATTTGCGGCAACACTAACTCACTGAAAGTGCAGTTATTATTCAGTAGGATGTATTGTATAGCCCACCGGGAAAGCCAAGCCCAAGCTAGCGATGACCTCAAGGGAGGAGGCCGAGGGCCTGGTCATCCAGGGATCCAGGAGGAAGAGGTCCCACCCCATGACGGGGAGGGCGACGACGTCACTGGGCACAGTGAGGCCGAATTCGCGGCGATGCAGGCCTCCTTGCAGGAGTTACGAGGGCAAATCGGCGCACTCGCCCCCTCGCTACCCCGCGTAACAAGGAGATGACGCGCGTCACCGAGAAGCTGACCAGTGCTGCAAGAGAACTCCAGCTAGCCTGGGATAAGTGCAGTGAACTGTGGCGGACGACTGTGGGGGGCCTTCGAGCCACAAACAGTGCGCTGCGCGAAGAGCTTACGGACATCAGGCGTCACCGCCAGGCATGCACCTGTCCGGAGACCGCTCACACGGCCACAGTCGAGGAAATCGACGGGGCAAACGCCCCGGTGGACTGGCTCTGGCTCGCCAAGAAGGAGTGGCCGACGACGCTAGTCCAGAGACTGGTGGGGACCGAGCAGTCCATACTGATACCACGGGCCGTCCGGGCAGTGGTGGTGACAAGGGGGACGGAGGGAGACGAGAGCCTGCTAAAGAAGCTCGGGGTGCAGTTCCCGGCACCAGGGGCACTTCGATTGGGCGACGGGGGAGTCGCTGTCTACCGGAGCGGGGGGCAGTGGAAATCATCACCGCGGTGGGAGCACGGCGTACGGATAATGAGGGACATCGTTTCCTTGTGGTCAGCATGCTCGAGCAGGACTGGGCCTTGCTGGGAGAAGAATCCGTCGGTGTGTTCCAGAGAATGGTTCGTACCGCTCTGGCTAAAACCGCGGAGACTGGCCAAGAGGGCAGGCCGCTCTTCTACCTTCGGAGGGAGGCAAGGTCGCGTACGACCTGGCGGCTGCTGGAACTGTGCTGCCGGAAGAGCAAGATTGCAGGAGAGCTCGAGGCCTGCCACAACCCGAGGGACCCGCCGGGGGGAGGAGATGACACCCAGCCTCAGGTCGCAAACAGCATCATCAGACTGCGCCTAGGAGAAGGACGGACGTTCGCAGACATGGTCAAGGACCTCAGAGAGCGAAAGGAAGTCCGGGGCGTGCAGGGGGCAGAAATAAAGGGGGTCCTCCAAAGCAAGGACGGAGACGTTATCCTCAGAGTCCGGGAGCGGTCCGAGGCCGCGAGAATGCCCGCAGGCCGACAACGGATGCCTGCTTCAGATGCGGCCAGGCGGGACACCTCGCGAAGGAGTGCGAGTCGACGACGTCGACCTGCTTCGTGTGTCAGGCGGAAGGGCACCGGGCAGATAATGCGACGTGCCCTGAGAACAGAAGGGCCATGGAGCTGGAAAGGGCGCGTAGAGGGAAAGCGCCGGAGCCAGCGGCAGGACCCCGATTGACAGCTGCATCGCACGAGGGGGAGGCCTCGAAAGGTGGCCCCGAGAGGGGAAAAAGGCTCCGTGTGACTGACGACGAGGGCTTTAAGCGGGTGGAGGCAGTCAGGAAAGTAAAGAGAACCAGGGGAGGGGGACAGCAATAGATAAATGTTTAGGGTGCTCCAGATAAACCTCAACAGATCTCGGACGGCCCACGATCCTCTGGAAGTGACAGTCAGGGACAAGGGGGTCCTGCTCTGCTTGGCCTCGGAGCCCAATGCTGCGCGAGTGAGTAATGACTATGACTGGATAAAAGACAGGGACACAGACACGTCCATCTGGGTCGCGCGGGGGACGGTAATTAGAGACCGGGGTTCAGCGGCGGGATTCTCGTGGGTGGCCATAGAGGGGGTAGGTACCTTCATCTCTATATACTTCTCACCCAACAAACCCATCGACGACTTCAAAACATACCTAGGCGAAGTGAGCGAAGTCCTCAGGGAACGCAGGCAGAGAATAAGCAAAGGTGGCCCCGACAGGTCTTCATAGTAATACCTAAAACGGTTAAGAGCTGAGGCCTGTCAGATAGGGGAACAGCTGAGGGTCAGCTCGAAAAACAGTTTCAGGGAACGCAGGGCGAGGAAAGTCTACGTCATTGGAGACTTCAACGCGCCAGGAGAGGCATGGGGCAGCAGATACACATCAAGGAGACAGATCCTGCAGGAGTGGATGGCCCAGGAGAGGTTGATCGCTTTAAACGACGGCAGGACACCCACCTTCGTCAGAGGGACTCAGGCATCGTTCTTGGACCTCACGCTGGTCAACGGGTCTGCGCTTGGCGGATTCATCAGGTGGGAAGTCCTCGACGAAGAATCACATAGCGATCATAGGTACGTCCTGACCGTTCTCGGTGGAACTCAGACGAACCGTGGCCTGACAGGTCGGGCCCGCTGGCAGTGGCGGCACTTAGAAGGCAGGCCACTGCGCAGAGATATGGACGCGGGCTGCCGGCGTCTGCTCAGGGAAGGGAAGACCCCGGGAGGGGGGACGGGAGGGAAAGCACCCGCCGACATACTGGTGGAACGAGGCCATAGCCAGAGCAAGGAGAGTTTGTGTACAGGCTAGAAGGGCGCACTCGAGGGCTCGGAGCAGGCTGGCCAACAGCGGGCTGCACGGCAGACAGCTGGCCGACGGGCTCCAGGTGCTCCAGGAGGAATACCTGCGAGCAAAGAGGGACTTAACCGGCCACATCATTAAGAGCAAAAGAGAGAAGTGGGGGAGCTGCTAGAGTCCGTTGAACGAGACATATGGGGAAGGCCATACCGTATAGTCATGGCCAAATTTCGTAGGCCGCCGCCTGCCCTGCCACCGGACAAGTTAAGGGAGGCGGTGCTCTACCTCTTCCCGACACAGGCGGCAAGCGAGGGGGAGACCTTCCCCGATACCACGGGTGAGGACATCCCGGAGGTGACCCGCGAAGAGGTCAAGACGGTGGTGGCACGCCTGGCACCAGGGAAGGCCCCTGGACCAGATGGGGGCCACCGGAGGTTGTGCGCATGCTAGCTAAACGCTGGCCCGTAGCTATCGCAAGACTGGCGAACAAGATCCTGCGGGAGGGTACATACCCAGCCGCATGGAAATAGGCGCACCTGGTCCTGGTACCCAAACTGGGGGAGGAAACCGGCCCCGCGGCATACCGACCCATTTGCCTCCTTGACGCTGTGGGTAAACTCTTCGAGCAGATCATATTCGGCAGGCTCACCGCCGAAGTCGAGGAGAAGGAGGCACTGTCGGATAAGTACGGCTTTCGGAAAGGGCTGTCCACCCTGGACGCCCTGCGTCGAGTCATATGCCGCGAGCCAGGGAGGAGTCAGGGAAAACCCGCGGGACGCGGGGATTCGCCAGGCGTAAAAAACGCCTAAAAAACGCGTTCAACACTGTTAACTGGGGAGTGATCATGAGTGCGCTGGAGCGGAAGCAAATACCCGACGGTATCCGACGGATTCTGTCCTCTTATCTGGGAGGGCGAGGTCTGGTCGCAGAGGGCCTGGAGCACGAGATCACCGCCGGCGTCCCCCAGGGTTGGATTCTGGGGCCCGTACTCTGGAACCTTGCCTATGACGGGGTTCTGCAAACCGATATGCCGGAGGGCGCCGAACTCCTCGCCTACGCGGATGACCTAGCGGTGATGGTCACGGTGAGAACGGAGGACACCCTAGAGGGCACGGTCAATGAAGCCTTACGTAGGGTGGTACAGTGGATGGATCCCCTGGTGGGAATCCATGAGCGGGTCAGCCGAAGTAGCGGTCAAGGTTCGTGGTCGGAAATGACAAGACAATTACCGTTCGGTGCCCCTTACACAACACTAGGTAACAGGTTCGACAGTCGTAGAGGACAAATTACAGCAGTTCAGCCGGTGGTGCCGCTGTCCCTCCCTCCTTCGCGGCGGCCACTGGCGCAGCCACCGCAGCCCCCGGTACATTCTCGGGACCAACTCGTGATGTCGCACCGCCGCAGAGAGAGAGAGTACCAGCAGAATGTTACCGCTGCCGACAACCAGGTCATATGGTTCGCTATTGTACCCAACCTGCAGGGGTGCAGAAAATAGCAGTTGAAGGTACTGACGCTGACGATGACGTCACCGACACCGAGAGAGGGCTAAAGAAAGTGGAGATTGACGGATTGGAGTGGTGCGCTAAGATAGATTCTGAGGCCGAGATCACGGTAATAGCGCGGAGCGCGGCAGAGCAAATGGGACTAAAGCTCGAGCTAGCCCGATGGAAACGCGTTGGAGTGGGAGGAAGCAGTAGGCCCATCGGACAATGCTTAGTGACGGTGAAGCTCGATGAACTCATGCACAAGAACGTGTTGTTGACGGTGTTGCCTGACGGTGCTCTCTGCAGCGAAGCAATCCTATTGGGTAAGGACTTGCTGGACCGTAAGGAACTAGTGACTGTTTATCGAGAGGGTGCCGCACTGGTGTTAAGTGCTTATCCGGAGATCGCATTTCAAACCTTGGCTTACGTGAAGTGACCATATCAAGGGGAACGGTTCTCAAGCGAGGTGGATTGTTGAGTGAATCTGAAGCAGTGCTGTTGAGGGAAAGAGAAGACTATGACCCAGTGGCAAATGTGCACCAAGTGCATGATGATGATGATGATGACGATGATGCAATTCGAGAGGATCAGCTAGTGTTGGGTGACGAGGTGCCCCAGAAGGTAGTGGCAAAGCTACTTGAATTGGTTAATCGCTACCGTAGTGTATTCGCATCGTCAATGTCCCAACTAGGCAGAACCCCGTTGGCTCAGTTTGAAATTGCGGAATTACCAGGGAGTGACCCCGTCGCATCGAAACCGTATCGAGTCTCGCTAACTGAACGACAAGCGTTACGAGAGATCATCAACGAGATGACTGCAGCAGGCATGGTCCGACCTTCACAGTCCCCGTATGCGAGCCCAGTGCTGCTAGTGAAAAAGAAAAACGGGCAATTTCGAATGGTAATTGATTACCGTAAGTTGAATGCCCAGGCCGTTCGCACGAATTTTCCGATACCACTAATCGATGACAATTTGGACGCAGTTGGTGGAAGGAAGTTCTATTCGACGTTTGACTTAGCGTGGGGATACTTCCAGATACCCATGAGCTCCGGATCTGCAGAAAGGGCTGCATTCGTAACACCAGACGGACAGTGCCAGCCAAATGTCTTGATGATGGGCTTGGCAAATGCACCTTCCGCATTCCAGCAAATGATGTCGGAGCTAACGGAAGATATTGGAAATAAGATCGCATTCCCATTTCTCGACGATATTATAACTGCAGGCGACAGTTATGACGACCAACTGGCACACATCGAGAAGGTGTTGAAGGCGTTGATGGAGGCAAGGCTTACGGTCCGATTAGAAAAGTGTTGTTTCGTTATGAAGATCGTTGAGTTTTTGGGCTTTCGTTTGTCCCAGGCTGGAGTGCAGCCAGGAAGCAGGAAACTCAAGGCCATTGCCGACTACACAGCGCCCACAAACGTTACCGAGGTCAGACGATTTCTCGGTTTCACGAGCTTCTTCAGGAGATTCGTTAAGGGTTATGCCTCAATAACCAGTCCGCTCAGTGACCTGCTGAAAAGGTCGTCCGTGTTCGTATGGAACTCCACATGTGAACAAGCTTTTGAACAGTTAAAACGGGTGCTAATGAAGGAGCCGGTGTTAGTGAAATTCCAGTTGGGTCAACCAACGGAACTGCACACAGATGCTAGTGGCGTTGGACTAGGAGCTCTGTTGGTGCAGCGGGAAGACGACAAATGGAGACTGGTATAGTCGTAAGTTGTCCGCCACTGAAAGGAACTACCACTCTACGAAGTTTTAACAGTTTGCCGTAGTATGGGCCATGCAAAGGCTGCGCCATTACCTTCATGGTCATCCGTTTACGGTCGTGTCGGACTACAGCGCCGTCGCAGCCCTCCGGGCTGCTGTACCTACCGGGCAAGTAGCAAGATGGCTAGATGTTTTTGCCGAGTTCGATTTCAACATTAAACATCGACCAGGGTCATCGATGGCGCACGCGGACGCATTGAGTCGAAGCCCCGTTGCTGAAAGCGAGGAAGTTGAAGAAGAACGTGCACCCGATAAGAGGGTTATAGTGAAGAGAGTCCACCCAGTCGAGCTGGAACTGAAAGTGGCCATGATGCAAGCAGGTGACCCGTGGATTGAATCGATAGTGTCAATTCTCAAAAAGGAGAAGGCTGACCGAACTGTTCATGAGATAAGCATTAGTCATTAGAGGCTTCGGTCAAGGGGACAACTGGCCGTCTATCGGCGGTGATTCGCATCTCCGCCCGGAAGGTCGCAGATCACCTGGTGAGCGTGGGCCGCTTGCTCATCGACTGGATGTCGTCGCCGGTTACGGAGTGGATCAATGTGCCAAAAGACACGAGGTGCCAACAAGTTGGACACAGCAGTAGGACCTGCCGGAACGATATGATCAGGCCGAAAAGGTGCCACCCGTGTGTCGCCCTGGGCCACATTGCGAGGGGGTGCACAGCGACCCCGAGATGCTATTACTGTGGCATCGGCGAGCATACAGCTAATTCGGCCGCATGCCCTAGGTATTGGGAGAACCTGGCCACAAGACTCCGTAGCAGAGGAGCAGCACCCGAGGCGATCCCCGCGACGACGAGGTCGCCGACATCCCCGAAGCCCCCGCGATCCCCGCAGTCGACGTAGCTGGCGAGGAGAAGGCGGCAAGAGGAGGCAGCGGTAAGAGGAGGCGGCAGGTTGACAGAGACTCACCCAGCCACGACCCCAAGTTTCTAAAGATGGACGCAGAGGAGGCGAAGGTCATCGGTGATGATCTTTAAAGCCCTCCAAGTAAACTGCCATCGCATCGGGGGATGTCACAGCCTTCTCGAGGAAATCTCTGCGAGGAGGGGCTGCGATGTTATCGTGATGAGCGAGCCGAACTATCACACAGTTCGCCGCAGAGACGAATGAGTGAGGGATGAGGACGAGGGTACGTGCATATCGGATCGCTCAGGGGGAGCTGCGAGGGGCGGATCGGGCAAGGGATTCTTCTGGGTGGGAACCCGATTCTTCTGGGTGGCCCACGGCTCATATACGAGGGAGCGGCAGCAGCGAAAGCGGCCATCAGCAAGTTCATTGAGGAGCACGGTCAGCCAGTAGATGCGGCAGCTTTCCAAGAACTCCTAGAGTCGGCGTGTGAAACGGCCCGGGTTCACCCCAGAAGGAGGAACCAGGTGAGGCCTTAGTACTGGTGGAACCAGGAAATCGACACCGCCAGGACGGAGTGTCTCGCAGCGCGTCGAGCGGCCAAAAGGCTGAGGGCAAGACGAGCTTCGGCGGAAACGCTGGAAGCTGCGGTGGCGGCCCTTAGACTCGTCAGGGCCGAGCTAGCCAGAAAGATCGCAAAGGAAGGTGTTCGACGACCCATGGGGGAGACAATTTAAAATGGGCCGGAAGAAGCTGAAGAGGACGGGTGTCAAGGTCCCACTCGCGGAGAACGTGAATAGGGAGAACATGCGCAAGCTCTTCCCAATGCACCCGGAGTTCGATAGGACACCGTACGAAACGTTGCCGGAAGATGAGGACGACATCCCGGAAGTCACGATCGAGGAGACCGAGACAACGGGGAGAGGCTGAAGTCGGGCAAGGCACCCGGTCCAGACGGCATACCACCCGCAGCGACAAAGCTGCTATTCAACGAATTTCTTCGAGTGGTAGCCCAAGTTGCAACGAACATTCTTAGGGAGGGAAACTTCCCTAGGATGTGGAAAAAAGCGGAGGTGGTCTTGATACCGAAGGGGATCGGGTTCTACAGGCCGGTCTGCCTGCTAGGTACCCTCGTCAATGTTTTTGAATCTGTTATTGACGCACGGCTTCGTGACTACGCCGAGAAGTTCGGCTTGCTCTTGGGCGCGCAGTACGGGTTCAGACGCAAGAGATCAGTACTATCGGCTTTCCACAGGGTTGCCGACACTATCAGGACTACTACTGTAAAATGTTGATTTTTGTCATTTTGGTGGCATAAAATGTAAACAAAGCAGACGACGAGCGCTAAACGACACAAATGTGAACAAAGCAGACGACACCCGCTAAACTAGCGGGGGAGAGGAGGAAAATTAGAGGGAAAGGGAAACGCCCTCAACATGGAAGCCTATGGCAAGTGGGCGGAACGTGGGGGGTGCGGAAGTGGCGAGGGTTCGAAATTTAGCGGGCTCGTGTCCGCTAAAAAAAACCCACGCACCCACACGTGCATGCGCGTATCTGGTAACGACGCAAAGCGTCGTCTGCTATTGTGTCGTCTGTTTTGTTTATGCACCAAAATGACAAAAATCAACACCGGTGTGCGTAGTACTGAATTTGAAGTACCGCGCGCGCGCGCGCGCGCGCGCGAAAATTCAAACGCAGTGGGTGAGCAAAACGCCGAGATATCTCGAGAACGGTGCGTCGGAGCGCGATTTTGAGGCGATTTTCGGTGCCCCCCTCCTAACTCCCCCCAGCCCCCTCCATCCCCCAAGCAGTCTCATAAACTGATGGAGGCCCCCCCCCACCAGAAAAAGGCGACCTGAAAATTTGCTCCCTTACCCCCACCACCCCCCCCCAATCCCCCCCATTCCTCCCCATCCCCCCCCCAACAGAAAAGGCGCCCCTCTCCCGGAAATTCGAAACGTTTTATTTTGATACCGTCGTCGTGGCGCAATAATCACCGTGGTCATGGGCAATGCGTATGATTTCAAGAGCCTTATAATGTCCAATAGCATAACTAAATGTTTCATCGCTGTGCGGAAGAATAACTCGTTTGTCGAAAAAAGGGTTCATATGTCGGAATCGACGCTCGCTAGTGACCATTTCATTTCGTACCTTTCCAATTCTGTGATAAACGTAATAGTTATCATCATCATCGAAGGTGCTAAAAAAGGTGCTATAGTTGATCTGATCGGCGACCAAATGCCGGGGCATTCCTTTAATGCGTTTAACAACTCGCTGCTGATGGGCGGCGGAACCACCAGCACTGTCGTCATGTTCTTTACCAAGTAGAGCGTAACATTTCGGTTTAAGAAAGATTCCACCACGAAGAAAACCGTATTCCATTTTCCATTTGCCGGCGACTCCTCGTAAGTTGGTGTTGTATAGGGAGGGTTCTGTTTGTTTAAGTTCGGAAAGATCTAATACAGTAGAAGAGAGGTCCACCAGTTTCTGGCGATAACAGGGATCGATAATGAGGCAAAAGATAGAGTCGGTGTCAGTGTAGAAAATTTTCAATTCGTTGAACATTTTCACTAGTGTGCCATACACAAATTGATATAGCATGAGCTTAGATCGTTCAAGAACGATAAATGCGCACACGTTCAGATTTCTAACTGTGTATGAGCGTTTTTGAACTATGGCAAGATTGATGTCGGGCGTCAGTGTTCGATGTTGTACGAGTCGACGCTCGCGTATTAATTTTTCTAGACGTTCCTGTTCGCACAAACGAGCATTCGTGGCGTATCGAGCATTGTTTAGAAGGAGACGTCCGTAAATACTATTTTGACATCTTTTAAAGAGCTGATTAAAGAATCTGTTAGGGGCGGTGTTACGCAAAGTCGTCATCCAGCCCATAAAGTCTTTGAGCCAAGCTTGCTGGCTGTATCCGTAAACCTGATGAACATCGTCCAACTTAACGCCCATTTTAAGAACAAACTGCAAATGAGGCAGATGTATAAGATAGCGTTTTTTCGCATACATCGTCGTAACAAGCCTTACATTGTGTGAGCGGTAACTGGCTGGCCTCTGACGTTCCTGATAGGGGTGCAGGTCCGCGCCACTTATATCGAATCGCTCAGGTAAAAGAGGAAAAATATTAGTCTCATCTTGAACGTGTTTTGGGATCGAGAGGTCGACACATAAAATGAAACCCACGTCTTCTTCATCGGCATTGAGAGAGAGAATATAATCGGGATTCTTGAATGCTGCAATTAAGTGTGGCTGTTCGCCGTCACCATCAAAACAGATAAAATTTCCAACATAGAGTTTTTGTGCTAGCGCCGAACTATACATGCCATTGCAGTCGAATTCTGTCAGACACTGGTCGTTGTCATTACTCGGATCAACATAAGCGTACCTGGCGAAGGGAGTGCACAGACCGCCTCGAATACCTTTACGAATTTCTTCGTGGTGTTTAGCGTCGGTGATATACTCTATTCGGGCCAGATAGTGAGACAAATGACGACGGCTCTACGTGAAAATGCTGACGAATTAGATCTGCAAAATAAAAGAAGGCTGATGCGAGAATTAGCACATCGCACTTACAATAGATCATGGTAAACTCCCGCCGTGAGTTGCACTCGAACACATCCTCGTATAGATGTCTCGTATCTTCATACTCGTCAGCAGTTATGTTCTTATCAGTCACTGAATTGTAGAATTCTTCATGACTCCAAAACGCCGACGTGTCTAAATGCGAATCCGACGTTACAGCCTCGTACGGATAGTGTAATTTTTTTGTGAGTAGTCGCCAGCGATCGCCGCCGCCAAATTCCGTTTGCATAAAGGGCATAAAACATTCGTCAGGCAGCCCCGAAGTTATGTTTGCGAGACTACCATCTAGAAAATCTTTGGAGTCTTTGAAAAGAAAGTTTCCCGCCTTTATTTGGCGGAAGCGTTCACCTGGTTGTAGCATAATATCGATTTTTGTAGGATCATCTACTAATTGGCAAATTTGTGGTATGACTAAATTGAAATCATACGACGAACCAAAGTGGGCGAATATCACAATTTCGAATCGTTCGCGCCACGCAGAATTACACGATTGACAGATAATTGCCCACGAGGTGCCATTAGGGAGAGCCGCTGCCGCAGCTGTAGTGGCGAAAGGTTCGTGATCGAAATGATCATGGTGAACCACTGCCGGATTTTCTGGGGTGAAAAACGAATTACAGGATTGACACCGAACGGGGAAATTCGGTTGATTTCGAGCTATTTGCGCTTCAAGGGGGTCTAACCTCGGCTGTGGCTGATTGGCGAATCGCGCGAGTAGAACAGTTTCGAGTTCTCGTAGAGCGGGAAGAAAATGCTCATTGAGAACATCGGAAGAGCTCTTTGTGATTGAGAATAGTTTTTCTTTCGTTCTTGTACAAAAAGAGTAAAGACTGAAAGTATTAGCAATGTGCTTACTTGATATTCCTGAACGAGAATCTGGTCGCAAAACTGTTTCAAAATCGAAAAACGTGTACGCTATTTGCCTCATTTCGCGGAACGAAGGTTTATAGCATTCCACAGAGCCTCGGCTAGGATACTTTACTTGACATTTAATTTCATGAGGTGAAATTTGAACCATGTCGTCGCCACTGCCGCTAGTAGCTGCGGGGGAGTTGTCGTCGTCGTCGTATTTGTAACGATGGAATGTTCCCACACATTTGTGCAGATCAAAAGTTTTTTTTAAAGAGCAGTGGAACAGACATTTGCAAAGAAATGGGCGGTTAGTTCGTTTATTGCTGCTGCCAGCGGTGGCAGCAGCGGCGGCCCTGGCCCTTGTAGGGCATATCACTCTATGAAGGCTCCTGATAAGGTAATAATGTCCCCTATCGAGTAACAGGTAAACATTCTTAGGAAAATGTTTTGGGTTGACATATAAGGTTGTGATTTTTTTTCGACTATCGTTCTCGTAGTGATATACACTTACCCCTACGTGATTATTTCGCTCAAAACATTTTATGTCATCAATATTGGGACTTGACGACGACGGCCATTGATAACGACATGCGAAACGGTCAATTAAAGCTCTCTTTATCTTGTTCGTGCGAGCCGTTAGTAACTCTTCTGGGTGTAGAGCTGCTAGTACAGAAAGCAAAAAGCATTTGCCCTCATAGATCCGTTGTGTTAAACATCGTCTCCAATGTTTCTGCACATAGTTGACGTCGTCGTCGATCACAGCGACAGGGTGTTGAGATAAAACGACGTGAACGATGGCCCCTCTGTTGTCGTTGGGAGTGTCCGCGATGGCGTCTTGACACGATGGGTAAGCGTGCCGGTTATGGTAGTGTCGATGATCGCCATTGTCGTCGACTGCCGCTGCCGCCGTAGCCATAGTTATCCGTAGTGTGAGAATTTCACCGCTTCAAATGAAATTTTCGAAAAGCCCGCGAAGAAAAATCCCGATCCTAGCGCGTTATAGTTTTCAATGCGCCTTTCTATATTCTGAAGAATGTTGCGTGCACACTGTTGCGATGAGTGTCGCGATGTCAGTTCAACCCTCGTCGTTGACAGCCACCGAGTTGTGCGTCTGACCACCACTCGTTCCTCCGCGTCGCCGTCGTCGTCGTCGTCGCCGCCGCCGGCACTTATAAAGACACACTCAAAATGCGGGCATATGGATAAGGGCTGGCCCTGCACGGATAGTGCCCGTTGAAAACCTCGTTCAAGTTCGATTGCTGCAAAGTGCTCCGGCAATAAATACCTGTCGCTGTGGCGAAGAGTGTAACTATACGTTCGAGTATTGTGATTACGTTGATGAGACACCCAGTTGATGTCGCCCATCGCCGCTTAAATGGCTTCACTGACGAAGTCCTCTGCCGCTCCGGAGCGTTTCTTTTTGTTACCGGCGAACGATCTTTTGAACCCAAAGTACAGACGAGCGTTAGAGACAATAATTAGAGCGTATTTAACACTTCATAGGAAAATGAAAGGAAGCACTGCTCAGCTTCTCAATGCGCAGCATTCATCGATTGACGCTGTGGATGATGATACAGCAGCAGCAGCAGCACCGCCGTCAATAGTCATAAGCGACTACAGTTCTCCTCAAGGAGGGGAAGCAAGCACTATCACTCCACCATCTTCGGCGGGGGTAACTTCTGCTGAAGAGGATGAAGAACGTTACGGCATATATATCGCCGCCGCCGCCGCCGACGATGACGGGCGCCGTCGCGAATCAATGTCGCCCTTACCTATGGTGTTTGAGCAGGAAGAGGAGGAGGAGGAGGAAGAGCCCGCTCCCGCCGCCGCCGCCGCAAAAAAACGTAAAACTCAACCTGAACACGACAGAACATTTCTGGAACAGGTCCCTGCGAGCAAGGTGTTCAAACAGAATATTCCCTTGGTGGCAGCAGCTGATAAGTCTGCCGCTGACGCAGTAATACCTTTGATAAAAAAATACGTACAATCGATCAGAAGTGCTGGTCTTTCTAAAGAAGACCTGTACGAAACAATTGTCCGTGAGATATTTAGTGCATCATCAGATGGGATGCCGACGCCCCCGGTGGCGCGTTTCATTTTTAAGGTTCTTCTTCCGTTTACACTAAGAGAAAGAAAATCATACCTTCCATATAATAAAGGGTGGTGGGTCGAACCTTCCACTATAAATAGAGCCATGTCAGAGAAGCCTGCAGAAAGAAAGACCAAACTCCGGGCACAAAGTGCGCTAGTTGAATATTACAAACGCTAGCAGCAAGATGGATAAAGATTTTTATTTAACTTTGTTTTCTAACAGTTTCGCCAATTCAAAAGGATCCACACAGGGCGAATTTACAACTTATCTACGGCGACCAATAGATTTATCTGCCACCGACAATTATGAAGTTGGTCTTGTTTCGCTATCTTTCCCGAAAAAATTTGATCTGTTCACAAACCAAGTTCCGTCTTGGATAAAATACCATGTCAAAAGTAAAGCACACTCATTGGAAGCGGCCTCAGTTCCATTCGTGAAGAGAGAGTTTAGAAATATCATAAATCCATATATTGATGTCAACAAATTCATGGATGTCGCCGGTCGTGGTTTAATTTGCGCAATTTCATATGAAGGCGAACTTGAACTAACGATGAAGAATCATAATAATAATACGATAGAGATTATCCCATTAAAATACTTAGATTTCCTTGCTCGTAGTAGTCGTCGGGTGGTTCCAATTCATATGGAACTTCAGAAAAGCGAATTTAGATTCACAGTTACATACAAGTTCACTATAACGGAGAAAGCATTCGATGACTTAAACGCCTCGTCGTCGTCGCCACCGTCGAACGTTGATAAAATCGCCCACCTCACGCGCGCTTTGTCAATTCCATTCGAGAAGATACATTCTGTACTCAACAAATCGTCGTCGTCGTCGTCGCCAACGAATGTTTTCTCAATTAAAGAAGGTGGTGATCGCCTTTCTTTTAAATTTCCCGAAATGGCGAATAAGCAATTCGAAGCTATGAGAATTGAACTTTCTCCATTTTTGAATGGATTGTTGGGATTCAACGCTTCTCAAAATTTAACCGACGACACTGCTGCTGTTGATGCTGCGAGACCCTTCGATATTAGTGCTGGGAAAAAGTATCTTTTGTTAATGTGCGATCTGGTAAGTCTAAATTTTGCTGGTGACACCGACATGCAGCTCCTTTACCATCAGTTCATACCTGCTGGTGACCCCTCCAATAGCGTGATCGAATTTCACCCCCTTAATATAATTTACAAGAAAGTCAATGTGCGACGAGAGATTACATCGATCAGCATCAATCTTTGCACTGAAGACGGTTCTAATTTGACATTTTCACACGACCAGGTGACCCCCACAATTGTTTGTCTCCATATAAAGGCACGAACGGGTTGATTCACTCTCACATGATGGCTAGCGTCGCTTTAGTCGGTTTTGGCGGTGTGGGCGGTGGTGGACCCAGTACCGCGACAGGGAGATATAGAGGGAGATACGTTCATGGGGGTAATCTGGTAAAGAGCGCTCTTAATTTCATACTGCCCCTATTAAAAACGTTTGCTAAACGTAAATTGCGCGTCTTTTCGTCAAGTCTTGCTCAGAACCTTGCTGAACCCGATAGCAGCATAAAAAAATCTCTTAAAAAATCCGCGAGAGATACTTTAATACATTCACTTCGCGGTAGTGGAGCGACATCTGCTGGTAAGAGACGACGCTCGGCTCTCCGCCGAGGGAAAACTGCTATAAAACGTCGCGCTCGTTCACTCATTGGTACAAAGAAGAAGAAGAAGAAGGCGACGAAGAAGAAGGTTAGTCGCAAACGTGCTGCGGCAGTCAACATTCGCCGTCCGGACTTGTTCGACTACGACGACGACGACACCGACACTCCGCCAGGACAATGGCTGAATCGCTAACTTTTCACCCCCGATCGGGTGAAGGTGGACCATCGGCACTCGAATTGTTTTCGCTTCCTGGAACGAACACAGTGGCATACAAATCTTCGACGATTGACTACTTCCCAGTGGCGAATCTCGATGAAAAGACCAAGATTATCGAGTTCAAGTGCGACCCACAAGAAAATTACTTTGACATAAGCTCATCAACGTTGAACATCGAAGGTGTTTTTTATCGGGCTGGAACAGATGGAACAAAAATCGAAGAGGGGGCCTCTACTGCCGTTGCTGCTGTCCCTAAATTTGTGGCTTTCGAAAATTTAGCCTTATCGGCCATGATCGATAAAGTGGAAACATTCGTCAACGGAACTCCAGTTGACTACTGTAATTTTTATAATTTGAGCACATACATTCGTCTCACGTTAACGGCCACCGAAAATGATCGGGAAACTCATCCTCGCCTTTCGGGTTTCTACAGCCCCGCGCCGGGTAAATATAGCGATGTCAATTCGGACGAGGTGAAAAAACATGGGAGATCCTATCCCACTACAAAAAGTGTCTTTTTGAATGGAAGTCTCTTTGCTAGACTTTTCCGAACAACTTCTTACCTTCCACCGAGAGTAAAAATTCACGTAAAGCTACACTTAGCCCGACAGCCGTTTTTTCTCATTCAAGCGAACGCCACCGAACCTAATTGGATATTCGTGATAAAACAAGCATCGATGACATGTAATTATGTCGAAGTCTCAAATAGATTTCGTATTCCGAGCGAAATGACCGCTCGCACAATTCCGTACATTTTCCCTCTTCAAGATTACGAAACAATTCTACGCTACATCCCTCCTCCTCCTCCTTGCGTATTTGAGGCCGTCTGCACGGCGTACGATCGCCTCTATGTCGCGCTCGTCTCTGCAAAAGCTCTCGCAGGTGATTACACCAAGTCTCCTTTCGATTTTAAACATTTCAATTTACGGAAAATCATAATAACGAGGGGAACAGAGCGATATGTGAACAGCTCTCCTTCGCCGGGGGCAGCCGCAGGCTTCGTTATTCATAATAAACTTGAGTGCGCGAGAAACATTAGGTTCTCATTGGGTGACACTGTTTATTGATAAGAACAATGTGGCAACATACATGGACAGTTTGGGTTTTCCACCCTATATTGTCCCCGAAATTATAGATCCTCTATACTCTTGTGTTGATTTCATATTCTTCAATGATGTTCAGCTACAAGAAAATGTATCAATTTCATGTGGTCTATTCGCTGTCCTATTTGGCATTTTTCTGTCTCGCGGAATGTCCATTTTTGACATTCGACGCTTTTTCAACCACCGCCGCCGCAGCCGCCAAAACCCGCAGCAGCAGCGGCGGTCAACGTTGTTGGACATAAACGAACATTTAGTGGCTGCATTAATGTCAAAAGAACTAATTACATATGGAGCCAGCTGGAGTGAAGACTTGTCACACGAAATCAAAAAATGGAAACCTCCCATCCTCTCCTCCACAGTAAAGAATTACAACGCCTAGCATTATTAGAGCCAGGCACAAATATTGCGTTTTGGGCAAGAGTGGTAGCGGTAAAACGACGTTCCTGAGGAAGCTCCTTGTAGAGTGCGAAGATATATTTACCGAGAAAGCACATCATGTAATTTTTGTTTACCATAGCCTGCAATTTTTTTTCCGACCACTTCAGTCAATGCTTACTCGTAGGGGCATAACAATATCATTTGTGAGAAAAGAAGTACCAGCCGACATCAAGAATCCACAACGCCGCCATATAATCTTAGCTGTCGATGACTTAGATGAAAGTAAAGATTTACGAACGGTGTCTCATCTGTTCATGAGATCGGCAAGACAAAACAAAATCACAGTCATAATCAACTTTCAATCCTTGTTCTTTAACAATAGCCTGTTTCGGAATATAATGTCAAATACGGACATACTATGTCTCTTCTATTTGTCTCGAAACAGTCTTTCAATCCTTGTTCTTTAACAATAGCCTGTTTCGGAATATAATGTCGAATACGGACATACTATGTCTCTTCTATTTGTCTCGAAACAGTATCCAACTAAAAATATTCGCTCATCAGGTTTTTGGAACAAAAGAAAAAGCCAATCAATTCATTCAATTATATCATAAATTGACAAACAAGCCAAATCGATGTCTCATTCTCGATTTGAGACAGTGCATCTCACATCGAATTCGATCTGCTTTTACCTCTAATTGGGACGAATGTGTGCAACTTTACAAAATTTAAACGGCTCGCAATGCGGCAGCAGCAGCAGCAGCGATGGGCGGGGGTTACTAGCGCCCGTCCAAAGAAACGACAGCGGCACATCTTGACATTGCTTCATATTTTAGCGAATGCCCAAACCCGTGAACAATTACTCAAACAGAAAAATCCACCACGTAACCTGCTGCTTTTAATTCGCAATATAGCGCGAAATATTATAGAAAATAATGTGGTGATGAGCGCTCAAAAAAAAGCTCAACTTTCAAAATACAAAACTATAATAAGAAAACTTGCTTCACCGCGTTTGGCGCTCAGCGATCAAAAAAGTACGTTAAGCAAAGTGGGGGATTTTTAAATTTAATCATACCCACACTTCTAAGCTTCGCACTGAGCCATGTCGGGCAGCTCTTCAAAAAGAAGGTACTCGGAGTATGAGAAGGTGATTTCATTATATCAAAATCCCGATTCCCGATTATTTCTCGCAAGTGCGGAAAAAATAGCTAAACAAACGAAGATACCATATTCTCGGGTTCGACTATATCTAACGTCGAAAGAATCGTACTCGCGAACGCGCCCTAGAAGACTAAATTTTCCGCGAAGACAGATAATTGCGAGAAAATCACATGAAATTATACAGGCGGACTTATGTGATGTTAGCTCTTTAAAAGCACACAACGCTGGGTACAGGTATATTCTCGTCTTAATATGCACACTCTCAAAGAAAGTCTACTTATACCCATTGAAAAAGAAAGACTCTACTTCGGTAATTGAGATGTTCAAACATTGGTTAGACAATGATGTAGCATTCCCCCCAGAAATGCTCCTTAGCGATCGTGGAAGAGAGTTCGTTTCCGACGCCATGGAACGAAATATTTACAAGCCTTATGGAATTAAACAATATTCCACCAATTCAGTTTTACCAGTAAAGGACGCTCCAGCGGCGGAAAGGATGATTAGAACTTAAAGATCGTTCCTAACTCAATATTTCATCCAGTTCAATACAAAAAATTGGGTGAAAGTCCTGCCGCTATTTACAAAGTACTACAATCAAAGGGAACATAGCACGACGAAAATAAAACCAAATGATGTGACACGCGCGAATGAACATGAAGTTTTTGAACGGCTATACTTAAAAAAAGAAAAGCAACTCGCAAAAATCAAACCAAAATTTCGTCTTGGCGATCAAGTACGAATAAGCAAACATCTCGATTTGTTTGACAAAAAATCGCATACGACATATTCAAGTGAGTTATTTGAAATAAGCCGCGTTCTTGCCACGAGACCACCAACATACAGGATACGCTCACTGGAGACAGGAGAAGAAATTCAAGGATCATTTTACAACCGGGATCTACTACGAATACTTTCGCCGCCCCCAGTGAAAGATTCATCGCCACCGACGGAACAGCCCCGAATACTTAAAACTCGCCGGCGATTAGGAAAAGGTGATTTTGTCCTCATCGATTTGGGCGGGGGTCGTCCAATATGGATCAAAAAAACAAATCTACAAAAATATTTAAGGAACGACCACTGAAGATGGCAACCACCACCGCCGCAATGGAAAAGCAGCAGCAGCAGAAACTTTTTAAGAAAAACGTCTCCCTAGCGTCGTCGTCGTCGTCATCATCGTCACGCCACTCAGCAACCGAATTGTACATAATTATAATCACAGCTTTTTTATTCTAATCGACATAACTCTTATAACAATCCATATAATATTAGGCTGTCCGGATCAAACTGTCCGCTCGATAAATGCCAATAAGTTTTGAACTAAATTAGTTCAAAAGGCGACTGGTTTGTTGCGTATAAGTCTTCAAATTAGATGTCGAACACTCCACACGCATTTTCATCTGCTCAGAACTCAGTATATAGGGAACCCATTTTGCATTGATTTTCTTCATCTTTAGTATATTGGTGACAATTTCATGACATGTCACCCGAGTCACAGTTTCAGCCGACAAAGACCTCATGGACCAAGCTCTAGTTAGCTCACAAGCTGCCTTGATTTTGTCAATCCGTTCGTTCCTCGTTGCACCTTATTTGTGGTCCCCGCCTCATGGTCATCAGTGTCCAAATTTTCACTGTTAAATCGCTTGCACCAACTTCGCACCGTTCGCAGGCATAAGGCAGACCTGCTGTACGCGTTCACTTTTTCGATGGATTTCAGCTGGAGGGTGTTTTTGGAGAAACAAAAACTTGATGTTTTCCCGTTGATTTTTGGGGGAATTTGATTTTTTTGCTGCAGTGTCCATCTTTCTGATCGTATCAAAAGCACTCAGTATTCGAAAGGAAGCCACATTCCTGCCGCGTGCCCACTCCAAAATCGGTGGTGCTGGCGCCGGCGGTGACGGGCACAACCTGCCCGCTGCTGCTGCTCCTGGCGGTGATGAATAATGCTGGGTGGTGTCATCATAGGCTGCGGCGGGGGCGGCGGCGGGAGGTTGGATGGCCAGAGGGGACATCTGAGTTGTTGTTGTTGAGACACCTCCGCCAGCAGCGATTGTGCTGGAGGGGAAGGTGATAGAATGGGTCGTAGACTCTCCTCCATCCCGGCGCTGGTGCTGCTGAGAGAATTGTAGTGTAAGCGAAATCGGATACACGAGTGACACCGACGACGGCGGCGGCAGCGGCGGCGGCAGCGGCGGCGGATGACTGGTCACCTCCTCCGGTTGTTTGCATCTGGCCTCTCTCTCTTTGCCGCTTTGAAACATAGCCGGGCCCGAATAGAGTATATCACCGACGCTAAACACCACGAAGAAATTCGTAAAGGTATTCGAGGCGGTCTGTGCACTCCCTTCGCCAGGTACGCTTATGTTGATCCGAGTAATGACAACGACCAGTGTCTGACAGAATTCGACTGCAATGGCATGTATAGTTCGGCGCTAGCACAAAAACTCTATGTTGGAAATTTTATCTGTTTTGATGGTGACGGCGAACAGTCCCATCTAATTGCAGCATTCAAGAATCCCAATTATATTCTCCATCTCAATGCCGATGAAGAAGATGTGGGTTTCATTTTATGTGTCGACCTCTCGATCCCAAAACACGTTCAAGATGAGACTAATATTTTTCCTCTTTTACCTGAGCGATTCGATATAAGTGGCGCGGACCTGCACCCCTATCAGGAACGTCAGAGGCCGGCCAGTTACCGCTCACACAATGTAAGGCTTGTTACGACGATGTATGCGAAAAAACGCTATCTTATACATCTGCCTCATTTGCAGTTTGTTCTTAAAATGGGCGTTAAGTTGGACGATGTTCATCAGGTTTACGGATACAGCCAGCAAGCTTGGCTCAAAGACTTTATGGGCTGGATGACGACTTTGCGTAACACCGCCCCTAACAGATTCTTTAATCAGCTCTTTAAAAGATGTCAAAATAGTATTTACGGACGTCTCCTTCTAAACAATGCTCGATACGCCACGAATGCGAGCGTCGACTCGTACAACATCGAACACTGACGCCCGACATCAATCTTGCCATAGTTCAAAAACGCTCATACACAGTTAGAAATCTGAACGTGTGCGCATTTATCGTTCTTGAACGATCTAAGCTCATGCTATATCAATTTGTGTATGGCACACTAGTGAAAATGTTCAACGAATTGAAAATTTTCTACACTGACACCGACTCTATCTTTTGCCTCATTATCGATCCCTGTTATCGCCAGAAACTGGTGGACCTCTCTTCTACTGTATTAGATCTTTCCGAACTTAAACAAACAGAACCCTCCCTATACAACACCAACTTACGAGGAGTCGCCGGCAAATAGAAAATGGAATACGGTTTTCTTCGTGGTGGAATCTTTCTTAAACTGAAATGTTACGCTCTACTTGGTAAAGAACATGACGACAGTGCTGGTGGTTCCGCCGCCCATCAGCAGCGAGTTGTTAAACGCATTAAAGGAATGCCCCGGCATTTGGTCGCCGATCAGATCAACTATAGCACCTTTTTTAGCACTCTTTTCGGTGGCGACGGTTTGGGGGGGGTTGGAGGTGGGGGGTAAGGGAGCAAATTTTCAGGTCGCCTTTTTCTGGGGGGGGGCTCCATCAGTTTATGAGACTGCTTGGGGGATGGAGGGGGCTGGGGGAGTTAGGATGGGGGGCACCGAAAATCGCCTCAAAATCGCGCTCCGACGCACCGTTCTCGAGATATCTCGGCGTTTTGCTCACCCACTGCGTTTGAATTTTCGCGCGCGCGGCGGTACTTCAAATTCAGTACTACGCACACCGGTGTTGATTTTTGTCATTTTGGTGCATAAACAAAGCAGACGACACAATAGCAGACGACGCTTTGCGTCGTTACCAGATACGCGCATGCACGTGTGTGTGGGTTTTTAGCGGACACGAGCCCGCTAAATTTCGAACCCTCGCCACTTCCGCACCCCCCACGTTCCGCCCACTTGCCATAGGCTTCCATGCTGAAGGCGTTTCCCTTTCCCTCTTATTTTTAAACCAGGGACCTGTTCTTGACAGTGCTGCTGGATGTGAAGAACGAATTCAACAGCCTGCCGTGGGCCGTCATTCTTAGCACTCTGCTGAGAGGGCGCGCCCCGCGATACCTGGTCAGGGTGATCACAGGATATCTCAGCGATAGGGATCTGATCTGCGAGGGTTTCGACTTCCGCACGACAGCCGGGGTTCCACAGAGCCCAATCTTTGGTCCCCTGCTCTGGAACATGGGGTACGACGGCGTTCTGGGGATCAGGCACCCTCCTCCGCGGGTATACTTGATCGCCTACGCGGACGATCTTGCAGTCACGGTACAAGCAAGGACTCCCGAAGAGCTAGAGGGGATCACGAACCAGACACTTGAAGAAATTCAGTTCTGGATGGAACAACACGGACTCGAGCTAGCTCCATCGAAGTGTGAGGCCGTCCTCCTCATCGGTGTCCGAACATCAAGATCGTGATGGCAGGGGAGGAGATCCAGCTCGCAGATTCGGCCAGGTACCTCGGGGTGCACCTTGACAAGGCCATGAGGGGCGCCGCGAACGTCAGGATAGCGGCACCGAAGGTTTCTAAAGCCGCCGCCGGGCTTGCCCGGACCTTGCCGCACATCCACGGCTCGCGAGAAGTCGAAAGGCGCCTGCTGCTGTCGGTCGATGAATAGATCATGCTGTTCGGCGCCCCGGTCTGGGTCTCTGCACCGACGTCTCGCGCGAACATCAAGAGGACCCTCAAGAGAACCCAGCTGTAGCTGGCTCTCCAGGTCGCGCAAGCATACAGAACGGTGAGCATTCAAGCGGCTATGGTCCTCGCTGGAACGGCGCCCTGGGACCTCAAAGCTGAACAGCGACGGAGGCGATTCACGGAAGGGAGGTTCGACTGGGAACAGACCCTAGATGCCTGGCAAGCAGAATGGGACAGCATCCCTAGATTTGCTCCCGAGGCGGCAGTGAGAAATGTCATACCGGACATCAAGGCGAGACTAGAAAGACCAGGTGAGTAAATAACCTACTTCCTTACCCAGGTCATCACAGGACACGGGGACTTCAAATCCTACCTCCACAGGATTGGTAGGGCCCCGTCGGACATCGACGTGCTGTGCGATGCTGGAGTCGAGGACGATCCTCTACACACACTGGCAGCATGTGGAGACCCGGAGCAGGTACGGCAGGAGATCGCCGACGCCGAACTGACAGGGGCCATACAGGACGGGATCCGAGGGTTCGTTTCCTACATGTGCCTGGCCAGAAACACGTGGGACAGAGGGAGCACACTAGCCGATTGTGCTGCCGGTCCCTACAGGGCACTGACTGAAGTAATACTTTGACAGTCCCGGTCAGTGCCCCAAGTCAAAATCGGTTCTGGGTTTAGTCAGTAAGAGTCTGACACTACCAGGCCAATACCTTAGTATGAGGCCTGGTGTCCATGCAGGATTTACCTTTAACCTCTTAAAAAAAAGGTACATCATTGCGCATATCGGGACAGACATTATCATGTCATTGGTAAAACACCAATTGGAAACCAGATGTCGTTGATGTTACGTCATTAATGTCCAAGAGGTATAGACAAAATAGCATGCCTTAGACAACTTCTTTGAGGCACCTGAAGGACACTGTGCAAAGCAGCTTAGACCACCTAATACGGCCGGTCACGTAGACAATAGGTTACCCATAATATAGACTTCGATAAGTTTTGATAAAAGTGGGGAGTGGTTCACTATGTTTAATTCTTTAGAGAAACCAAAGTATATTCAATCAAATAGTTTGCCATAATTAATATCAATGTCCCAATCTTGGACTATATTGGCAAGTTGGAGATCTGTGAATTTAATCCGTATGAAGCCGTGTTGCTCCTCGTTTAACGGTTCTCGGAATAAGAAAAAGTTAGAAATTCAGCTCCCTTCTTGTAGATAGGAGTAACTATTGACTTCTTAAAAATATCGGGTACAATTCCATTCTCATATGAACCGCAAATATAAAGTAGAGCAGCCTGAAGATTGCGGGCGCTACTATTGTGTAAAAAATCGGAGGGTTAGACTACATTTGTTAGGTAGTTGCTTCATTTTCAGTAAAATGTTTGCTTCCGTGATAACTAGGAGAGGATGATCATATATCAGTGAGGGCTTTATCATAATAATGAGAATAATATATCCCTGAGTTATGGGACCAACCGCCTGCGGGTATGGCGTGGTGGGCAAAGTAGGCTGTAACAAAAAGGGAGTTCTGTGAAGTCTGAGGTTCAAATCTGAGTGGGGCCATATGTTACGGTGTTGACATGCATTGGCATGCCAACACCCTCCCTTTAAAAAAGTTATGGGACCAATCACTTCTTCACTTTGAAGCTCTTGCTTGCTTAGCTAATGCATGACTTTGGGTCATTAAAGCTAACATTCGACACAAGGATACATACGTTTTTCATGTATTCTAGTTTAGCCGTCCGTCAACAACTCTCTGTGCCGCGCGAGTCCCAGTCCACTTTTATTGGCATTAACGATAAGATATATTCAAAAGCCAATCTATAATGGATCCATCATTTTGACGGCCACGCGTGTTAGCATTGTTCGGCCAATTGTTATGAGAAAAACTACTAATTCTCAACGCAAGGGTCAATAAAAATAGTTTCCATTGTTGAAAAATAGATGTTGAAAAATAGATTGATTAATGTTGGATATAAATACATTTGTCCACTGGATTTCTGGAACGTGTCCTCCTGCAATAACACCTGTAAGCTCACTATGTGCTTAATTAAAACCCGCAATGATAATTGAAGAAATAAAGCTACCTTCTAAAAAAACAGAAATTACATATTGGGAGGTATCGGAAGAGTATCGACAAAAATTGAAAAATATATAGATATATATGTGTAAAATAGAAACATTTCCGGCTGTCTTTTGGGTATCCAGAACTATGTGGCGCTTTCATTATTAGCCGGATGCCGACCAACAGCGCCTCCTGTCATTTACAGGTCGTTTTCTTAGAGGCACATGGACATCGAAACTATAACCAATCATCTGTTAAATCAAACAATGGCAGACACACACCTGATATCCAAGAGCTTTATAGTCAACACACCGTGACTCGAAGGGTGGCGGAAGACGCTTGATTAGTTGTTGTTTGACTGTCACCACGTGACGGTAGCCCGGGCTTGGCAGGCGAAATCACACCACACAAGATATGAGAACTGGTTGTGTGTTTACACAACAACCACAATTGCATACATCATCTGAATAAATTTAAGTAGACATACGTCTAACAACTCAATGACGACTACATAAGCCCTATGAAATACCTATTAAACGGAATTATGGCTTTATCGGCTGATCCTATAATATAAGCGATAAGATTTTATGGGTATCATCATATATATATATATATATATATACATAGATGATGATACCCATAAAATCTACACTAAAACTGTCATTTAGTGGTAGGTTCACGGACATTAATCGACTCACCGGAGTTCCGCATTGGCCATTTCAGATATTGGCGAGGTTTGAGGTTCCAACGCAATCACAGGGATGGTATCGCTTTTCATAAACACAATTGTTTCTTTCTGTTTTCTATAACTTCCAATGTGGAGTTCCAACAGCCAGGGTTTATCGCATTGCGACATCACTTCCTCCACTAATGTGATATCTATCGTATAACACATCTGCAAGGGGCGGCGATAGGCTGACAGCTGCATCCACTCGGAACAATTCATTTGTCCATTTGATAAGCACGAATCGCTTCCCTTTCTCCAACGAGATAAATGCTGGTTAGGTAACTAAGCAAAGAAAAGTATGCTATTATACATACCTACAAACAAAATAGAAATAGTTAATGAGGCAGCTTTAGTGCTTGCTGTTTTCATCTTTTCTCATCTTTGTCAATTATTAGCTCCTCAATTATTAACACTTTAAACTTAAATCTATGTTATAAAGATAGAATGTGTACGCATTGTATTTGTGAAGCTACACAACCGCATCGAGGACTAAGTAGAGCTGGACCGTTTCGCTGCACTTTTTTGCTCGTTATTCTTTTCTGTAAATGCATATTTAGGTGCAATACCAACGTGTATTCCAAAACATCACAGGAAGGGGAAAAATTCATTCAGCAGTTGTTACCGCATTGGCTCTAGACATGGATCTTTTTCTGTGGCTCGCTTTTATATTTTCTCTTCCTTTTCATAATCCTCTATCCTCTAATGTATGAGACAAAAACTATTCCGCAACTACGTATATAGTCTTTTGACATATGTGTTGAACGCGAGTTTTTTCATATGATCAATATATGCGCCTATTGTGCAACGAACTTATGCGTGATCGAACAATTTTTATTATTTTAAAAATCGTTTTATTATTTATATTTTATTGAAAAGATAAACTTGAAATCATAAAGTGCGCGTATGGTTAAAAACAAGTTCAGTGATTTATTAGTGTACTGATTATTCTTTTAAACGTTTTGTATGATTCGTACCTTTAACACGCATGAGAAGAGTTTGCTTGATGCAAATGCCGTCTGATTACGGAGATCCGAACGTATGTTTTGTTGAAAGAGGGTGTAAAAAATCCTCATGGACTTTTTCGTACAATTTTGGTTGAGCATTTCGCATAAACGAGCCGTATCAGTCCAAAAATCTACACACAGTGTGACAGACGGGAATACCAGATCCTTTTCTGGTACTTCAGTTTGGCTCACCTGTAGGAAACACAGTAACAAAACAGCGCTAGATCCTAACAGATATTTCAGAACAGTAGTCAGACATAGAACTGCTGATAAGCGCGCTCGTGCCTTTAAGTCTAATCAGGAATATTACGAGGTAATATATTTCGAATTAAGAACTGTTTCGCTTTGATCGTTAATGTGAAAGGAATTTGCCTAACAGTTCCAGGCTATTTTTCAACCTTTTGTTTCTTCTAAGTTGTTTTTGTTCTTCAAGGCCAGTTGGTTGCTAATATCAATCTGCAACCATTAATAGATAATGGATAAGCTCAAGCACTTGCGACTGCTTCCAGTGAACATAGGCGGCGACTTTGACATCGGAAAGCATTAAGAAAGATACTTCGACACCTCCAACAGAACGGACGTCAAGCTAAATGTAACTTTTGACCAAATTCATATAAATGGAAATTCGAGCACGACTGAGTTTATTCGACATGCAAGTTTCAATACTTCCTTCACCTCCCATTCATTTAGCACTTACGGGGAATATGGTTTACGAAGAATATAGTCTCCTTTTTTGGAACTCTTGGCACAAAAACGTCTCACCTTAGCTTGCTGAAATTGAAGTTGTTTTATTCGTTGACTCGAGAGGATTTATTACAACCTTTACCAATTAGATGAATTGGTGCGGATTGTAGAAACACCGCTCCCGTAAAAGAGGAAACGAGATGAAAACGTCATCAAATGATTCGCAGCCATGAACAATCTGTAGTCGATCTTCTCTAAAAATGACTGTATCACTGTATTCACGGGGAATGACGCAAACGATCCTGTCTGAATTGGGGACGCCAGAAAAAAACCTCTTCATATATCAGCTCAAATATCCAATCCAAAGTTTTCTATCCACTTCATGGGCCCTATCCCCTATTTTATGTAGTGCGCCGACGCATCAATGGTGGCCTTCAGCTTTAAATACATGAATCATACAGCTGAAATAGTACAGCCTTGTTAGTAGTTTCTACCTGTATTATTCCGAACTCGTGATTAAATTTTTTAAATAACTATTTTAGATTGGCATATCTAAAACGTTGCCTTCTCGGTAAATGCTTTTACGACCACTTCACGCTTCGCAGTTTAGATTAAATACAAATCCATAAAAGGCGGCAAACAGAGAGGCATGAAGTTAGCTATTTCTGTTGTGACCTATCTGATCTTTATTGTTTTATAAAAGGTGTTTTACAAAGTATGTGCATTGTAATAACATAGGAGACACTAATATGTGACTCGTACACACCACTGTGAGCATCTTTAAGTATATATGTTGTCGTATTTTTAATACGCAGCAAATGACCTTACATATTTTACACTAGCGCAATTGGCCCGTGTTGAAGTGCTGCGAGTTCTTGTGATGTGGAATACTTAGATTCCAATACTTAATAATAATAAAATTATTCACTTCAACTAATCACTTGTTTATCTGTCTGGTTCCCCTCTAAACGAGCATGCGATTGATCTTTTCCGGGCAGGCGAGTGCAAAAATAGTTAAATTTAAATGACTTCATTTTGTGCGGCAAGAAACACTTTGATTTAGAATCTGTAAAACTGTAACAAAATTAGAGTCTTAATAATTGTTTCCACTAAGATGGACAACTTATCTTTCTTCTCGTAGTGGTATGGTACAAAAACAAAATTACAGTTATTTTTTTTATAATTTGGAAGAAATCAACGTTTTTAATAACAAGGCATCGGAAAGCGGTATCACACACAGATCACACTACTTCAGAGATGTAGGAGTTAAAGCCAAGGAGCGGACTGACGACTACGCCCAGGTAGCTCGAGGTGCGAGCTCAAGAATGGGATCACTATTTAAATCACTATTTATAACATCCGAATGTGTGGTCACATTTTGAGAGTATAACACATTTCGGTACAGACATAAGCATATAATTTTTCACGAACTGCCCCGCATCTAGTGCGAACACAAGATTTTCCTACCTCCGGGATAATCACAGAGCCCATAGAGCTTTAAGTCATTGGCATAGAGTTTGTGAACGATGCCCCCGGAAAGTGCATTTTTTAGATCAAGAATGAAGATACAAAGTAGCAGAGGGCTTATTGAAGAACCTTGCCATGCATTAGAGGAACACGCCGCTGAAGAACTCAGCTTCCCATTAAGTTTAACCCTGAATTGTCTGGCTGGTTTTCGATGGAAGCAATACTCGTAGGATCAATTCCAACTTTTCGCAGCTTGAGAAACAAGCAAGGATGGGAGACCTTATCGAACGCCTTAGACAAATCGAAGTAAACACAGTCAAACTTCTGCTGACGATTAGAATATACAGCCCAATTCTGTACCACACCGAGCATTGCGTATATGTGGAGCGACTTTGGTAATGACGTGTTGAGCATTATCTAGCAGCCCCTTATGTACAAGGTAGGAAAAGGCTAGATCAACTAAAAGCTTTTCAAGAATAATGCTCGAGCAAGCGGTCTGTAATTATCTACATCAGCTTTAGATATTTTCTTGTGTGCAGCAGTAACAAGCAAGGAGCGAAAACATTTCGGGGCAGTGCCCTCAGCGTACCTATGATTTAGAATAAAACAGAGACGCCCAGTAGAAAGTGGCAGATAACTTTGTATTGTAATTTGAAGGTCCATCTCCAGCTGCGAGAAGTCGGTTGACAATTTCTAATATGAAATGATCTAGCATTCATCAACATACTTTTCCACAACTGCACAATGACTCTGGCTCACTCTGTGTTTATCCGAACAAAATTGACTGCCACTCTTAGTTTCTTAGGTCCGTCCCACAATACCTATAGTACGGGAGCAAATTAGAAGTGTTACCTGCATATTCCTTTGCATGTAACGGGAATACAGGTTAGTGACCTGCAAGAGAAACATAGAGGAGGTTAAAAATAGGCAGACAAGCTAGTGTATCCCTCTATTTAAATTAGTAGGAGTTTCTAGTTCCCTTGGGGTCAATCTTCAATTCTAGTGAACTTGGGAGGTCGGGAGTCTGATCTGGACTGATATTGTCATATAGTACAATATAATAGAAACACGCCCAAGACGCGCTCCGAAGGTTATCCTTTATAGGAAGTGATCTTCGTAATCTCCACTAATGATATCGCGCCACTTCAAATTGCAGGTATTGCAGGCACTTAGACAATTATGTTTTTTTACATTGTATGAAGCCATCACATTAGATCAAACTGTTCCTTATTTCTCTTCCTAAAGCTCACCGTTTCGGAAATTAGCCGAGCGAAGGGTGATTTTTGTGACACTAGTCCCTTTTGTAACACTTCGAGTAGAGATAAAAACAGTTTGGAACAGAAAATGGTTTAATAGCTAAGTTGAGATGCGTCTATTTTGCAGCGTCAAAGATAGATGAACATTGCATCAATATGCTTTGTTTACGAAAGAGTTTCTACCTAAGTGGGGCTGACTTTTTTTATACACCCTTTAGTTCTCTAGTCCGCTCATTAGCATGATGCGAAAACAAAACAGCATTGCCACTCTATTATATTCGTGACTAATTATTGAGCACGTTGACCACCAAGAGATAACGCCTCAAATCAATACTTATATATGACATCTCATACAAATATTGGCGAGCATATTTATATTAGTGCAGAAGGATGTGAGCGATGCTATGTTTCTCACTGTGTTTGTGGCATTTATTACTGGGGTGCAAGAGCAGCCTATATATATTATCAAGGTGTACCCTAGTATATGCTAGTGTACCCTTTTGTTCATCGGGAACCGCTAATATACGAGTTCCACCTAGTGGTTACCTATCACAGCACGATAAAAAGTGAAAGTTTACAACGGGGCAAGAGTCTATCATCAGAAAAAATATTAATACATAAGAAAATATTAGCCTGGCACTTGGATCAGCATCTGTCTCAACAGTGAACATACTTTGTCTCGTACCCGCGATCATCTGTTTCCTAATTGCAAACGAGAGATAGACGACGAATTTCTGGATCTCAGCGCGGCGACCTGAACAGCTAAGTCTCTGGCTGTCCAAAAACCAGAGGCCGCAGGTTCGAGTCCCTCAGTGTGATAACATACGAAAGAACCTAGGCATTGTAAAACAGCAGTTCCTTGAATAAACCAAAGTAACTTTTAAACTCACCCTCTTGAATGAAAATGCGGCCTAGTCAATTCGGAAGCCTGCTAGTCAGTGGGGAGTAATCTAGTCAACTATAGTGTGTTGTCTAAATGCTTAGAAAAGGTGGAAAATTAAGGAAAATTGCGAACCGCATAAATTGGACGAAAGTGCCATTGGCAATCGTTTCACCGTTTGTGCTTCTGGCAAATAAGGAAGAGTTTCCTCTTCAACATTGTTTCCGGAGGTGAAACATGGTTCTACGATAATCCAAAATTTAAAAAACTATAATCCAAATTTTAATGTCGTCCGTGGATCAGCCGGGAAATTTTAGAAAATTGATTAATATCCGTTCACTCGCAGCAATTCGTTTCCAGCCTAACATATATATATATATATATATATATATATATATATATATATATATATATACCATTATAATTTTCAATGTATAAATACATCTATTAATAAGAGCAAGTAACTTACCTGGAGCAGAAGGCCACTGTAGCAAGCAACATAGATTATTAGCACACTGATCTTCTGCATGCCTCGATACTGAAATGTCGCAGAAGAGTATTTAAGGAAATTTGTCGAAATGCACAAAGACATTGTTCCAAATGGGCAAAACGGGCAAAACTTAAGAAGAGTCATTCTTGTGAGACATCCAAAATGTTAGTAACAAGTAACGATATAACACAGTGGGAGCACTCAATTGCCGATATTCATATTTCAGATAAGTCAAGCTTGTGTGTAGAAAGCGTTACACATTATTCAGCACTCCTCTGACTTTCGATATCTAAGTGGTCCCTTCCTGAGATAGTCGTTTCCCATTATTCACCGTCAACTGCTTGAGGTAATACCTAGCCCATCACGATGTGCACTTGAGAAAGAACTCTCTTAGGGTGGACTCCTTTGTTCATTTAATTACCTAAAATAAACACTGTAGGATATCTACGTGCTGGAACAAATTAGGATCAATAAAATATGAACTAAATAAATACACCTTGGGCTGGAAATGTCCCGTTTTCTTTAGGTATTCTCTGTTTTCCGTTAAAACAGACTTGTTTTTCTTCTTCTATTGAGTTGTTTGGGTGCAATTAAAAGCTAAGTTTCCTTCTATTTCTAAGTCTACCCAGAACATTACTATTAACAGTAAAGAAAAATGTAACAATATCAAGCGTCAACACTTTGCAATCGCAAGACAAATTAATAGTCGCATTATATCGGAACTATTTGCCATACCCTTCCAACATCAGATTAATTAAAGTACACTCCTCAGACGGAAGTTAAGTTGTAAGTTAAGCAATACATGCCGATACGAATTTAAGATATTCTAAACGTATACAAACAAACACACTACATGGGTGTTCGAGTTCTTCCCAATCCCTCAAATTCCATATCACTTTGAGGTTAAAACTCGAATAACTCGAAAAAAAACCTGAAAAACTCTACCTCGAATAACCGTTATGTTTGGAATAGTTACAATATAAAGGGTACTTACGATGCAATGTAGAAACCTCGCTGAGGAGAAGCCCAAGTCGGTCTATTCTAATTTCAACGTAGAAGTGAGCAAATCTGTCGGAAATCGATTCACTTCATCCATTAGCGTTGTTTGTGTTGTATGCATATCGTCGTCGACATTAGTTCAGTTTAAATTCGTGTTTGTTTGAATTCGTAACCAAGGATATCTCTTGAATCATGTTAAGCTGATTAAGTCATCGGCTTGTATTCATAAATCACATAAAAGTTATTGGTGCATTCAAAGCTCAAATTGTTGTAATACATTCTTTCAGCCAGTTCTTTAGACTATGTGACCCAGCCAAATAACTAACTTAGAGTAGACGAGCACCATGAGTATAATTTAAACAAGATTATCTTGTCAGTATTACAGCACGAGCTTCGTTCACGTGCTCGGATGCTCAAATTTGTCGCATATATATATATATATATATATATATATATATATATGGTCAAGAAGTATTTTCGTTGGCGGTCCTTTTCCCATCGTACAATTTTCGGCTCTAATTCGCATGGCTGCATTAGTACTAGAAATGTTGGGAAGAAAAATTCATAGCTCACGGTAGCACTTAAACCGGCGAAATCCACTTTGTTTATTCAACCGATGATCCTGTTTCATGCCTATCGCAATCTGAAGAATCGATTATTGATCTACTGTTTACTACCGAGCCTGTCATTATTAATGAGTTGGTAATTCTTCCGGCGCCTGTGAAAACTGGCCACAAAGTAGTTAGTTTTAAAGCTTGTGTAAATCGAAAGATCTGTTTTCAAGTTCAACTGGACGAAAGTTCTGTAAAAGAAACTACGCTAAACTTTGAAGTTGTGTTACTGATCCCGTCATGGTATGATTTCTTGAGCGGCTGTCATTCCGGCGACATTTTCGTTGAACACATGCATATAACAGGAGAGTAGATTCCTAAAAGGAAAAACTCCTTTAGGTGCAGAAATATTCAGGAATATATTTACAAAATTGAGAACCTTCTGGAAATATATAGCCCAGTGGAATCCCTTAGACTAATCTTCACTCGTGTCTATAAAGAAGACACTGCTCTCGTCTTTTCTGAGGAATCAATAGTGATACCTGTTCAT
Organism: Stratiolaelaps scimitus; assembly: GCA_019614645.1. NCBI lineage: Eukaryota > Metazoa > Arthropoda > Arachnida > Mesostigmata > Laelapidae > Stratiolaelaps > Stratiolaelaps scimitus. The sequence continues at coordinate 1,406,695 of JABWDB010000059.1, read as the reverse complement.
AACGGCAAAGATAAATGTAACGTAGATAACCAAATACCAGTGGCTCAGGGTACCTCATTTTATGAGAAAGTAATTATATTTTATGTTATTGTATATTATTTGATTTATTAATAATTTATTCAAACATGCAGTAGTTTGGAATTAGTTTGATTTATTGGTAACAAAGGATCAACAATTGCGCCTAGGCAAGATGTGTAAAGAACATTATAAGTACGAAATATTAGTAAGTATGCCCTTGAGCGAGATACGCGATGGGGACAATGTGGACTAGAGAATTTCTTTTTAGACAGTTTGGTGGCATAAACAAGAGCCATTTACAAAACAGTTAATCACGCCATTTGTGTGGAAGCATAAGATAGAGAAAAGAACATTTCTATAACAAGAGTTTAGTATTTTGCGAGACTAGTGGCGTGAACATGAGACACTAACTGTAGCTGTAACGACGAAAGTAGGTTTGCGGGTGTAGGACAAATAAATATTCAAGACCATTAGAAATTCTAGATGTTAAAAAGACATGATACAGCAGTAGGCAGCAGCTATGATTCAGGAACTTTCGAACCCGATTAAACCAGCTACGGCACCTCCCAATTTTCGTCCGAGACCATAATCGTTGAAAATAATTCCTAGGAAGCGTATATTTATCGCACCTTCGATAATACCAGAACGACATAGCGGGACGACTGTGTACGAATGTAGACTTGAAAACTATGAGGGAGAGGCAGTTTAATTCAAGCCAGGTAGCAAGGGCAGGAAAATCGTTGGTTTATAGGAACAAGTTTCGGACAAAGACGTCATTGGGCAAATTTTTCAGTACCAAAAAGGGCTTCGGACCTTTACAATCGAGGTCCAGCTTGACGAAACCGATCACGCTCAAGGAGGCGCACATGGCGTCATAAATAGAGACGCGTTCGTAAAGATTATGCATACTCCTCAAATGGCCTTGTGAGTGACAACCGCTGGACCGATTGTTCCCCAATGACGAGCAGGCCGAGTTCATCCCGGACACGGGACGAAAGTGATCGCTACAGACGGCTTGACCTTTTTGTCTCTAATGAAGTTGCGAGCCAGACTCGCGCACTCGGCAACGTCCGCGGTTGCAGCACACATCAAGTTCACAAACGTCCTGTCCAAGGCACCTACACCAAAGCTTCACGAGCTCCGCGAACTTACACTGCTTGAATTACATATTACGTGTATTATATAATAATTTTCCTCGTCAGACGGTATGGTTGTCAGACAAGTAGTATTCGCGTTGTGGTCCTGTGGAATCGTTTGGATGTGCTTTCGAGAATACCTTGGATGCCGAAGTGACGGTAGAGAATGAGGCTGAAACGGAATTTTTGAAAGGAACAATCCAGCGACCTGCCTGATAACCATTGGAAATGAGGGACCCCGCAGAGAGAGCTGACAATACGGTTATAGTGACTATATGGCAACTACATGGTTTCTGTTGCTCTATATACTGTCCCTGGAGATGCGATATGCGACCGTTTCAGATAGTTTGTGCTTTTTCCGAGTATCTTCAACAAAATACGAAGTACTGGCTAGAAAATATACGGACGATGACGTCTCGTGGTGTGAAGGTCGAATACCAACTTGACTTTGTGAAAGGCAGTCACGTCTTGTGTGCATTGTGAATGGTCCGACAGCAGGGTCCACCGATGATCGTTTTTGGCTACCACGACCATTGCGTTTCGTCTAGGCCTTTCCTTGATGTAAGCCTCGATGTTTTGTGTAACTAGCGTTGACCGTCAATCAAACGGAGGTTCCGAGGATTAGTCCAAAAGTAGACCAGGTCTCCACACATCTACGTAAATAAAATCCCTTGGGCTGCTCCTAACCCCAAAGGGCCGATCCCCACACGTCAGACTTCGAATTATAGTCCCGATCAGAATGATTCTCTTGGGGGCAGTCGGCTCTCTTAGAAAGGCAGACAACTCATCCAGTATTCTTTATCTTTGGGCTGATGTAGCATGAGTACATTCTGCCTATACGCGTTACCTCAGGCCAGACAAAGTTACCTCCCTTCCCCTGTCTCGCTATGGCAATGGAACGATCTGCGATGATGCAGGCTTCGGCAACCTTGTCCACAATCCAGCCTGTTTTCCTTCGAGTTAGTGGTTTGTTTGGCTCGCTAGTGGTTTGTCAGTTTTGCCCCCTTCCTGTTTGCGATCTCCTCCACCACAGCGTGTGAGTTCCAACGGTGATTGGAGTTGACCCTGGATGATCTTCACGCTAAACATTTTTAGGTGCGAGATCATCCGACCCACCTGTCTGGGATTGAATCCTTGTATTTCGGGTGCGTAAAGCCATCGGCATCACGATGCTTCTTCGCTTCTCTCTTTGCAACTGGTTTTGCTGCTGCTCTCCGCTGTCGTTCGGAGTGGCAGTCGACGCTATTGGAGGTGCGGGCACTGTCGTCTTGCGTGGCTGCACCATCTCCTCGAACTTCGGGAAGGCTTGGCCACGTGGCCCTCTTTTTTGTACACGTAGCACTTGACTTCACCAGTGCATTCTTTAGTGACATGGCCATCTTCACCACACTTATGGCAACGCCGGCCGGCCATGTTCTGTTTTTTGCACTCTCTACCCAAGTGGCCGATCTTCTGGCAGTTATAGCAGAGTGATATTTCCACCCACTCCTCGGGCTTGCATTTCATCGCCCCGAGGGCAACATCCTTCATGGCGATTAGACGTTTAGCCAGTCTGCGAGGGAGTGTGATGAGCCGTTTCCAGACGTAGTTGCTGCTCCTCCTTCTCTTCTGCTTTTATCGCTTCTCCGTCAGGAGACCAAGGACCGAGCTCGGCTCCTTGCCTATTTTACTACCTAGGAAGGGGTCCAAGTTGTGTAGAACCACCGTCATAGTAGAGCCAGCGGCCTCCTGTGCCGTCGCGTCCACCCCTGCTCCCTTCCTGATAATATCAGCGAAGGTGCTCCTTCCAGTGGTGGTTGCTCCGTACACGACAATGAGCGCCTCCACACCACCCTTGCCAGATGGCCAAACCTTGCCCAAGTTGACTCCGGCCTGATCAGGTCTCATATGATAGCTGATAGCCTGTAGGACATCGCTGAACATCTGGCCTTCCTTCGCTTTCACCCTGATAGTACTGCGAATCATGCCGGCCTGTTCGGTGCCCAGGGTGCATGAGGCGCTTCAGGCTCTAGGGGGTTTGAGTCGCATCGCAAGCTCTGCATCATATCCGATTGCGTTTCAGCATATCTCCGCCGCTCTTCGTATCGTGAGGTCGTCCCGCTAATCCGAGATGTGGAGCGCGGTGGGTTCTCCACTCGTCACCGCATTGCTCTTACTGATCATTTTGTGCAGCTTGCTTAGGAAGCTGCCTGGATCTTTCGCTGCCCCTAGCAAGCACGTGAGCTATCCAGTGGAGTTACCGAAGCCGTGAATTTCTTCAGTCCTAGCAAACATCTCGAACGCCTGACTGTTGCACAGCACAGCGACGGCTCCCACCGGCAGCTCTTAAGCTGCTATTGCCGACGGGAACTGCGCAACCAGCTGCTCCAGAAGACTAAATGCTCCAGAGACAGTATAACATGTATGCAGATCATGAGGTGAATTGTATTTTCATTCCCAATAGGTGGCAACAGTTATAATTGCGATGCTGCCTTTGTAACCGGACTGTACTGAGTCGAGATTCTTAGCATTTAGCAACGTTTGCGTATACAATGAAATGTTCCGATGTATATTGTGATATTTTTGTAGGAGTGTCAATGAATACATGTCCACTGAACAAATAAAACTTCTTCTAAGTCGGAAACAACAACAAAAGTTGCTTAGAGCACATTCCCTCATTATGCCAACCTATTTACTATACGTATATAAAGCACAAATGACACATTGATAACGCAATCTTGTGCATCGAAAAATACCTACGTAACCTAAAAACAGCACTCATCTAACACTTCGCTTCGGTAGGAAGATTTTCATAAAGGTGTACTCTTGTTATGTTAATTTGCGTTAAAAATGCTACCGATAATTTCAAAAAATACATTTAGCTCAATGTGAGAGAAACGTAATAAACACCATAAATGATATAATATATTCTGTTTTTGGGATAGTAATCTGAATCACAATATAACCCATCATAAATATATAGAAGCCACAAAACGATGCATCGCAATCGTTTTTTTCTCGTTAATCAGCTCTCTTCATCACTGGGCCCTGCCGAACTTTGCTGTTCTAAAAATACACGATATTTTAATTCAATTAGGACCAAACCTAATGTAATTCATACATTAAAAATACGCTATTAGGTTTTCTCAGATCAATCATTCTATTTCTCATTTTTGTATGTCCTGTAGTATCCTTTCAAACATCCACATCTTAAAAATGAGAAGTTACACATACAACAAATAGGGCAACAATGTATTACATAAATATGCAAGTAAATATTTGTATTTACACTCACACACCATAGGACACATTGTACGAACACTAGAGTCTAACTTTTATGTCTGTAAGCGGTTTTAGTGTTTTCCGGTTATTTAACAAACTAGTCATAACTGCACTGTATGGATTAACTCTGCGCTCTAAGATATCCCGTCTGTAAACCGTAAATTGATTCAAAATTGGACTGCTTGAATTGGACATAATAAGACTGTATAATTGTAAACGGTTCATTGTTTGAAGAATGACCATCGTAACGCGGTATAGGCATGAAACATGAATATAGGTATTAGTCTATGGGTGAAAATAGCTCTGTGACAAAATATCGAGCGATAATAAAGTACAGGCGTGATGTGATAATAACGGTGTCACACAATAGTTTGCCGATTCTGTGAGCTGGAACTCTAATTTATAATGTAATTTATGAAGTCGATACACCAGTCCCGTACCCTTTGACTGTCAGCACAGCATTGGTGATAAGTTGATGCTCTATTCCTGGCCAGCCTTCCACACTGGGTACACATTCGGTGTAGGGTATTATTCGTGCGACATTCGTGGACCACTGGAAATTCGACTGTGATATAACGAAGGGATTGTTTATTTGCTCCGGAGGAACCGCGATGAGCCACTAAATCTTCCGGCGATTCGAGCGGTTGAGAGACGACGAGAGCTATCAGCACGCAGCTCGCCAACACCAGCCAGAGAGATACACGGCGCATCATCTATAGATAGATAGATAGATAGACACACAAATATGGCAAACATGGAGTAGAAAATTAAAATAATGATCATGGTGGGATTAAATGTTTTAGAACCATGAAACAATTTATTCAACCATAGAACAATTAGGAATTGGTTGGAATTAGGAATTAGTTTAGATACTTTCTGCACTGCTCTGTGGCAGTGCGTCTTTTAGATTGATAAATACAGCTGTATCATCATTGTCTGTGAGTGGAACATATGAACACAGCTCAGAACGCTCAAGGAGGGCGGAGGGGTATTATAACAATGCATGATACGAACACACGTAGGGATCGTCTTCAAATCTATGTACATGTGCGTTTAACAATTAGTGCTTTACGTATTTTTTTAAGTATGATTCAGGCAAATCCTTTTTCACTCAGGAGTCAAATCCGCAATTCCACCGAACAAAAGGGATTTGTCGTGAAGTAAATAGGCCCTATTCAATGTGACCCCATTGCATACTGTAGTTAGACGGTAGGCACAGAGTAACATTAGTGAAATTCAAACGCAGTAGACACAGGTTGTATCGACTTGTTGACTACAGGTCACCTGATGTTCACCTTTATGCGGAACACATACAAAGATTACATTTTTTTTTATCATAGTGGATCTATCACAATACCAGCATTACATCAGGTTTATACAATGTATACAATAATGTTTTTATAAATCTTTCATTCTCCGCGAGACTGGCTTATTTACTCGAATAAAACTGTAAACATATCGTGATTCAAGACTAAGAACTACTTGAACGCATAAAATGAGTTCACAGTCGACACAGGTAACCATTACATAAATGTTAGTGGTTTCTTTTTGTTCTATCGATCGCGAACGCCCTTCAGACCAAATCATATATTAAGACCCCATCTCATTTATCCTCTCTACTATTAACATTTGTATTTTAACATAATGATTCGGATTACCTGAGGTAATAACTGGTGGTTTTACTATTTAAACAACGTTCTCGCTACTTCGAAATTCTCAATTCAACAGTTTCTCACGGCTGTTAAGTTCTATGTTATTTAAGGATATAAATAACATAGAATTTGAGGAATTCTTTTTGGAAATCGCCAATGATACCTATCACATGAACTCAGTGATTAGGATATTCTAGAGTAAAAGCTTTCAATAATCGATTTGTTTCAATTTACGCCCGACATCATCATGTATGAGACCCATTCGGCCGTTTCAAAGCACTCGATGATGTACAGACTGCTAATTACATAATGTTAATTACCAGCATCTTGCCTACTGCTAATGAGCTAACACACCACGGTTTGAAATTTCCAGTTTGATCCCCATAATCGCAGTTTGGCTCGGATATGAAAGCCCCGCTACAGCATAGGTCTGTTGGATCAAGCCCAAATTTGACCAGCAAGGCCGACAAAGGTCCCCAAAGCAATGCCCGATAGCGATACCGAGGCCTACCATGGAAAGTCAGCAAGAGTCAACCAATGGAAAGATAAAAATATATCCAGCATCTCCCTTAAGTTTAGTAGTCTAAGTGCATGCCATTTTGAAAACAAAATCAAGGTCAACTTTGAATAAGAAGATACATCGGGTCTCTCTTAAGCCAAGGACGCCATTTAGGTGTCTAGGTTAGATTGTTTGTTATCCTTCTGTCTAATGCTACCCTATTTGCGTATTTGGTGGACCGAATCATCTGGGAGGAAAGCCGATTTAAACAGAAATATCAGTTATCTTGATAAACCATCATTGCCTGTGTGATACGCACTAGAGTGGGGTACACATAATAATCATAGATTTCAAGCACTCAGCTCGAATACGTCACCATACCGGTACAGGTATAGCTCGTTCGGCGGTAACATTCTTTGAAGCCACAATTTTACCACAATGTCGTTTAAACAACTCTAGAATGCTTAAGGCGAGCATGAGCGTGAGCTTCTCTCGTTGTCTTCTCCATCGAGCAAAGCGCCGGTGTCAGGGATCCAAAGGTAGATGCCGACTGAAAGAAGCGTAGTCCTTTTCTTGAGACTATAGGCTCTTGACCTCTGAGTGAGTACACGCACACACACACGTGACTACGCAAAGACTGGTGGTGTTACGTAACTCACTGGCAGCCAGTAGCTATACCGTAAAGCAGTCGATGGGAGCTAGCTCAGTGTCAGCTGCGGCTGTGATGGCAATGGTTCTGTTGATTTTACGTCTAGTAGACTTTTATTGAGTTTCCAAGATCATGGCCGGACGTCGTAGCTCTGAGTGGTCAAGGAGACATGTTATCGTTGTTGTCTCTCGTTGTTCGCAGTTGGCGGCAACTGAGGCGTACTCCTTCCTTCAGCGTTCCGTACAACATTCGCAGTGCTGCTGCCAACAACAGGCCTTTCCTCCGTGCTGTTTTGGTCGTAATCGTAAGTGACAAAGGCTCTACGGAGTAATGGTACCATCTAACGCAGCACTATTGACATCGAGAGATCGCGCGTGCCGCAGTCAACCACAAGGAGAAGCTCTTGACTAACGGCACAACTGTTAAGAACCATCTTTAGTTACGCTGTTACAAGAGCAGACTCAGCAAAGATCGATGAGTTGTAAAGTATATTTGGAACCAAGTGGTCCGTAGACTGACAGTTTTCTCGCAGAAGTGTAAATGCACGACTCGTATATCAACTTCATATCGTCTCCAAAAACTGAAATCCGCAAGCGAAAACCTCCACGGAGGCACGGAAATACTGAAGTCACTGTTTTTAATAAATCTGGTTAGACACCAGTCAATATTCTGTGCTTATTATTTTTTTGGTTTGTCGTTATTTGGTAGGTGCGGGCTATGAAAACAGTAATATTATGTCCAAAGTAGTATTCCCCTTCATGATTAAGAAGCCCATTCCATTAATATAACCGGAGTGAAACGGAGGGATCGCCAGGAGCCTAGAGCCATCAGCCCGCGTATCCATTTAAATCCTACTCTATGGTATTCGTCGTTGGGACAAAAAATTGTAGACTGCACTAGCTCAAGGTTGTCGATATTGTTTTATATATGTTTAAGCGAAGTCGACCTTGCTTGAGCTTAGTTGCAACTGGATAAAATACATTATGTTTGAAGATACAGTTTTCAAATGACGTGTCCAGGAATATTTTCAATTCTTATCATTTTTATCTCACTCAAGTTAGCTTTTCTAAACCTTCTCAGTGCTCTCATACCACTACGAGATTCGAGGTGGATGATAATATTGCCATTACAAGGAACATTCTTATTATTAGCTATTGTTTGTTCTTCCGATTGGATGGTGCATTGTTGTTCGGCATGGTCGTAACCGGCACTGCAAATATACTCTTTTAGCCCAGACCCAGCATGAAAAACAGAAGAACACAAGACTGGAGTGATCGGTCGTGCAGCCGGCAAAAAACCATAGAAAATTGCTTGCCATACATTTATTGGATAACATATGAGTTTCTCATTATTTTGCCTTTTGTCATGAGATGGGTCTCGAGGATAGAACGGAATGCGTAAAATGACCATTTACAAAAGTTACTGACAAAAGTTACTGATATTTTCTTTGCATCCCAATTCATTCTGCCCATGCTATGTCATCCTACATAATACCCTTAGGGCAAGACAGATGTCTCAGTTCTCATTACTGAACGATCATACGTATCAATTTTTTAGGATGTCTGCACAGATTGACCAATGTTTCATTCGCTAGTAACGGAATTTCGCCGAGGAGTTGCAGATTCAATGCATTTGTATTAAATTTCGTTCTAGGTATGTATATATATATATATATATATATAACAATATTATCTATTTATGTAAAGCGCATTCCGAGTAGCACCGATCTTATCCGACAGATACCTCAGGGTCTAAACTTCACTTTACTCCTAGAACCTGCCACCTTTTCAATTCGTTCTTCAATTGAAGGACCTGAAGTAAGCCCTTGTCGACACCTTTCGGCACCAGAATTCGTTATTCAAATATGTAATACAAACATTGAATTAGCATGCAATATTGGACTAAATACGTTTACCCAACCACTGGACTAATCTTGGGAAAAGATATATTTGGGAAATGTCTATAGATTGGTCCCTTTGATATTTCGCTGTAAGCCATAGGTCACCAATCAGAGCATAACACGAAATTAAGTTAATGTAAAACAAAGTTCTTACGTAACATTTCTTATCTATGTGTCTGCCTACCAAGTATACGCAGTTTATCAACCACACGTACCCATTTAAGTTACGAGATGGCAATTTAGGGTCTGACCACTTTCTTGAGACACTCAAATTTTCAATAATAATCCAATTATTCAGCGGGTACAATTGTCGTCCACATTTATAATTGACTAATAAATTACAAGATATTCATCAATAGGTGATAATAATAATAATAATAATAATAATAATAACATAAATAGAGTAATGTTAGCTTACCTTCTGACAGACAACTACAGCCACTTCTTGTGACACTTCTTCGTGGTGGCTTTTTTCGCTCGACAGAAGCTGTCGAATGAGAGCGATCGATTTACTACAAATAGGGAATGAGCGTACGATTCAGAGTTCTCGTGGGTGTTGACAAATGCTGTATGAATGAACTCCTGATGAAACTATTGATGAGTTGAGACTTTTATTTGACTCTACCACCCTCTCCTGAGACACCGCTTTGAGAGAGAGAAGATATTAACACGGGCAAAACAGAAGCTTGAGTGAATACTTCAGGGCGACGTGGTACGCATCTGGCGTGGGATGCCTCTTGCCTGTTGTGGTAAGGCCTACCAAACTCTTGTAGAATATGACTTATTATATTGACTCTGCATATGGGCCTCCTCCTCTTCGGTTCCCTCATTACCCCGGTTCTTCTAGGTTCAGTTATCATCCACAAAATACCTTCTAGTTATATTCACCTAAAAATAGAGTGCATATGTTACATATGTTTATCTTACATATGTTTTATTTGCTGGAACACCTCAAAGCCTCCCATTAAAGTAAAGCTTTAGAGGTTATAATTTACTTATTAAACTTTATAAAACTTTTATTAAAATTATATAATTTGTTAATTATAAATTAATTATAAATTATAAATTTGTTATTATATAAAATTATATAATTTAAATGAAGACTTGGTGTATTCCATACATGTGTCAGGTTGCACTCCTCTGCACAACATATAAACCGACGGCTGCTTTTGTTTATTAATTCACTTATTTTCAATAAGTGAATTCGATTTTTGAGTAACGTAATAACGCAGGTTTTCTTCAACTATTGAAATAACAGGATACGTATATTATATGTACTGATCACTGTTCTAATATGCGCACGGGCCATTGTTAAAACATTTCGCTCAGATCTCATCGTAGTTTCAATAGTATTTACGGCGTTTAAAAGTAGATTTGTTAATAATAACAAGCACTATATTTCAAAGGTAAACGATTACATGTTAATTCCATTTTGTTGAGTAAGGCTTTGTCTAAACCATTTAGACGCTGGATGATGTGTGTGATTTTCACATCATCTTTGTCAAATTGGCATTTGTATGCCACGCGTTTTATAAATTTTGACACTATCTTGTTTAAGAGTTCTTTGTCTTTCTTAAGGCATAGGTTCCATATAGATCCTGCGTAAGTTATCACTGGTTCTATGTATGTTCTAAACAGTGTCACATATAACTGCGGTTCTCTAATTGTAAAAGTGCGAAGTATTAAATTTGAACGCTGGCTATCTCTTAGGGCAACATCTGCTACATATTCCGAGTATTTAAGACTAGTAGATGTAATTACTCCTAAATCTCAAATAGTCTGTTTTGATTTGAGTTCTGTTTTACCTATGGTATATTTCTGTTTAGCGTTTCCGTATCCAAAATAGAACACTGCTCATTTCTCGACTTTAGATCGAGCTTTCTGTCCACTCGTGGAAATCTATAAGTGCCTGCTGGAGAGTTGAAATTTTGTGGCGCGCTAGCTGGACCGTATACCTTAATGTCGTCCGAGTAAATTTTCATTGATACAGATGTTGGAGGGAGGTTGTATGAGAGAGAATTGATATACAATATATATATTAAGGATCCTAATGTGGTTCGTTGGGGACACCCAGATGTTGGCTTTGCGCTTTCTGAGAGTTCCCCGTTGACGCGTATCTTGAAGGTTATTTTGAGTAGGAAGCCGCTGATCCAGTCCACTATTCGCCCTACTCCAAATGACGGAGGCGCTGCGATTAGTTTTGTGTGCATTACCCTTCGAATGCAGATTTGAAGTCGAAATAGATAGCCTCGAAGCAGTGCAACGAATTTGTCTCCTTGGCTAGAGATATCGATTGACTTTCTGAAAACCCATGAGAGCAGTACACAGACTGACAGCCCGAATTTCTTCAGCAGGAATGATGGTAGATCATCCGGAGTTGCGCTCATTTTTGATTGTAGTTTTCACAGATGACGATGAATATTATCCGCACTGACATCCGCCCCTGACTGGCAACCGAGACGGTCACCACTGAATCATCTAAGGGACGTCTCCCTTCAGATCTGGAGTCCTCGATGTTTCGAAGTTATGATTGACTCAAAATAGGTTCGAAACAACGTGGCATACTGTTTTGAATTAGGAAACGGATTACCGAAAACAAGCTACGATACTTATCTAGTGATTGATTGACCCATTCAACAAAATGATTGACATCCAATTTAGGAAGATTCAAATGAGTGACAGATGTCTATAGACTTATCGGGTTGGCCGATAAGTGACCTCGTTCCATAACCATCCAACCAGTTTCGGACCTCTGCCTCTGTTGTGAAGCTGATCTTCTGTAGACTGTGTTGCATGAATCTGAATAGATGGCAATCTGATCGACCGATATCTGGGCTTGCGCCGGGCGGGGCGGAATTTTCCAGCCAACAGCGGCCATAGTACGCCAAAGCAACTTGGGACCTAGCGTTGTCATGTTGCAATATAACTTTCCACCGTCTTCCTACTTTCCTTCCTTTTGCACCTTGAAAGTTTTATAGTTTTTCGAAAAAGGTCATCAAATTTTAAATCGATATTTATAGCTTTTATTTTTAGTGAATTCAAATAACTCGAAAATGGTCGAAATTATTTCTCGGCCAACCTAATATGTCACACACACACTGCAAGTCGACGCCAGAGGCATCTTGCTGGTAGAGTTGCTTTTAGAAATATAATTATATTTATTATATACAGGGCTCTCTCAGTAGCTATTCAATATATATCCGATACATATTGAACGTCATGAACTGACTTTGATATCTAAAGAAAGAATGAGGTATTCTGAAATAGAAAAATATATTAGTTTTCTGATCTTTATGTGATCTGATGATTAACCAGAATGAATTTCATTTTTTATATATATGATACTGGATAAGCCAGATGACGTCCGCGACGTTTATTAGTACAATATCAATTTTTCAGGCCTATTTTTGGTTAGTTTTTCCAAACATTAAACATTTGGTTAGATGTAGATCAGGTTTATGGTATAGGTACATATATATGGCACTAGATGATCCTTAGCATCGTAAACTGACCCACCGGTGGGTTACGGGTCACAGGTTATCCTTCATTTTTCTGTAATGTATCTAATAATCAGAAAAGGCCCTGTTGGCGTCTATCAATCACTTAGTCTTGGACTCTTAGAGGATATTTTCTTCGCAAAATCATCAATAATTTGCTGTCTTCGGCTACCAGTTATCAAATCCTGAATAAAGGTTTTTCAATCCCCGACTCAGACTCGTGTCCCTTGAGTTGACTATCTGCGGATTTATTCCACACTGAGCTGTACTATGAGGGTTCGTTCAGGAGGGACTTATGGCATCTCTAAATCCGCTTTAATATTTGCCATCGGTTTGGACTTACTGCAGTGTGACATTTCATTCACCGGTTACTCGCTTTACTTTATATGCTTGGAAGTCGATAGCATTTGCACACGCTTACGATTTTATGTCACTTCTCTACTACAGGGGAGGACATACCGAAGAAGGTTCTCACAAGAAATTTATTTTTCCTTCAGCACGGATCGAACGAACGCTATCACTAACCCAACGAAAGACACAATGTCCGTTACTCACTGAGCCATTCCACTAACATTCAGCAAGCCCTATAGATACTGAGCTGGTCACGGTTCTCAGTGTGCAACCGGTAATGTGAAAAACGTAGATATTATATGGATGTAGCCTTGATCGACATAGCGACGAAGATAAATTTAACAAGCTTTTGGGCCTGCACTAACAGCCGAAAATGATCCATATTATATCCAAAAGCAATTGACCACCCTGATAGGATTAATCATATGCTATAATAACACATCAACCTTTTGAACTAAATATAAAAAACTGTTTTTCAGTTAAAAAAAAAGAGAAATTTCAATTCTTTCGCACTCCATTCTAACACATCATTCTGGCCAGCTCACTCAATAATGCACATAAGTACTTTGTTCTTACTTCGTTAAATTTTCCACTCTTTGCTTTGTTTCATCGAACGGTGAAGAAGAAACCTTGGTTTTAACAAACGAACCTTACACCTGGTTCGTTTCTCTATTTTCGTCTCTAGATACAACACAATCCATCCTCCCATCTAGCACAAGCCTGCCTGCAAGCAAAAGCTACATGGTCAAATATAAACCTACATCACCAACTCACTTTCCTGTACTTAATGGGCTTGCAATGAGTGCTTAAATAACCATTCAGAGCGTGAGTCTAAGCATACAGGGTTGGATTTACGCACAACAAATTCAAATGAAGTTAATTATTAAATAAGGTTTACAATTAGAACAACATTTTGAATGTAACGTTTGCAGTTAGCAACAGAGTACAATAGATTGAAAATTGAATCAGAGGTGGGAGTAAAGCAGTGGCCTCTACCGAAATGCAATCTCTTACTACAACCCGCGAATCAGTGTCCTGCCATAAAATGCGTCTAAAACGTGAACTAGCTAACAGTTAACTCAGTAACAAAATGAATAAATACACAAGAAACACAAGAGGTATCTTCAACTAACCAATGGGCTGATATCCAGCAGCCCCATACACCTATGTGGGTCGCTTAGAAAGTCCGACGAATGGGCAGATCAAGAATTGTTTCTTTGAACACGATTTAGGATTTTCAGGGTCGAGGTGCATATTTACATCATCCAAGTTTTCGAAGTTTTTTCCACAAAGATAATTTTCAAGAGAGTGGAACACCTAATTTTCCGATGAAGAAACCTCAGTTCTATGCGGTGGATAGGGGAAAACCCCCAAGGTAATTCAGGAGTTTTTCACGGGTTTACAAAGGTGTGTGAAGCAGGGCCTTATCAGGTTTGAAGGTCACACCGCTTTTGTTGGCCAACGATCCAATTTCAGGCATTATTTATCGGCAATGAATTGCATTATAGGCGTTTTCGGGAAGAACTTTATCTTAAATCATTCCTTTGACATCCTACCATATCTACAGCGTCACCTTCTTTAGATAAGTCCCCTTTAACAGCACTTTGGGCAGGAATGTCCCTTGATCCCCAGGATATCCTTCACGCCACGTTATCGTAAACAATCCACATTCTCAGTTCATTCTGAAGCTACAAATGCGCCCAGCCTCCGTGGGCAAGCCACAACGCTTCCGTGTGACACAGTGAGAATTTCAAGAATTTGCGTTAACCAAAGTCGCAATTTGGCCCATGTCGACTGTTGAAAGGCGATCCGCATCTCAAAAAATTTCTGCCACAAAACTGCGCAAAACATTTTCCAGCCGAACGTTGTGTTCGGGCACTAGACGCATAAACTGCGCAAATTCTATGTGCGTTTCAAATTCAGTAGCGGTGAATATTAATGGAGGTGGTAACGTATCAGTGATATCAACCGGATTCAACTCAAGATCCACCACATGTTAGCCATAGTGACGCTGGAAGATTACTTCTTTTTGTACACAAAGGAATGCGAATGCGGTTTCTAAAACACACGCGGGTTCTTTAATTCGAATAATGTGGTTGACCCGGACCGACTCTCCGACCGAGCCATAGTAGCCTTGCTCGCCGAGGACAACCTAATTATCAGAATATAAAAGGAAAATGTTAGGTGAATATCATCACGGGTTTCTTAGCGGCAAACTAAGTGCTACACAGATGGTGAAGATGGCTCATGGTTGAACATGTGGGTAGACCTTCGGGTGCCAAGTATAAGCCAAGACCCCCCCCCATTACGCTTCAGGTCCGTGTGATGTTCAGATAGAAGCAGTTTCGTCCAATTGTACATGTTTCCCTTCACTGAACCATCCGAGTGGAAATCGAGTCCAACTCTACAATTATAGATTTGGTGGCTTTCTTTTATCTTAAATGTAATATTCTTAGCCAAAATTGTTTTGCGAACTATTGTATTTACAATTTGTTTGCTATCATACTTTACTGGGAATCTATCTGGTGAAAGCGATTGTGTTGATAAATGATGAGTTCTCGAGTTACTGTTTCCTTTCTCCCATTGCCGATTGCTTCGAAGAATGTCACATAGCAATTAGAACAATATGGCGAATAGTCTACTCACTATTATGTATCAATATATATCGGGGTACCCTTATTGTTCGCTAAACAGTAATTCGACTGCAGACATGTACTCTACTTGTGAATTCAAATTAGAAAGTGCTCTGTAAGCGTTGGGCAGATGGATTCGCTGCAACGGTACCTCAAACCAATGATATCGTCGTCATCATTATCATTAACAGTACCAGCGGTAGAACTTTTGATAATGGTAGTGAGATGATCGATCTATTTATCCATGTCTCTTGCTCTTTCTAGAAGAAGACATTGTGCGGGTACGGCGAGAGAGAGAGAGAGAGAGGAACAGTGAGGATGATTGCTTGTGTGAATGTGAACTAAAGGTGTACTGGGTGTCGAAAAATTACACGTTACTTAACGTAATCCTACATAGAAATAATTTTGTTCAACTTACGATGCAATGAACGTTTTTTCCCATAGAAATAAAAACTTATGATATTGGAAGTGGAACACGATTCAAAGCCGCTCAAGTAAAACAATATAGAGTTCCAAAAACTAACACAATCTTAATTCAATGTTCTCTAGCTACGTAAGGTGGGAACTTGACTTCAATTACTGTTTCAATTGCAGATGAGCCCATGTCAACATCAAATCAAATAAAAGCATAGCTATTGTTGAGTCATTAAACCAAATTGAGATTCAGGAGGCTTGTAGACACCATAGTATAAAACCAACTCAGAAGAACCTGAAATATAGAACCGACTCAGAAGAACCTGAAATTAGGTAAAATTATCCGAACAAGAATGCACCAGAGAGCTACTTTAATCAGACATATTGTAGTCAAATAATCGTGTGCAATTTCGAACTTCATAATCCTCAATATATAGTTATGAACTTAAAAATACAGTTCCTGGGTATGTTAAGCGAATGATATATATATATATATATACGTATTATTGTAGGTTGGCCCACAAATAATGAGACACATGCCGCCTGGCGCCGAATTCTTGTTGTTGGCCGGTTTGAATTCAAATTTGGCGGGTAATGAGACACAACAATTAGCAAGAGGGCAGCGCGAAAGCCGCTAGCAGACGGCTTTCGTTGGGCGTTCGAAATGGCAACCGCTGGCGCAGATCCCTCAGACTTGCATTTTCACAAGAAACGTGTCAGGTTTATGTTTCAAAAGGAGAAAGGTCTAGCTGAAATCTATCGAAGGTTTCTTAGCGTGCACGGCCACAACGCTCTGAATCGACGACAGGTGTGCTGTTGGTGTACGCAGTTTAGGCAAGGTGACTAAGACATTATGAACATCGAGGGCGCCCATCACTTCCCGAATCTCGATTCGACGAACGGATCGAAAACGCTTTTGAGGAACCTAGAGCTTGGTCACTAAGGACTTTGTCGGCTAAAATTGGCGTGCCTCGTGAAACATGTCGTCGAATTATTAAAAATAATCTGAGGATGCAGAAAAAAAGTGCAAAATGGGTCCCTCATGAACTCGGTCCTGGCCAGCTGAAAATGCGTGAGGAGTGTTCGGGAAACAATTTGAAGATATATCGGCAACAAAAGAATCGCTTAAAGCATACCGTTGCAGTGGACGAGACATGGGCCAGTCTGTATAGGGGACCGGAAAAAGGTCAAGTAAAACAGTGGCTACGACCAGGTGAACAGGCAATGGCGATAGCAGTACCAAATAGATTCGAGCCTAAAGTAATAGCACTTGACATGGATTTCAACGGAATTTGGTACTACGAGATTTTGGGCCCAAAAGAAAAAACGGACTCGGCTCGATATCTCGAGTTCTTGAAGGGACTCATGAATAATTGGCGTAGCGATAGCAAGCACCGAGTGTGGCTGCTTGATGACGATGCTAGGGCACATCGTAGCAATGAACTACGTTCTGGCTTAAGGCCTAGAAGACTGAGCGATGGTATAGCCCCCCTATTCTCCCGATTTAAGTCCGTGTGACTATGGTTGTTTCCATTGATTAAAGAAGGCTATACATGGCAAAAGGTATGCAAACATAGATTTACTCCGACAGGCCTTAAATAACGAAGTTATAAATAGTAACAGAAATAGTGCATACCTAGCCGTTAGAACGCTGCCAGAACTCTGGGACCAGCGTATAAATAAAAGAGGCATACTTTTAGCTCATACTAAAAAATCTTTGTTTTAACTTATTTAGTTTAGCCAATATTGAAATTTATACGTGTCTCATTATTTTTGGGTCTCATATATATATATACCGAATATATATATATATCTTGATACATTTAATCAATATACAAAAGGACTGGTGACATATTTATCATTTTAAATAATAACACCTTTTTAAGGACAGTTTTGAAATTTATTTCATATACTTAATTAACAGAGAGGTTTCTCAGCAAAGGTACATACTTTAACACTACAGAGTTTAAATATATTACAAATGTATAAGCTCAATTCCAAAAATTAAACTCCTATGTGATATATATTGTAGAGGGTTGTAGAAATCTATTATATATTGAATAATATTTCTTAATAAAATTAAGGCAATTGCTGGCACAATTGTACAGCTGTTAAGTCACTTTTCACAGTCTTTTGTATGAAATCGCTTAAAAAACGTAAGCGTGTGATATAACGTGTTTACTCTCTGTAAAATAGGTGGCTTTAGCCAGGTATAGATGGTACATGTTCTATGGAAAAGTCAACACCTTACTAAATCTCCTCATCGTTGTAAATAGTTTGATTTAGACTAGGTTGGCATCTTTCGCCATTGAGTAAAAGATACTATTTTTCTCTTTTAATAAATTGCTGGGCGAGTCAAACTCCTTGATGTATCCTTTGTCGAGCACCATGATTCTGAAAATCCGAGACAGAACCATTGCATTAGGGCCAAAGGATTGCGGAATGACATAATGGCTCACAATCAGCAATCTCCATATTTTCTAAATAAGTACCACTTCTGTGAAAGAGCTATTAAGTATCAATTATTATGTCAAATATTATATTAAATACCAATTTCTCCATTTAAGATATATCTGCGTAGTCGCTTATTGAGTTCTTTAATTTATTTAATTCGATAGATCAATGAAGGCAAAAATGATGATCTGAGAAGTTAACTTAAAATTTGCACTTAGCACCGTTTGCACGCTAAAACTATGCACATGCTGCACGACTAATTATACTACTTCCGGTATAAAAAGGGTGAAGTTGTTAAACTAATTTGTACATATCCTCATATGAAGTGAAAACAAGAAGTTGTTGATAAAGAACTGATGCTGGAAATTTTTGATTGCTTATATATATATCGCGAAATTTCTCGGAATCTACACACTTTACATGCATTTAAAATACATAAGACAAAATATAGGCTTTCATTTCTATAACGCACTCCTGCGTTAAGCGAGATATTTGAGCTGAAAACTCAAATATCACGGCTCTACGTAATATCGGGTGCCGGCCGGTTCGCATCGCTCATAGCGACAGTCCTCTCCTGGATCATCATGATATCCAGATAAGAGGCAGACGGATTCACTTCAAAGCTTAACTCTCTTTTCTTAATAGTGTTCAATCGGTCGCCGTTTTGACTCCGAACCCGGACCCCCTCAGAATATAACCCCCAAACCGTAGTTACACATCGATAGCAAACATGACCCCCACTAAAAGACAAGAAGCCCAAATCGGCCCCCGAATAATGTTTTTAATTTAATTTATTTAATATATGTTTTAGTAATAATATTTGGTATAATAAATCGTTCTTCGATTTGACTTACCTGTCATAATCCATGATTGTGTTAAGTCGATGCGCAATTGTGAGGATGGTACACTCGCGAAACTCTGTTCGAATGGTTTTTTGGATAAGTTCGTCTGTTTCGAGATCTACGGCGGCCGTGGCTTCATCAAGAACTAGCACACGAGTTTTGCGTAGAAGGGAGCGAGCAAGACAAACAAGCTGACGTTGACCTACCGAGAGATTTTCACCACCCTCAGCTACCTCGTGGTCCAAACCCTTCTCCAAGGAACCGACGAACGCCTTAAGGTGAGAATGTTCCAGAGCCCTCCATATTTCCTCATCAGTAGACTGTATCAACAAAGCGCAAACCAAATATTTAATTCTCTGCATTCAACGGCAGGTTGGCATCGATCATTACTTAAGATTCCATTAGAAAATAAGGATTTTCATAATTTAAATGAAAATTAATTCATTTTAGTTTCTAGTTCATCGTAAGTCGATGTAAAAATGTACATACGTGACAGTAATCATAATAATGGCAATACGCCGACGAAGAACAAAATTGAATATTAATTGGTGCTGAGCGCTATAGTTATGACCAAATCTCGTCATGTCCATCATAGCTATTATCAGCTACAGTTCAGAGGATGAATAGGCGAACTCTGTTCCCGTAGGGAGATTGAGGGCGAACAGTGTGTTGTCATGGATGATTTGTAAGGAGCTGTGTTATAGCATCTATGAAATCATAGTAGCTGTAGATCAGATCAAATAGTGTATGTGTTATTGGTCAACAATTCGCAAATCGACTTTGAGAGTGTAGCTTTCGCTAAGGTATAGCTGCCCTTTCGCTAGATTATATCTTGCCCTGGTGAAACAGCATACATAATTCCAGAAAAATATCTAGCATTCAACGATCCGACAATCCTTCAGAATATTCTCTTAAGATCATTCTACTGACATCCGCCTAGACTAGTTTCATATGGCGATCGTTCCATCCAAAATATTAAATGCATTTTTAAGGGATCACTTCTTATCCGGGAGTACTTTGGTGAACCCAAGTATTTTCATTCGACTGTAAATAGCATAAACTGCTCTTATTTTGCACTTAATCGTAATATGTTTTATGTGTAGTTTCGGTTTGTATGTACCCAGTGTAATATGTTTTATGAACAGGCAAAAGAAATATTTTTCAAAATTAATGTGTGTGATAGAAAAAGCGTGGTCTTACACACAGAGCACGTATTGAAAAAGCAATAGATATAAACATGAATATGTGTTTGACAATGGGTCCTAATTAAACGGTCAGTCTTTACACCGTTGTCTCAATTGTATTACGATTCACTCACCCTTCCGAACGGATCAAGATTCATGCGCACGGAGCCCGAGAAAAGTACGGGATCTTGAGGAATGATTGTCAGTTTCTCACGTAAGTCGTGCAAGCCCATCTTCGTGATATCCAAGTCGTCAATGAGGATTCGTCCTTTAGCTGGTTCGATGAGACGGAATAAAGCCAAGGTCAGTGTAGATTTTCCAGCACCGGTGCGTCCTACTATGCCCACCTAGATACAATATACATAATACAGGTTAGATCTAGTTGTGTCTTTACAACCTGAAATATCGCATTGGCACATATTATGACTATACAATCCCTGAATAGAATGTGCTATTAATTAGTTATTCTATATCACTAAAATATTCCATAAAATATAAATAAGTTAGTCGTACACTTAACAAGTAGGATGAGTTCCTTGGACACACGTAAATTTTGTATCAGAAACTCCCTTTGCTGTCTTTACACTGTTTCCTATCTAGGTTTTTCCCAATGAATGAGTGAAATAATAGCATTATAACGTATATCTGTCCAGCCACTTATCTCACTGATATTTTATACATACTATAAATAAGACACATTAGGTAATATTTACCTAGGGCAATGGTTCTACAAGTTTCTATACAGAGAGGACGACAGAAGCATTTAGATTTATGCTAAATAAACAGTCACACCGCTTTTTTCTATTATATTTTACATTGAAAACTGAATTTCACATACAACACTGAATCTATCT
This sequence comes from Stratiolaelaps scimitus, assembly GCA_019614645.1. NCBI lineage: Eukaryota > Metazoa > Arthropoda > Arachnida > Mesostigmata > Laelapidae > Stratiolaelaps > Stratiolaelaps scimitus. The sequence continues at coordinate 1,385,351 of JABWDB010000059.1, read as the reverse complement.
TCCTCTTGTTCTTTCCATCTAAGCCTACCTTAGCCACCCTGGAACGTAACAAAACCTTGGAGAGACTTTTCACAACAACAGTTGTAATACGGCGTTCATATTTAACCCCCGGATTACAGTGATGGTTATCTTAGTAGTTCTTACAGTGGGTTTAGGATGTCGCATCTAGCTATCAAAGCTGCTACAAAAAGTGTATTCAATTGGAATGCAGCATGCGATAACAACATGTTTTTCTTGACTCGGATATCTTACTGTTTCGATTATAATTACCTTTTCGCCGGCTTCAACAACGGCAGTGATATCTTTAATAACGAGTTCGAGGCCGTCACGATACCTTGTCGCGTGCTTCTCGAAGTTGATCCTCCCGCGGGAAGGCCAATCGGCAGGGGGTGTCTTGCCTTCGACACGCCACTCGGCCTATTCAAAGACAAATAGAGTCAGCAGAAGTATACGTTAGCAATAAAGATCCTTTGATCAACCTTTGTGTCAACCGTTGTGTGAAACAGATACATAATTATGGCCTAATTTTGAAAACAAGATTCTTTTACTTTGATTATTGTTCTATAGACCAACGTTGGGCAGTTTTGTCACTGAATTATTTCCTGTAATGGTATGGATCAGTGCTAAAAACGTTTTTTGAATCGTACCCAGGTTCAAATCGAGTTCAAGAAGAGCTAATTCGTCACTTACCTTCCTGTGCTGAATGTTATTATAATATTATTAGATTACTACTATTACTGTGTGACACTGGTGTAATAATAATCGTAAGCAATTCATTTATCACTCGCAAGATCGGGTCACGCATTTCTTTACCTATGATATTTGTTAACAGTGCTAATAAGTCGGATGATAACAAGTTTTCGCAAGCACTTGGGTGCACGAGAGGGGAGGGGTCGAAACGACAAGATAGATAAATTGTATTACAATAGGACTAATACATTTTTGTGTACTATAAAGACAACAGAAGTTGAGGACGGCCCTGGCAAAACGAATATGAAAATTTTGATGATATGACACTGTATCTGATACATGATTTATTATCTTACCTCATTGGCACTTTGGGTATATTCGGCTATTCGCTCGACTGAGACGATATTGCTCTCAAGATCGGAGCTCATTCGGACCATCCAGTTGAGTGTGGCAGTAACTGAAAGTGCGTAGCTCAACACTAAGCCAACTTTACCTCCATCCATATAAGAACGGTAGTATACTGTAAACAGGGCCGCGGCGAGGACGATCAGGTTCCCGCAAAACTCGAGACGGATTGCCAGCCATCTGATCGGAAAGAATACCGAACAAACGGATAGCATATACTGTTATACCGTGATAAATGCTTGGGAGATTTGATCCAACGCTTGTCATTCTTGCTAATATATCTTCTAGTAAGTAGACAAATTATAGCATGTTATTTAGCGCTTTTCAAGCGCGCGCGTTTGAAGCAATGCGAAAGCGGTACCGTGGCAGCACCCGGGCATAGTTATTACCTCCTTGTTTACCAATAAATCAACAAATCAAAAATCAATTCGATATCAATGGATGTTATCATATATAAAGCAGACACTTTTCAGTAAAAATATCTTCACTGCAATTTTCTGTCAATGTTACCTAGATTACAATGATGCAATGGAGATTATTCTTCGAGTATCCCTCACACAGCAAGAGTAAAAATTTATGTAACAATATGTGGAATGACATACATGTTGATATAAATTTTATAAGACATTTTATTGTAATTCATAAATCAAACACAACAAATATTTTAGAATCAGAATAAACGAACAAGGTATTTGCCATATTAATAAGAGATTCTGCATTTAAGGATTACAGGATTCGCAAAAAAACAAAAGTGACCCTTACAATAAGGGACAGTCCTGTGAGACAAAGGTAATTAATCCGGAGCACTTTCTTAAGACCTCTGCCAAAGGAAAGCACAGACGTTTATGCAAGAAAATTATAAATTATTTTACATTTAACAATTTAAATTTAAATTCAAAATTAAATTGTTTAAAAGTTTAAAAATTATTTTATAACAATAATAAAAAAAAATTAATCTAATTTGCTTGCAGCGTTATCACAAATGGAAAGAAAAATGAGGGACCAATTCTAGCGTCTAGGATAGTTATTACAATGATGCAAACTAGTCCGATCAAGGCTTATCGTACCGGAAAAGAAAAGTTTTCAATTTAGTTTTAAAAACTATTACTATTACCTGTTGGAAATCGTGGACGGATAGTAGCACTGATTGTTAATATCGACCCGATTATTGGATTCCTGCACGAATACCTCTTCTCCCTGGTAAGCTCGAATCGTATTAACTCCTGCCAATGTTTCGGAGAAGTGTGAGAATATGGGTGAACGCGTGATTGATTCCAGACGTTTTAGCTGACGAGAGCTCTCGATATAGATCACTTGGATCCCGTAGTATAAGAGGCCCACTGGGACGATCACAGCTAAGAAGATCGGGGCATTGAAACTGATTATAGCCAACGTCACGACCACCTAAATAAATATTTTTAAGAAATCGATTAGGTTGGGTGTTTGTAGTTTTGCGTCTGTGCCGCTGTCCTATAGATACCAAAGCCCATTCATTATTCTGTAATAGTTATTGATATTAAAATTATTATTTTGTACATTCTCATATCTTTAGTTTCTAAAAACTGTCACAGTGACTTCATGACAGCGAAACTTGTTTAGTACAAAAGTTGTGATCTGGAATTTAAAAATAGAAATGAAAGAGTACAAAAAAGAACACTGTCCTAATTTTTGGTACTGGTGGGGCTCGTTTATGACATCTAAATTCGGGACCCCTGTTCTAGAACCCGTTTAAATACACCAGATATAAACTAGACAATTGCGGAATACTCCGGGTAGTCCAATTTTTTTGGCAACAGCAGAAACGAAGGGATCTTAATATATTTAAACGATTGCTTGACGCCACACGCATGCCTCTATTAGTTCGGCTATGGTACGATTCGAGTTCTCAATTCTTTGTCTCAGAGAAATGAAGGATCATGTGTACACTGCATTACGTGTCCCATTCGAGTCCTGATTACTAAGGAACTTCACATAGTTATCTGCCAAGCTTCTCCTCAAGTCTCTCCTCTCTTAAGTCCCCATATCAAGTACCTGTTAAACCAGTGCAGACCTCTCGAAAATGGAGTATGATTTTCTGGCAGGAGCCAGTATTCTGGGAGGCTACCATAGGCTTCAGCTGATTGGTGCCTTGCGGATGACATTTCAAAGATCCAATACTCTACCTTGATTAAAACCCCACGTTTAATCAACGTATTCGGGAAAGAATAAACAAGCTGTCACGATTAATGACATTTACTAGGGCCTGTTGGCATTTACAATTTGTATTCTGTTGTCGAGTGTCAGGTTCATCATATCGCATTTGATGACACCATGTTACACTCACCATCTGTGCTGTCCGATTTTTCCCAGATATAGGCATTAAGCCGTTATGATATTATGCTAATAGGTTTGATAGTGATAAAATGTTTATGCCTTATAGTTTTGTCAATAAAGCTTCAAGTACTATAACAGATTTGCCTGAAAATTATACCATTTTGAAGTTAGGTAGTAGTAATGTTACATTGGCAGGTCCTCTCTACCTCGTGCTGGTAAACGTCGAGGAATCGAAGTATACTTGCGAAAAGTTGAAATCGAAACTTATTACACCGAGACAGGGCTTTAACATGCTCACCTGTAAGAAGCACATAATCCACGATCGAATGGTTTGCGGTATAGCAAGATCAACTGTGTCTACATCCTTGGAGAAGCGATTAACGAGACGGCCGAGCGGAGTCGTGTCAAAAAAGCTCATTGGACTTCGCAGAACGTTGAAGAGTAGAGCCGAGTGTAGCTTCGTTGCACCGTTTAGAGACCCGAGCGCAAGGGCCAATGAGGCGATGAGGATTGTTATTCCTTGGGCTAAGCCCAAAAGACCGTACACGGTCAGCCGCCAGTTACGTAGACTCACGTTCTGGGTACCGTCTAATTGGTGAAAGAAATGCGGAACGATGGAAGCAATGAATTGTAAAATTTATTAAATATAGATTAATATTTACAACAATAAAGCAAAATAAATATTTTAGCAACCTGGTCAGATTTAATACTATTTAACACTATGACCACCATTGTTATAACGATACGCGGTGAATTGTGTTGAGGACAATTGCCAAGACTCGTTACAAGTCAACGATACACAATCAGTTCATAATATACAATCTGCAACGGAGACGCCGTAAGTAATTATAGTGAAATAGAGCATATTGCCTACAGAGAAGGTGGTTACTTAAATTTTCTTACTTAAACTGAAATCGGCTAATACGGAGGAATACTTGTATAGCCTAAATTGATTATATTGAGAAAGCATAGAATGAATCAATAGATCTATTCTAGAGTCTAATTCACTATTGACTAGGCCAATTTGACAATTACTTACTTAACTAAAACAAAGTTTGAAATCCCTTAACTACGTACCTTTAAGCGGGGAATCGTTGGACCATTGTGATAGCCAAATATTGGAGAATAGCGCAAACAGATTCGATAGCACATTGAAGAGAATGATCGCGAAAACCCATATGTAACCCATTGCCGCAAAATACGATAAATATACACTCCACTGTACTTTGCCCGTCTCCGCTGCCTCCGCCTGAATTAGTTTAGGCTGTATAGTTTCAGATGGTTGTTCCGCAATCTGTAAGCAGGATGCAAATATTTGTTATCCATCCTATTTCAGTTTCTATGTGAGGCATTTTAGTGAACTCTACCGTCACAACGCAACGAGTCAGCAGCGAACAAAATACAGAGATTACATTGCCTCAATCGATATTTTTGATTTTTACATAAATCTTACACGAAATGTATTACTAAATGACTAAGGATTTCTTTAGATAAATGAAAAACTAACACAATAATTGATTTTAAAGAATTTTGCTGATGTTGGACACTCTATTGACACGACATAATTGCTTGAATCTTGCGTCCTAGCGATCTAGTTAACGGTGGTTATGTCGACTCGAAGCTCATCGCACCTATATGAAAGGTACCCAAAGAGTGCTGCTACCAGAACACTATAAAATTGCCAGATTGAACCCTTCTTTAATAAAAGCCAATCAAAATGATTCACTCACTTTGGGATCACCAGTGGCATTGGGACTTTGCGAGACTGAAACGCTTCTGGATAAGCGACCCGATGATTCAAACGACAACCGCGAGGCCGAAGTTGACCGTTCGTGGGACACACGACGTGACAGACTCCTGAGTCTAGCGACGCGATCTGGGCTTTCCTCACTAATTTCGCCTGTGGTGGGTGGAGTGCCTTGCACTTCGTTTACTATATCTTCCATAAGATTGACCTAAGGAAAACGTAAAACAAACACTGCTTAATAACAAAGAATATTATGATATATCTAATTAGTTTTTTTCTTTTAGACAGAATGGCAGATAGCAGCCCATCCAATATATCTATTGATTTAACATAGAGATTGACAACGTAAGTACAAAAATACCTTGACTAAATACATTACTATCTTTTCACTATTTCACTATCGTGAATCGTGGCTCACCTCGTTTTCGTCGAGTATGTCATCCCCTTCAGCTTCTTCTTGAATGAACTGTATCAATACATCGGCAAAAGCACCTTTCTTGGCCAAAAGCTCCCTGTACGTGCCCTCTTCTTGTATACGGCCGTCACCCAAAACCACAATATGGTCCACATGAGGAAGAAATGATATGCCATGTGTAACAAGCACTCGAGTGCGACCCGCCAGATATCCTGAGTTTCCGATCACCTTTGATCAAACAAACATCATCCATTGCAGGTACACAGAAGATACAGTGTTATAAATATGTATGACTCCATCCGTATCTAATATTTCTTAGAGAAGTAAATTTGCATCACATTTAGCATCACCTACACTTAATACACATTGCATATGTTGCATAGGAACACCCATATCTGCTTTCTGCCAATATGGGAATGTTTACAGAGAATAATAGAATAAAATCAGAGATAATGAAAATCAATTCAAAGAACAGTAACCTTATCGAATATATGTTTCCCGACGTGGGAATCAACGGCACTGAGGGGATCGTCGAAGAGAAAAACATCTGCTTCTGAGTAACACGCTCGAGCTAATGAGATTCGTTGTTTCTGCCCTCCTGAGAGGTTAATGCCCTTTTCTCCTATTTCAGTTTTATCACCGCCAGGCAGAATTTCAAGATCAGGTCGTAACGCGCAGGCTTCAACGATAGCGTCATACTTCTTCGCTTCGAAGGACTGATTGAACAAAATATTTTCACGTAGAGTTGCATTCTGGATCCATGTTTGCTGTGCCACATAAGCCAGTTTACCTATAGTAGGGTAAGATAAGGTAAAAATAAAGAGACCATATGAAAGTGAAATGAATGATTTGCCTCTCTTATTAGTCACAAATTCAGCTAATCTAATCGCCTATGTCCAAGTTCAGAATATTCTGCTAAATTTCCTGCGTAAAGTGTTACTTTTTCCTAACTGAAAGCTTACTTTATCGATACTGTAAACCTCTACTGTGAGCCACCTTGGCCCCTCCACCCTGATTTTATACAAAGTGTACATACTGCAACTTGAAAAGTATTTATCAAGATCGATTATTTGGGATGCATCATAGTCGCTGACATAACTGGCAAATTCCACTCACCATGAATCTCAACTTCTCCGTCAACTTTCTCCATATCGCCAAGAATCGCACTCAAGAAGGAACTCTTCCCACACCCCACCTGTCCGACAATAGCCACCAGCTTTCCCCTTCCTACTCTCAACGTGATATCGCGTAATGTCGGCTGATCACGTTCGGCTTTGCTCCACGCGAACGTACCCCTCTCTACAGAAATAGCGACGGGGGAAGCACGTGATGACGAGCGAGCGACATAGAGGTCCAACTCTTCCGAGCTGAGAAATTTGTTCATACGTTTCACGCTTACAGCAGCCTGAACCAGCATCGAGATCAACATTGGTAACATACCTGAAATAGAATACACGAATCGTATTCCTAACTAGTTAGAGCCCACAATGCCCATCAGGGTAGACATTTAGAACATTAATGAGTTACTTACTGGCGAAAGCTATACAATAGCCTATGGGCCATAGGTTTATGACCTAGTATATTTCAGTTGGCATTGACCTTTGAGATGGATGTAGACATTTTATTATTTTAATTATAAAAGTGCGCAAGACTTGTACCCACTGAACGTAAACTACATTTTAGAAAGACTACTTTGTATGTCCTTAATAGAATATTTAAAACCAAGAGGTCCCACCTCCCCAGTCCTAGGAGTGTCCAAAAATGAAATTGCGTTGCCCGTTTCGGTACCTAAGGAAAATCTTTGCATAAAAAATTCGGTTGATTCTCCTGTAGCGGACGATAACTTTCCTCCTAATATTGTAGATAGTTTAATGTTTGTATCCCTGGTCCTTCAAATGTTTCGAAGGTCTAAAGTAGTACTGATCCATTACTGAGGCGTATTTTTGTTCTGGGCTTGTTCGGCTGTATTGGCTACATGGCCAGGCTGTGTTGTTCTGCGACTGAGATAGATAAGAAGGTGTTAAAGTGTCAGTCACAGTGCAATCCCAAACCAGAATTTACCTTTGAAAAATTGGACTAACGACATACATTAGTACGCTTCAATCAGAGCGACAAATAACCGCTGGTTTACGAGAAAAGAAAGAAATGAAGAACTCTGGTTGAAGTCTCGTTTAATAGGGAGTGTCTCGGGCCATGACACGCACTTTTTATATAAGAGAGTCCATGGTTCTCCACATCAACAGGAATGTGGGGAAACTAGATTACTTCCCAAATGAAAACCTACTGCAAGACGGGACATTGATTATCAAGTAAAGTTCCCATACGGGAGGAACGAACAGCATTAAGCACTGATCCGCCTGAGGCCTGGTGATGGCCTCAGTGCTTCAGGTACTAGTATCTTGACCACCTCAGAAAACGAAGAGATTGATGCGATGACACTGGATCCTGCTGAAGATGCTGCTGCTGTCACACCAAGTCCACTCATCTCAACAGAAAGGGATGCTTGTTTTTGCGCTATTGAAAAAGTTTGACCAAAAATGGATTGAATGTTTAACGAAGAGAACAAAGAATCCATAAATTGATCACTGAATAAGTCCAGTGGATCACGTTCATCTGACATACAGCAGCCTCCCAGCAAGTGTATAATTCTTCCAACTTCTCTTCTCTTAATGAACTCCTCTTCTCGTAAGACCATTGTGTATACGGAAATCTAACATAAGACTGTATCGTAATCTCTACAATAGTACAAGATTAATTTTTATAAAATTTTGTCGTACCGTCCAGACGAAATGGCCAGGAAATTTCCTGAGCTGATATCGACCTCGCGCCATTTCGTCGACTAATGGGCGCATAGCGCTGTACCCTTGAGCGAGTACACACATTTCCCTTGCGAAATGATACGATTCAGTTGTAACGTGATGGGGCAAGGCGTCCCATTTCAATGACTTTGAATCAGAATGGAAGTTTACTGCTACAACAGTGCGGGTCGTCATAATTGTGTTTGATTCTCTGTTTATATATTTTATATAATTTATATTAGGCTGCAACCAATGACGTTATTCTACAAATACGCAGTTTAACTTAAACTATAAAAAGTGAAAATATTTATGTACTCACTGAGAGGAAATCGAAGAATGTGAAATAGAGTGAGCGAGACGAATGCTTTTTTCGGATCGAGGACGTTCTTATCATCCACAAGGACATACGTGAGAAAGGACACCAGTGAAACTAGAAAAGGCGCGCATGTCCATAGAAAGCCGAGGCCTGCATTAAGATACGCCATTTCCTTGAGTTTCATAATTTCTTTGGAACGAATTGACTCCACCAGATCTTGAAAACTCAGTTCCCATGCATATAGCTTTAGAACTTTAATGCCGGAGAGGATCTCGTTCATTGACCGTATTCGGTCGTCCTTAAATTTCATTTGATCAGTCTGCAAAAGAGAATTAGTCGGTAAGAATTTATCGAGCTGTCTACGCACCTACAGGGCCTACAACAAGGTGGTCTTAACTTTGAAGCAATGAGTTTGTGATAGTTGGTTTTAGCAATGTTTCGAAGGTGAAAAGCAAGAGTTCGTTGAAAGGCAAATACACAAGTCCTACCTTGACAGATAAACTTAAAATTATAAAGAACTCATTTCTATGTTTGCCAGTACATATTTGCGAATTGTAAAACACTAGGCTGAAAAGGACATATCTTTGAAAATCAGACAAATGCACACAGATATATGCTTTCCCTGTAAAACTGGTGCTCGTTAACTCTGGGGCCTGGAGGGAGGCTACAGTATGGCTCAACGAGGGCAGAGCGTTTCGGTGGTGACGGGCCCGGGAGAGTAGAAAGGGGCAATGATGGGATACTGGTCTGACCTATTGATCAGACGGCCACCAGTGGACGAAGTAATACGAACGTACTTCTATGCGCTGGGATGCGTTAAGAGTGATCAGGTTTGGGACCCAAGGGATTTTAGGGGCAGAGGTTGTATCGTAAACGAAAATCGCTAGCTTTTGCAACAATTGGGATGAACCCGAAACAAGCACGCTCCTTGTGACACGGAGGGAAAACGTATTTTTTAAGTAGGTCATTGTAGTAGTGGGATTTTGATGAAAGAAACCAACAAGTGAATGGAAGTAACAGATTGGAGATCAGAAGAACGGAAGTCACGAAAAACAGAACTGCCGACTCTTTCTGACCAGGAGTACGGGTACATATATATATAATGGTGGGATAAAAGTAGGCTTACACTGAGGTAAAATATAAAATACAATTAGAAAAAAATAGCGTTGAAGTCCCCCTAGTATACATATCCACATACCACGATTTACGCATCACATACACTATCAGTTCTAGAGCTACAGCTCGCACCGAGTTCAGCAATAAGGTATTTTCCTGGGGGGGGGGGGGGGGTACTAAAACTCTGTTTTATTAATAGAGTTTTTTTTATTATATTCTGCTATTAAATTGTTAGTGTACTTCTGCGGCTCGACTTGCGTTTAAAAACATCGGGCCACTAGGCCCTTTCTTAACCCAAACGTTACTCCATAACACTTCCACACGGTTGCTAGAAGTTACCCATCACCACAGAGCAGGAGAGTTCTTGCAGCAAAAACGGTTGTTGGATGTACAGAGAGGGAATGCGATTGTCGCAGATATGGACATCCTAACCTTTCGGGAGTTCTTCCCCTTTAATGATCTGATTCGACCCGCTGAGAACGATATGCACATTTTAATACACGTTTTTCATCACAATCATAATCACAATATGCACACGAATTCCTGCTGTTCGCCATTTAATATTTTCAAAATTTTTATTGCTATGTTCTGTGCAGATTACCTGAAGTTTTTTTTGCATACTGGCTAGCCAAGCGTTGAGCGGTATCATTAGGACCATAACGGCTAACCCAGACAGCACAGCGGGGCCAAGAATTTGCCAGAGAAAGTACACCGCAAGTGCTATCTGTAGTGGCGCCGACCAGATCATGTTTAGGAACACCATCAACTCCATAAACTTCTGCGCATCGTTGGACATCAGATTAACCACTTCACCTGTTGTCGTTGTTCTCTTCGCGCTGTTAGACAACACCAAAGATTTCCTACAAACAGCGAGGAAATCAGTTTACCAGCACCCATTTATATGATGTATATTACCTCCCCCCGGGTGAAAAACAAAGATCAGACAGGCAATATGTCGTTTTTATGCGCTATTGAATGAATCAATAACGATTTTAAACCAGTTGTGATTAATAACAGTAACATAGCTATTTGAAAGTAGCTATTATATTACACCCTATCAACGGGAACGTTTTTTTCCACGTGCAGATATGGGAACACTCCATCCACCTGTCCTCACCATGCCTAGTACCTTACGTAAGGGGCGATAGGTATACTCTGTATTATTATATGTATATAATACGCATATGTGGAAAAGTGATAGATACACTACTATTGTATTTTTATACATTGCAAAAGGTTTTGAATGATTTAGTGATTTACCTGTAAACAGCGGAGACCAATGCGGTCCTCATGCGCATACCGACAATGTACATCCGATGGAAGTACACAGACAAGGCAATGCTTTGTAAACTGGCTGCAACAAACATCATTGTAGCGAACAGTACGCCTTTCCAAAGCTCCATGTTAGGGTCCTCAATAAAACCGATCATCAAACTTAACAGCTGAGGCTGGATGAATTGGAGAATGTCATGTATAAGCTTCATACTGGCGCCAAGGACAAACATCGGCCAGTAGGTTCGTGTGAGAGCATTGACGATGTTGGGCATCTGCGGATCTTCCGATACGTTGTAGACTGTTTTCGATTTCGACGAACTAAAAGTAATGGCACCATCCCGTTCTGAGGAAAAGGCTCCATTTGAACCAATGTTGATTGAGCCGGACGAACGGGAGAATGTTGCCGTGATTGACGATTCCCTTTAGATTCATTTGGGAATCAGTAGAACACATATAAAAAGTTTCATTATTATTAGAAAATTATACGTCATACAGTGATATGCGGAGACAATGAAATTGACCCGAGTGTATACTTTTTAAGCGAAAATGACAAGATTATAAAATTATACAACGTTCAGTAAAGCGTGATATAGCTTCATTTATCAACAAAGCGGTATCTATCTTTGATCAGCTAGATATTACCCTTAAATGTGGTCACTTTGAACGCATAACGTGCACTCGAGGAGTTCGAATTGCGCACCATGCGTTGATTTCATAACAATATCCAAACGAATTTTATGCCAGCAGTGGAAAGGTCAATAGGCTCTCCATAACTTGAGGGGGTTACAATACAATACAAATACACGTTTATTAACCAAAAAAGGGTGGTACAGAGATTATTAAAGAAATTACATAAATTGGTAGAAGCGAAGAGAATTTTTACCATAATGTTAATGAGTGCCACGCAATTTAGACTGTCCCAGTTTTGCGCCATCTAACAATACTAAATAAACGGTAGTAGAAAAAAACCAACTTACGTTTCAAAACCTTTGCTGCGAAGTTCTTTTCGCCAGTTTTTATCAAACTCTTGTGCTACGTTGATAGACCGGTCTTGATGGTTAAGCACCCAAAGATGCGCAACCTCGAGTGGTTGCTTGAATCCCTTGATGACAAGAGCAGTGAACCAGGAGAACAACATTCGTGAAGGGAATGATGCTCCTTTCTCTGGACTCTCGCGCTGCAAAAAATATCACAATCACATTCAAGCATTAAAATAATTTTGCATTAACTTTATCCTGTGCATATCTGCCTTGGATGCAGTGAGTGGGGGCACATACGCCGCCACCCACTGCGGCGAGCTGGGTGGCGGCAAATCTGCATTCTCTAAATATATGAATACATATATTTAGAGAACGCAGATGAAAAGACAAATTATTCTAGAGCAAGTTTCCGTAAATAATTTAATTTTAAGAGAGTAGATTCTAATGTTCGGGAAAGATGTCGTTAAATCACATCCATTAATTTCATCGCTAAATGAATAGTAAAAAGAATATAAAGAATATATTGCTGTTATTATACGTTTCTTGAAATATTTAATTATACAAATTGAAGCATCAACTTAATATAATATGTTTGAATAAATACTTATTAAAGTTTTGTTTGAAATATAGCACTTAATATAATATGCATCAACGTTTAACTTACTGGTATCTGTAACGCAAATGGAGAATCGAAATTTTATACATTTAGAAGGCGCATTTCCCAAGCAATTCCTATTGTTCACGACTGTAGTTACTGTCAGATTCTATCAACCCACAGCTTTCTCTTTCCGTATGGATATCCATATTACTTTCAATTTGCTTAGCCGTACTGAATTCGCCCCATATTCTTACACATTAATAGACACATACAAAGGTTGTAAATAAATTGTTAGTTACCTCATCCTTGGGTATAGCCTTACGCTTGAGAATCGGTGGCGCATCAGAGAAACAGTTGAGAATGAGATTGAGTGCCACTAACGGATAGTAGATCATGTAACAAGAGAACACAACATCGGGAAGGCGGCTCTGGTCCTCGAATACAGGACTATCCTATAGAAGCAACAGTGATACAATGATTATTACTATTAGTTTAAAAAAGTTGCAACGGTGGGCAAAACTTCAAATATTCATTTGGGTAGGTGCCATCTGTATTTGATATGATTGGCAAACGTTCCGGAATTGACCCCCTGAATAGGTGACGCTTAATAAGTTCCTTGAAATATAATATATTAAGGCTAAATTTCCCTGGAATTATTATTATTAATTATTTGACATAATTTGCCGAGAAACCCGCGGTGCATTATCATTTCGAAGTGTAGTCATTTTACACATTTGTAACAGTGATACATATATGTACCACGGAATTTGATGACGTTTCGCGTTATTAATGAGAAGAGGTACGATAATGAATAATAACAATATGAGCACAAGTTTGGCTTGTTTTAAATCGTTTAGGAAACACTTAGTTTTATCTTAGGGTTCGGTTCGTGTTTTTGTGTTCTATATATAAAATGCAGCTTTCGATAATTCAAAAGCAACGTAGTATCTGTAATTAAATGTAACAGAAATGATACTTACAAATATCTGAAACTAAAGCACTAAAAATGATAATAAAAGTTTCACATTATATAATGATAATTGAATGAAATTTTATATATACATATATATAATATGGCGAGAAATTTATATTCCAACAAATAGTTTTAGCGAGGTGTGTTGTTAAATCGTGTTTTATTTATTCTCGATAGGCAATGCTTTAGTTCTCTCGAGTGATCAAATGGTTCGTAAGGCCCAAGCCCCCTTATTTTGAAGGTTGTGTTTTTAAATGCGGAACCCCTTTTCTGTTTTATTAGTTGATATGATCGTGTAATTCCTGAAGCAATCTATGACTGATCTGTCTTTTCAAATGGACATTAAAAGAACTGTTGACTTTCAAACAAAGCTGTTATCAATCGCTTATATTTCATTTGAGCAACTTAACTTTGCGTTGGTTTGATACATTGAAGAGAAATAAGTAGGTGATAACAAGGGACGTACGTATAGTTAGTAAACCATTTGAGAGTTAGCAATCTATTCTATCATATATTTAACACTGCTTTAGGAAGTTGCTGAATGTAAATGCCGTAGTGGCTAATAACACTAAATGTTTCTTGGTTTATATCTGTCTGAAGCGTCTACGAAATTGTACTTACGTTAAAGTGGTAACCAGAGAAGTTGCGGAGAAAAAGAGATCGATAGGTGACGAGACCACAGAGGAAGGCCACAAACCAAAAGTTGAAGATCACTCCTGAACTCTGGAATCCCTTTCGTTTCTCAGCCAGAGTAAACACCATAACCAGGAACTGAAACGCCAAACAAGAAAACAAGAACGCAATATTTTAACAACATTGACAGCAAAATTTTGCGTTATTATGCCGGCATAATACATAGTTAGTTGTATTCATCAAGTTATATCACACATAAATTTGCGTTTGCCAACTCCGGTCGCGTGTTTGGTTGATTTATCTCATTTGAGAAAAATAATCGTTTACAAGTATGCATAAGTACCTAAAAGCTGCTTATTCGGCGTGGGATACTAAGGGAACGATATAATTGATATAATTAATAACATCAAAAACGCGATAAATATTCATTGATAGCAGATAGAACTAATGCCAATCACACACCACTGGTGTAGCGCCCTATAATATCAAGAATAATTGAAACGGGATATAAATAAACGACGCTCACGCGAATTAGAGCAAGATAAATTCAAAGTTTGATATTTCGCAAATGTAGGGACCAGCAACAGCACGGACTTATTTAAGTATTCCATTTAAGTGTTCCCTCCAGTAAAGCTCTGTCTCTATGGCGACCTTCAATTAACCCGACGTATTCTTCATATCTAGTGCACCAATTTTTACAAAATTTGCAAATGCAGTTCTGGTGTGATTCACGGTATATCCATGTCTCGCAAACGAGATGTGAAAAAACGCCCATAGATTGCGTAGGTATGACCTCGATAATTTATGTTGGTGCACCTCTAATCACCATCGGTCATTGTCTGACCAGTTAAAAAATATATATTTATTCAAACATAAAATAATTAGGAATTATTTCTAGGGATTATTTGAGGGGGATTAGTTGGGGACCGGGGCCGAGGCCGACATTGTCCCGAGGAAGGCGATGGCGTTGCCTCTCTGCACAGCGAGGAACAGGCGTTGCAGAAGGAAAGATCCTGCGCGCTTGTCCCCAGTGGCGCGGATCAGCCCATGGTAGACCCCTTCTAGGAAGTTCGCAGTGAGGGGGCCGTGCCCGCCTAAGGTTTCAAAAGCAAGAGGCGAAAATAGGTGGGTTGCCTGGAGTGCGGCGTACATTCGTAGCTTGGCCCTCTCCGTACGCGCTACTTCGTAACCGAGGGTGGTTACACAGTGGTTGACACAAGACGGTGCTAGAGTGTCAACCACCGTGTCGTCCCAAACGAGGTGCTGGCCTCGGTAAAAGGGGATGAGAGCGAGGCCGTCAGGGCGCCGCCCGTCGGTAGTGTCGAGACCCTGTGGCTCTTTTGCGCAAAGGATACCAGCGGAGCGGAAGACCGTCACCAGCGTGTCATTAAGCATCGTGTGTCGCGGCTGGCGACCGACACTGCGCTCGCACGAGAGTCTGTGGTGGCCGTTCGTTGCGACATGGTCCCCGCAACGCTCGCATCTGTGCGTCGCAACCAGAGGGCGAGCGAGGCTGCGTAGCAAACGTCAGCCAAGCGATGCACACTGAGGAGGCAGAGGCAACCGAAGCAGACCTGAAGGGTAGCCTGTGACGCCGCCGCCGCCGCCGGAGGAAGCTGGTTGTTTAGGATCGTCGTCAGGGCGTCCAGCACCATGTCGTCATAGGCGTGGAGGGCTGAAGCCCAGCAAGTGCTGCATGCGCGCCTCCGAGAAACCAAACCGAAGGAGGAAGAGCCCGTGGTGAGCCGCTAACAGGGGCAGTCGGTCAACCATCACGGCAGTCCTCTCCGAGGCAACGGTCCAAGAGTGGCCAGATGGCCTCGTCCGTACGAGGGGAGCCGATGAGCTCAAGGGACAACCTCGGAGTGAGACGGCATCCTGGGTCAACCAGGGGGAAGAGGCCAGGGACGCACTCAGCAACCTCTCGCAGAACGAGCTCCCGGCAGACCGTGTTGAAGGCATTACGGAAATCGAGCTTGACCGGGGCCACGGCCGGATGAGCGTGGATGAAGGCGTGAGCAGCGATCTCAGTCCCAGACGCCTGGTCGCATCCCAACTGGGTTGGGCCCAGCAGGTTCACGACTGTGTCCCTCTCGCTGGGCCACGCTATCTTAGCAGCTAGGCGGCGGATCGTGCTGGAGCAGGCAAGAGGCCGTATCGAACCATCCTTTTTCCTGAGGGCGATGAGGCGCGCGCCGAAGAGTGTTGGCCGTAACGCCGATGGTTCGGTGCCGACCCGCATGCAGTCAGCCACCTTAGCGGGGGCAGTGGCGACGGCTCCGAGCGCCGGGGTGAGCAGGTCCCTATGATGATGCGGCCGAAGGTCATCGGGGCCGGCTGACGACCTTGGGTGGAAACAGGCAACGGCCGCAAAAACTTCATCAGTTGACGTTGGGGCAATGTCGACCTGCGGGGGACGCCTCAGCAGAGTCTGTGGCCGAGTCGGTAGAACACAGGGCCCAGGCAGCGCCGGAGATGTCACCCTAGGAGAGTTTTTGAGAGGCGATACGCGCAGCCATCTGGCCCGTATTCGTGGGCGGGGTGCGAGGACAGCGAGGGCGGTGACGACGCAAGCGGTACTCCAAGCGCGGCCCGACGCGGAAGGCCGCCAGGTTCCCCCGAATCACGGCTGGGAGAGAGTTGACTGTCTGCAGCCACTCTTCGTAGAGTCGAAACGAGTCGGTTCGAGCAAGCCTTCGTCGATTCCTGAATTTCAAGGCTTCACTTTTGGTTATGCTTATTTGATGGCCGACGTCAGCGATACAGCTGTTCAGAGCTCTTAACGCCCGTTGTAGGTGGAACCTGATCTTGCTACAAAATAAAGTGCTGAAGGCCTGATGAAGACCGTGAAGGTCAATGGGTTGTACTCTTCGACTGAATCCAGTTGTAAGACGGGTTGCAGGGCAGTACGTAACGCAAACTTTTGACAGTTGTATATGATTCCGTCGGAATTCGCTTTTAACAAAATAGTGCATAAAATAACTGATATTATTTAACCTTCCCTATGCAATAAAACATTTTATTTCATTTCATTTCATTTCATTAGTGGTTTATTTTCGGAACTGCAGTTTCACAATGCTTAAGTTCTCGCAAAAAAAAAATTTGAATAAAAGGTGTATATACAACAAGGTCAGAATAATCTGACTTATAAAACGGTCAGGACAATCTGACTTACAACGTGGTCAGGATAGTCTGAGACATATCGTAACCGGGATCTGAAATATACAATTGTAATTATATTCACATTTTAAACCCTCCCCGCAAGGAACTTTTTTGCCTCACTTGCAAACTTTTTAGCTGAGTTATGTTCTTCGCTAAATAATATTAAATAACCCTTACGTGTTTATAATTGAGCATTTGGAGGATTTTTAAATCACTCGTCTGGAGAGTCTTGCTGGACTTATCGGGGCTTTACGCGAAAAATATATGTAGCAACAGGTAGAGAGATTAGCAACTCTGTTTTGACAATTGTATACGCTGTACGTAAATAACATAACATAGCGACGTCGAGACTCAGAAGATACCATTGTAGCAGACTTGATGAAAGGTGTATAGAAGAAAACATCAGGTAGGATCTCGTTGTTGACGAATCCCTGGACACCTGCAAACAGAAACTCGACCACGCAGACGAGTAGGCATAGCGTTGTCGCCAGCTGAAACACATAAATAACGTAGTGATGAGAAAGCTGAATAGGTCAGTTCGCGTTAATTAATCGTTCTTAATTAACATTCCAATATAAACATTCATCATGAGTTTCTCTCTATTATTAATCGTTTATATTCTTCTCTAAACACAGGAGTCAGCACTCAACGGAATTAAGCAACATGGAACCCTTAACAAAAGCAGTGAATCTCTATTAAGGACAGCCTCTAAATATCGTTTAAACTCGCTTTGCCAGCAAAGATAGTAAGTTGTTATAAAATGAAGCTTGGCAGCGCTGCGCTGGCTAGGTACACTTTTTGAATGGCTTGAACAGTGGTATGCCTTTCTTCTTTGGTGGGTTGTTATCCATCCGCGTGTGTTTCATCGACAATGCCTTATTCACTACTTTCGCGCTGGGAATACTGCAGCTGGGATAGCTAGAATAGTGAGAGATCTAATGAATAGTACAGTGTCTGTCGAAAGTATAACTTACTAAAACTGGCTTTGGCAAGCCGGATATTTCAACTTAAACCACAAAGCACACTCTGGATGGCGGCACGAAGGGAATACGGAAAACTGCTGGCTCTATCGGATGAAAATTTATCATCGCACCGTCCGCCCGAGACGGCTCTCTATACAGCTAGAGGTTAGCCGGATCACTGTATTAAACTGCCGGCATCTTGATGAAAGGCAGGTGGGTTCCGCGTAAGCCGATGGAAAATACCGTGGGCAGCCGCTTAATCAAACACACGAATGCCATTGTTTTTTAAGATAAGAAAATGAGTGATTTTGCGAAAATCGTTACCAGAATGAACAATAGATAACTTACGACAAACCTCAGCTCAAAATAGAATAGATGAACTACAGAAACCCTACACATCAGTTGTTAGAATGTGGTGTTGTGCATTTGGTGATACCGGAATGGGCCACCTTACAATGAAGAGGTTCAACGAGGCGAAAGCGTGAACGGGGAGTCATAACTTGAGTCAACTCGTCAAACTGAATCGGTAAGTTGACCAAAAGAGGTCAAAGACAATGTACCGGGCAACCTGGCAACCTGAAGCAATTTAAAACAAAGACTATGGAAAGCCAAGAAAATTATTTCTTCTAAAGGAGGTTAGTCTCTAGAAAAGCTAGCAGCACGTAAGGGCTGTCTGTCGGCCCAGTCAACTTTTTGTCGATCTGTGAATCTGATCTGAACGCTGTTCGGCCGGAGGTGGTTTTTCTCTGGGCACACGGCTTCATGCGCTCCTATCTGATACTGTAGGAACCATTCGCATCCACAACTAATTTCGGGTGACCAGTGGATTCAGACAAGGTATCATCCAGAGGAAAAGAGAGATGCTTACGTGGGGAGATGGCTAATGAGTTTTGTCAACATCAGCTAAGTTACAGTCGAAGCCGGCCGGGCTGACTCAAGATCGATACAAAGTAGTTAACGATGTTTTGAACAGATCACTTAGGCAAGCGCGCCTTGGGTTTGCCTTAGGACCGTCTGGCCTGCCACGAAGCCATCGAGGCTGACTTGATGGACTCACCAGTAGGGATTGGAAAAGGAATAAACCCCTGATATGGGATGTAAGAGCGACAGACTTAGGCAGTGAGAGGCTGGACGATGGCACAAGTGGGTCATTTAATAAATTAAAGCAAACCACACCATATTATGCAAGCGCCAATAATAAGCTCACTTAATTGAGCGACGTTCACTTCCTATTTGACCGAAAAAAATCATGACGCGTTTCGAACAAATAAACCCACAATATAACGAAGGGTTTAAAGACTTTCAAATCAGGATCTTGCGAATCAAGATCTATCACCTTTCTGAGGTAATGCAAATATTATCCTGGTTGATCAGCCATAGTGAACTGCGCTAATAGTAATCTCATCAATAATACAATATAATAAATAAATTGTATAAATGTTTCAATACATAGCAATCATTCTTTGCGAAAAACATTATGATTGTTACTTAATCTGAATATGAGTAGCTATTCTAACCTCCATATGAGCTAATAATAACATGTCAGAGAAGACATTGTTGACGCTGAGAGTTGGAATTCTTCAGAACCATTTTAAGATAATATTGCTTCTGTTATCATTACTATGGACTTACGATCATTGAAATATGGTTAAAGAGGAATAACACAAGGCCAAAATGAAAGTCATTATAGAATTCTGCGCCGGCAAGCAGGTACAATCACTTACGATTTTTGTGCAGTTTAGCCATGTCCACGGAGTGTAGCTGCGCTGTGAAGTTAATAAATAATATGCTTCCAGAGGACTCAGTGCCCAAATGAGGGCACATGGAACCCAGGCGAGAACAGTATTTTGAAAACATACGGTTACATCGGGAGCAGAGCCATTTGTATACCACGTCAGGGAATCGTTCTGAAAAGAAAACAAACAGAAATATACAAATACGTTAGGTGGATATAATTAAAGAAGGTCTAGCGCAACACGGACGTTTGTGAGTGCTGCTACGAGTATCCAAGAATTTTTGTGATACAATGTGGAACACTCAACAGAGTAAAATATCTGCTTGGCCAGGTCATCCCCAGATGCTGCATCATTTGAATTTGATCTACGTTTCAACCAAACAATAGGTGGGCACACAGAGCAGACCAAGTCATTGCCGGAAGGTGGCTCGCTGCTAGTCATATGCTGTCAGTACTTTTATGGTAAATGTATATTATAACAGGGAGCCTGCTTTAGGACTAACAGAAGACAGCAACGCCTATGTTTGCTAGAGGTGTGCAATAGAAATTAACAGCAGGGCAGACATAACGAACATTCGGCATTTTTGAAGCATTATCCAAAACAAATATGATCTCAATTAATCATGGCCCCAACCAATTTACTCCCTTGACTCTACATATCTAATCTAACTCAAACTACTACTGCTGCTCCTCTGTGTGTGTGTGGTGGCCCAGAATGGTATCAGCCAACGTGACTGTGCCGAAGATGATGGTACATCCCACAAGCTGACTCGGAACGACCACGACATCAAAGAAGGTCTCAGCTGGTAAACCAACAGAGCAGGACAGCTGTGCTAACAGCAAACAATAGAGATCAGCTTTCGCTTGCCTTTCACGACTCCAACATAAGAAATATTCGTAAATTGAGAAAAGCGATTGGGATGTTTGAGGAGGTGGCGGTCAGCACAGGCGGTGATCACTCGAACGGTGCCTTGATAGAGTAAAGCACTATATGGCACAGGCTCCAGATATGTCATTTTCGATAACCTTGCATTCCGGAATAACAGATGTCCTCTCGGCTTGTCATCCGTTTCTGAATCCTTATCCTTCAAGGAGTTCGTCTGCTATTGTGAAAATAGAAGTTTAACTGTTGTTGCGTTCTGCTCCATCCCGGTTGTTTGATGCTCGCAAAGAACTTGCTGTCACTGAATGCAACGAAGTCATTAACAGATGCTGTGCCGTCGTAACCATAAATGTATCGCTCTTTGTGTTCCGCCTAAAGGTTTCAGGGATGATGGACTCCACTATAATGTAATCTCAATAAGCCATCAACGTAAACAATAAATTATCTTCATACTGAATCGTCGATGTTCAAGTTCTCATTGGCAGCTCACCATCGTCACCACCATGAAGTTAAAGGCATTGGTAGCTGTCGACCCCACCATAAACCCTAGTTCAATGCTTACCCGCATGGTGCAAATAGCCAACAGTGTCATCCAACACAATTTTTTCTACCCCGTCCCAGTCTTGGAACATCTATCGAGCGTCCACTCAACCTGAAATCCTAATCAGAAAATTTACAGAGCCATCTCTTCCCTCTCGTAGACCGGACAAAACAACAGGGTTAAAATACCGGTATTTCAATGTTCGATTGCTCGCTCAGAACAATGCCTGTGATACTCTAACCAGCTATGCCCTGGTCAACAAGGCTGACGTTATTATGAAACCTGGTTGTGAAATTCCGTAAAGGACCGCGAGCTGTCTCTTTATTAGCGCTATAATGTGTTTTGTCGAGATCGCAGAGAACGGGGTATGCCCGTAATTCCCACAAAAAAAGTCACTGCTAGCACATCTGAATGACTCACATGCGACTATAAGCGTTGGTGGTTTCTATTATATATATATATATATATATATATATATATATATATATATATATATATATATATATATATAGATATATATTGGGAGTGTGTTGTTCTATCAGATGTACGCTCTGCTGTGTTGGAGTTTGTTAACATCTGTTTCGATTCTGGCCTTAGTCATGTTACACATGAGCCAACGCGAATTGTTGATAAAGAGAGTGGCTAATATCATAGAGGGTGTTGATATTGTTCCACCACCACTTACAATGAATCATCAGGCAATTTCATTCCACGTACAACCGAAATTGAGGGCACGCTTTACACGATGATGGATTTAACTTTTACAAAAGGGCTTGGGAGAAACTTGACGGCGTCCTCTCTCAAATCTAGTGGATTCAGTTTTTAAACATCTGCAGGAATATGGATGAAATGTATTCACTTTATCCAAGCTACATTCACTTTTTGATAAAACTGTATGTTCCCAGACTAGGTAGACCCACTAACTCTCGCAAACTCCGAGTATTTGTCGATAAATTCAAGTCGCTCACGGATGCCGTCCCCAAACCCACATATGAACTAAACTGCAGCAGGCGTTAAGGAGACTCAGAATACTCGACGAGTTTGGGCTGTCTTGACCTACTCTTAAGGAGTTTTTTTCGCTATGCAAATAATCGATTTCGTAGTGAAGAGGATGTAGGCACCTTAATGATCGCTTAGTATCTAATGATAAGGTGAAAGTAGATGTTTTTAAAGAATTTTCGGCTCGGTCCTTATCCCCCCCACGCCAGTTCATAAGAAGAATGCTAAGCCAGGCGCTGATAACAGCCCAAGGGTCGAAAGCTGGTATCACTTTCAATTAGATTCTGGTCAACGACATTGTACATTATCTTACCCCGAGGACAATATTTGTCCAAGACCAACATCGTTTTATAAGAGGCAAATCAACATACATCCAGCTGATTCAAGCTAGACAGGATTGGCCACTTTTTCTTAATAGCAAAAACAATACTTTGACTGTATATACTTCGATTTTTCTAAAGAATTTGATAGGATTTGCCACCATTGCCTTATTTTTAAGTTGCGTGAGCTTCAAATACACAATAAAACACTCACACAAAATGCTAATATCTATACCAAAATGTGTTGAAACTTAAAATGGTTCAGATTTAAGGTGGTGAATAAATCTGAACCGCGAGAAATGCAAGAAGAGCAACTAGCATTAATGACACAGGAAACTTCTATAATAGCTGGAGCAAATGACGCTCTATCTACAACCCACAAGTGCAGCGGAAGTGATGGAGACATCTGTCAACCTAACCAACCGATGTACTTGAATTTGAGACAGTGAGAACACAAAAAGAATTGATTGATATATTCACAAATATATTCAGGACCCCGTTTAGGGGGGCTGAGTGCTGTTATACCGATGCATAACAATGAACGTCGAGAATATTTGAGGTGTCGAATTGTAAAACCTATGTTTTTTAGAAAATCCTAACGGAAACACTTGAGCATATGGCGCACACAAATGCTAAAGTCATACATTTGTTCAAAAGTATCATAAATGCACCACAAGACCAACATAATGGAACCGTTACTGCAATACAACGAAATATGACATAAACATTTATTGATAACAATGATGAATAATAATCTCAACGAAAGTTGATTTTATGACTTACCCAAAATGGTGAGCCGCAGAATGCATCCATTTCTCCCTTCTGTACGATCTTTCCTACGCGTTATCTTGCACAGACTTCCTATCTCAGATCAGTTCTGACTGATGAATTAGCATCAGTTTATTTTCTCGTTAACCTGCGGCAGTTGCAAACACAAAAATTATATATATATATATGCCGAGTGAGTATTTTTGTGTGCTGAATTTTTTGTCATATCGCCTCACGCAGTTCGAAGCAGTGACCCCTAGCTCTTTGCAACTCTACGTTTAACCATCCAACTCAGTGGAGTCTTTAAGCTCCAGGTCATGGGAGCTAACACTGGGCGCTTTCTGCATGGATGAAATAAAATCATCTTTCCACCAAAGTCTGACTCAATGCTTAGATGCTTGACTATTACTTGGGTCTACCTGGTTTGGAATCGCGTTTTGTCAAAAAAATAAAGATCTTTTAGAAAAATGTGAGCTTCTTATATCTATGAAACAATCACATTTAAAATGATTTCAGTAAATAACAAAGATCTTCGAATTTGTGGCCCAAAATTTGTGTGTTAAAAATGATCGAAACACAATATAGTAAAATTTTAACCAACTAATTCTAGACGGTGACACGTTAATATGTATCTAAATATCTGGCATAATTATTGAATGGTACATGTATTTGATCCAAACGAATGATGCATGAGCATTTAATTTGTCCTGCTTTATCTTGCGCGAGGAAACGAGCGAAGTAATGGAAGGACTGACTTTGTAGTCGACGTCCGTTGCATCAACTTATTCTGAAGACAGAAAGCCAATTGCCAACCTTCTAGAGAACGAACGTCTTCAACAAATAACTTTAATGTTACTAAATATTTCAACCTGAGATACCTTGATGACAATTTCCAATATATATATATATGTGCCTGAACAGTTTAGATGTAAGTTTATACATTTGTATCGCATTGTTGCTTCGCCGTTTGGCACATCAATTATCACATATCAAAATATGCATGAATGTTTCAACATTTTAACCACCGCCCCCACTTAAATTGATGTTGTGAATCACTAGTTTTACGCATTTATACACATTCTGATCTGCAAAACAACGGAAATAAGCGATGCTCTTAATTCATCTCTGTGAAATAAACGTGTATATTATTCGACATCCATGCCGAATATATTTATAATATATTGTATGATGATTAAACAGATTTCAGGGAATGAATTAATTTATTTTTAATAGCACCAAGCTTTGCTAGTGAGTGCTGGACCTCTACTATAGTGTAGGTTAGTTACTGACAAACAACCTCAGCAGAGTACAGCGAATACACAAAACGGTTGACACAAAATTGCATTCTGGTAAATATTTCAGAGGTGATTCTGGAAGATTAATGTGACCTTTTCCAGGCCTAGACCCTTGGTTTATGGGTAATACTGTCAGAGGGAATTTCAGCAAATCTCTAAAAGTAGAAAGCCATGAGTTGTTGTTAGTTGCGATGTTGTCCCGACAGGAACGACCCATTTGTGACCAAATGATGTGAAAAAGAGACTTCAATCGCTTGATGGAGCAGTGAATCGTAGGCTGCTCTACACAGTGGTACCAGAGTTAAAAAGTAGCCAGGTGGAATAAGAGTAGTAGTAGTAAAAAGATAGAACAGACCTTTGTTACTATTGTATTGTGTATATGGAACTCACACCGAGTTCGACGGAAATCAAATGCATTACCAATAGTAGTAGTGTATTTCACAGAGACGTGGGCGTACTTATATAAATACGTCGCTTTCGCATATTTTTGTTAGATCACGGTTCTTGGGTGCACTGCATGTCTTCTTAGACGCACAAAAATAAATGCAAGGTACACAGTCTAGTACAGTTTGTCGAACTTGTATTTGTGTCGCACTAGTAAGTATAATATGAAATATATCCAACACTAAATTTGATTTGGAGCTTTTCACTGACAGGCACACACACACACTGTGATGCACTGACGACCCTCATCATGTAAACATAGACAGAGAGGGAAAGTGCTGCGTACAGAATCATTGAATTTATCGAGATCATTTTGATCAACGGTGGTCTCCACTTCGCTCGAAGTGTTGATACTGCTGCGGTTGGTTTGGATAACAGATAGAAGAAAATGCTTCTCACCACAAATTCGATCAGATCGTGGCGATTCTCCTTCTCATCCTGTATTCTTTTCGATAAACCTCCATGGCCGCAATGAACTCTGCACATCTGTTCACCAGCAAAAAGATGACTCCGAATCGACGAGTCAGTCATGTGCGTGTGATGCATCCATGACGTTTCTGGCCATCCCTTCCGTTCTGTTTGAAACTGACCAACTCACATTGTGGTCATAAACGAGGCGGACACATGTAGGAAAACATCAAGGGAGCCTAGCCAGATACAGACTGACCAACCATGGCCATACCTGAATGGGCGTCTACCTAGAAGCGGCCAGGTTACCACATAAAAAAAATCCATCATTGAGTGTGGGGAGCCAATGCTGTCTAAATATAGAACACTATCAGTAATGCCAACTCACTTCTCACTATCTGTCTCTATGTAGAATAATACATCTGCATCAAGCGTATTTGGTGGACGACAACATTGACCAGTTGTCATTCTCCGAGCTAGTGCCTTGTGTCTGTCTGTCTGTGTGTGGCTAAAACGAACGGACAGACAGATCGAACTCAATCCGATTTGTCCGTCTACCAAGTATTCGTCCTCGAGTAAAGTTGCTCTGAAAAATTCTGTCTTATTTTACACTGACGTTGACCGATGTTAACGAAAGCAGTGTGGCACATACACGCCATGTGTTCCGTTTCTTGAGCGAATCATCTCTTTGTTAGCCCATCTATGTACAGACGACTGACCAGTGTACTACTTCTTCTCTATGCGGCACATGTCGAATCATGTGTTGTAGCATTCGCTGTTTTCAGTCGAGTTCTCTTCGAGTCTACAGATTCGAATATCAGCTAGTTCATATCAATCATCATATCCGTTTCACAGTTCGACTTGAACTAAGGCAAGCAGAGGGTGTGACAACCTGATAAGACCACACTTCTGAACACCGAACGCAACCGTCCAAAGATTATTGCTTCTTCCGGCTGCAGGGTTGACGTATTCACTTCGACATAAGCTATCTACCTCCATTTCTACCTCGTCTACCGCTTTCCAAAGATGTTCATCTATACACAACATGCAAATCCTTCATGGTGGAGAAAACTGCTATCTTAATATTTCGTGTTTCATTTCAGTTTTTAATGTTTGCCATTATGACATTAATCAAGGCCAAAAGTTAAAAAAACACATTATTCAATGAATTTAGTTATGTCGTCGCAGATTATATCACACTTGTTTTTGTTTGAAAAGTGAGAGACAACCCACGGCTAACAACAACAGCCTACTACTCCATCTTCTGAGCTATCATCATAACTGGAGTCAAGTTTTCGAATCACTTCAGCCACAGGATGCTGACATACACATTTCTCTGCCATAATAATAATAATTATGGTAATAATAAAAATCACCTAGGAGAGAATATCGTGGAACAAAGAAAAACAGAGAGATACGTACGTCAGTGCGGTGGAGGTTGGATGATAGCTAAATCTCTGGCTGTAGAAAGCCGAAGGTCACAGGTTTGAATCCCGCGGTGTGACATATAAGAGAACTTACGCATTTTAAAAAGTGCAGTTCCTTCAATAAATCAAAAAACCTTTACCTTTCTGACTTTTTAAATGTAACGGTTGGATAGTCAGATCAACTGTGAGTAATTTATCAACGAATCAGAGGCAAATTGAAGGAGCGGAATTACCCGGTTCAAATCCATAGGAATCCATATATGCAGAATCGGTGCAGAACCGCACTGGTAGAGCTCTCAGAAAATAGCTATTTAGCATCTATGTGCATTCATAAATTATACGGCAATGATTACAAGAAGCTGTTCATTCCGTTACTCAGTGTTACTGCACTCATATTTCATCATTCATATTCACACACAGCCTTCCTAGATTGTATACTGCACTCAAGATCTCTTGAATGAATATTTCCTATTTGTGTGGGTAATTTCATACTTATTATACAGGTTAATTTGAACTAATCTGTCAGTAAGGCAGCGAATACTATAGCAAACAATCCAAAAATTTAAAGCGATCTCTTCAAAGTTCGCCAGAAGAAGTTCTGAGCCCGAAATAGCCTACAGGAGAAACATGAGCCGTAACTGATACAAGGAACTTCATCTATGATGATATTGGGTTCACCACGGTTCTCGTGATAGTGCGGCATTTGGTCAATTCCCGAATCGGACAATTCGATAGATTCATCCATATTTATATACTCGATGGCAGAAATTCTGGCAGCGAGCAAAAGAGTTCACAGAGAGCAACCGACCGGTCTGATGCGACTGTTTGCACACAATGCCACCGATTCTGGCGCCAGACGGCGACTTGGACTGATCGATCAGTTATTCATTGTCCGAAGAGAGATGCAATATACAGAATCATTCGTCTGTGTTCAAATGTGTCCCTTTCCCAAGCCATGTGATTACCCACTAGATCCACGGTCACCTTGACAAGCGATGCAGCTTTGTTTTACCAACAATTCGGCTCAGTTGGATTGTCAATTTCCTGTCTTCAGTCTATTATTAGAAAAAAACTCTGAAGAACTTTACCACTCAAAAATATCTTATACTTGTAATAAAATGAAGAAGAGGACAAATATTTATTCTATAACTGCTCGCTAAGAGCAGTTGTCGCGTAACACGATGTATCTGATAAGAATCTCAAGTCCAGCAAACGTCCTGTAGCAGAATGATAATAAATTATATTTCTTGTATATTGTATACATATACTTCTTCCACTTTATGAACAAGGACAAATTAAAGATCCCACCAATTGTATATGAATAAGAAGATATTTTCAATCATGAATATCTAATTTCGGAACGACTTAAAACAAGTAGCACAACATATAACACAACAATAAAACGAAATGTGAACGAATTGCAATAATACGTAACTAACATACTCTATCCACCCTGCAAGTGTGGTATATATATATATATATATATATACATACTGTGTGTATGTGTCGTAATTTACGCTGGGACACACGACAACGACCTAATCTATCGCAGAGCTAGATAAACTTCGACCATAGGGTATCATTATCGATCGAGATTATTCCATCTATCGGATGTATTTAAAAACTTGAACTACCGACCATAGACAAAGAATATCACATAATTCGCTTCTATATTCAGTAAAAGAATAGCGAGAACACTGTGTCGGCCATACAGTCATACCAACTAATGTTGCACACCTGTTGTATTATGGGAAGCGACACCTGCCACCCACTGAGCATTCGCCTAGTTTTTGAAAATTGATTTCAAGTGCTGAAACTTGACGAGGACTTGCAACGTGTAACCTAAAACACCTATAACATGTAACCTAAAAACATGTAAACTGAAACACCCGTGCGCCTACGGTTGGCATTTTAATGGTAGGAAAATTTGTTCTTACAGTTCACGCGATAATTTATGATGTTTGATGCAAAAACAAAATTGATGTGCAGGTACAGAAATGCAATTGGATGAAATACACCAAAATGTTAAATTCGCAGTGATCTGCGCGGGGCTACGTACTTTATACAGGAATTATCGCGAAGGAAACGCATGTTGTAACAACTAACTCTGGAAGTCTGTAAAGTCACTCACAGATCTTCACCGCAGTCAGCTGAAGGGGCGACCGGAGTGAGTTCTCATTGTTGATAAACAACAAAGATGAGAAGACTCGTTTGAGTCGGCTGCTGCGGGAGAGGGCCTCTGGGTGAGGGCCATTCGGTTCATTCGAGGATAACTGCGGCGCACAGACATTTCTGTCACAGAGATCATCATTACAAATAGTTGTAAACGACAAAACGATGGAGCGTTTCGAAACACCAACGATTCAATAAATATCCATAAACTATACGCAGCACTGCATGTTGAGCTCAACTTAATAAGGCTGTTTTAAACCCCCTTTCGAAAATAGTTGTACATCTATACTTAGGAAGATTCGCAGCCTCTATCCTTTCCAATAATTCCAAGTCTTGACGCAAATCATTAGTCTACGGGTTGCAAAAGGGGTGCATCTTTAGCAAAACGACAAAACTGAAATGTTCCTTAATCTTTCCCAGCTCTTTTGAGTTGTGATAATAGTAATACTACTAGAAGGTTTCTGGACTGTGTATTACGATACGTGATTATTCAATCATACATATCACTTATACAGATTTTTATGTATCAGTCTCTCTCTCCCTTCTCCGTATTTGCAATTTAATACACTTTTGCAGATTTAGTCGAAGTACTCTTATTATTTCTAGTAACATGTACTATATGCGTACGTTCATATACATACCTGATATATCACGAGGCGTGTGATATAAGCAAGTTTATGGTATCATACTAAACAGCACAAGTTTTCACTCTCGCTAACAGCCGGAAGACACCGACAGCCTTATGGATCGAAAGTGCCAATCACTTCTTCTTGTTTCTGTATGTTTTTGCGCTATGTTTAAAACCGACCGACCATGTACACATATATTTGTAACTTGTACATTTCAACTCAATAGCATTATTTGCGATATCAAATCAGTATATGGCATTAGTTCACCACATGCGGCTCCCGCCAGATGAACAAATGATTCGCTTTTTGCGGAGTGGGCAATTGCCTTCAGGTGTTAAACAAATCCGTTCACGGGTATTTGTGCATACAATGTCAGAGAGGTCGTCTCCTCGTTTCTCCTCATTTGTACAAATCGTTTTAAGTGCTTCAGAGCGGCTTGGGTGAGTCGGTTGCTTACGGAAAATAACACAAGGCTATGACAGGGAAGGTCGATATTCGATTATTTTAAGGATCCTCGCGATGTATTCAGCTTGTTCACTAAATATTAGTGATCATGACGAAAACCTAATATTAAGAGCTTTAGCAATATTTATCGTGCTACATCAGTCCCTTTCAGTTTGTAGTACCAAACCCATATTATCCGATCACAAAATTAAGCCATTTAGTGCTCCTTGAAGCAAAGCATGATCCCCGTCTTCCTCAATATATTAGGCAATATGCTTATTGGCTTACGACAAAATCGAGCAGGATATGTAAGTATGACGACCGACGAGGACGACCAAAAATAACAACATGATTTGGAGAAATTGGACAGAAGATTTTACAGACCATCGGTCCTGATCCCATGGTGCTTTGAATTCACATTACATCATAAGCATTACATAGGATTGTGATTGATTATATCTTCAATTATCTGGCTCAAAAGGGCCACAGTCAGCACGGATTTCCCAAGGGCAGATCTACCTCTACCCAAGGTAGAGGAGGGGATGTCTCATGACTGGGCTTAATACCAAACGCGAAAGATTAGTTTTGACTGTATACACTTTGATTTTTCCAAAGCGTATGACGGAGCTTCTCATCCACGAGTAATATCTAAGCTCTGCGAGTTAGGGATTGATAACAAGACTATGGCCTGGGTGACGTATCTAATGGATCATCGTTTCAACGCCAAAGGGAAAACTTAGTTCACTTGTACATATCCCGTCAGGAGTAGTCCAACGGTCTTGTGTGGGTCCTCTATTGTTTTGCGTATTTATAAGGAATGTTTAAAAAAATTAACATATTACGACCTTGTTTCTAGTCACTCACGAAGAGAACCTATGGAATGGTAGAATCGTAAGTGCAATTGAAGTGGTGCGCACTGAGCGCATGAATAATGCATTCGCCTGGAGACTGGCACGCGTCATGTATTGATGATTTGTATTAATACGATAATAATGAGCATTATTGACGTTTTCCTATATTTTTATGTCCCCCTTTTTGGCTTTTAAGGACAAAGGAGTTCTTATATTGGGTGGCATATGCTATATAATTGGATCCGATTCTATGACCTCCGACATTCAAGGTAATCAACCTTAAACATGTACTGTATGAAACAGGTGTGTGACCTCTCATAGTCTCTATTCGGGTTTACTGATATATGATGAACACCCGTGATCTCTGTGTGCCCATCTAGATACTTCTAGTTTTAACAGCAGCAGATGGTCCTTCGCGCCTACCATAGATCAGATTCGTTACAACGATGATATGACTGGTGACGTTTGCTATTGGCGGAATGATGACACAAGGAAGTTCATTAGTCATTCATTTCGTTCTTTGTAGGATATGGTATAATTTGCTGTATGAGACCAAGGCGTAACCTTCAGCTGCGTGACTAGCGTTTGTTCCTGCTTATTTCCCCGTTTTTATTACTTTTTTTAAATTTGAAAGTGCAATAATCAGCTTGGATATCCACACGAAGTGCCAGCGGCAAACGCATTTTTTAAATTCACCTTTCAATAATACATATAAAAAATTTTGACTCACAAACACATCACAGCAAAAAACAAGAACAAAAGCGGTACAAGGGTTTTTTGCTCTCCAAATTAGTTAAAAAATGTTTGCACTACCCCACATATAAATGGGTGAACGGACGTTTTTGCCATTCATCATAATTACTCACTATAAACGCCCGCGGACGATTAATCATAAATTAATGGGCTTACTAATTCGCATCACACCGCGTGCATAGTACGTGCATTCCCAACGAATCGAATATTATCAGTTCCTAGGCAATATCCCATCGACTGGTAAGTATAAAACTACTGCCGAATTATATTGTTTAGTTATGAGTCGATAGCGATCCAATTAGTCACAACCCTGAGTGATAAGACCCTGCAATGAGAGGTCACACAAGTTTGCGACCTGCGAGCAACGCGATGTAATGTCCATTGTATTACGAGCTGGCCTTATCTGAATGGATCGAAAAAATTTTCTCTAGTTAACTATAATACCTCAGATAACCAGTTGAGTGTCGATATCAGAATCAGTAATCGCCAACCGTTATCACAGGAATACTGAATCTCACTGACCACTGAGCCTGAAGGGTACAACAAACCCTGGTTGGAGCGGTGTGCCGATAGTCGACAACGATGCACGAAAATGTTCCACAATAAGAAGTACGCACTGAACTTACTGGAGATACTGTTCATTTACTTTTAACCTAACCTATACGTGTCTGAGTAAAAAGGTGCTGATGGTGGTGGTGGCTCATGCCTCGTGACGTTTTTTGATTGGCGTTTACTTTCATCGTCGCTAACAAGAGCGCTAAAACATAATCGAGGGTATCCGTCTGGATAACAGCGTCTTTCTTGTTTGTCTGGTGGGAGCACAGTCTGATAATGATGGTAGTGGATGCTGCTCCACAAAAAGTCGACGTGTGTCCAGCTACTGCGACGGCGCCGTTGTCTGCCGGCGGGAAAGCAGGAGTTAACCTCAGCTCACTGTGACTGGCCCTTACTTTACCAATGCTAAGCTGTTCGGTGGTAGTCGAGCAGCTTCTCGCCTTGAGAGTGTCACTCTTTAAGTCTCCAAACTGTGGATTGT
Organism: Stratiolaelaps scimitus; assembly: GCA_019614645.1. Taxonomy (NCBI): domain Eukaryota; kingdom Metazoa; phylum Arthropoda; class Arachnida; order Mesostigmata; family Laelapidae; genus Stratiolaelaps; species Stratiolaelaps scimitus. Next base: position 1,352,263 of record JABWDB010000059.1, on the reverse strand, counting down.
AAAGTGGCCACCTATTACAAATAGTCCAGCCACAATTCAACGAAGGATGGGTGTGCCCCCGGACGGACCCCTTCTACTGTATATACTATATGGTATTAGTGAGATAGAGGAAGAACTGCAAAAGGGACTTGGCCTGTTAGCTTGTTAATCTAAAAACGATCAATATGATTATGAAGGCTTGGCCTCTTGTCATAAATGGACAATCATGACAAACAAGAAGTGTTTAAAATGACGTTATGGCGCAGTTAACGTAATATGAGAGATTCATGAAGCAGACCGACAAAAAAGAAAGAAATGTAAATCGATATATGTAGCCACAACACATAACACTGATACAGGCCACAAGAGTTTTCCTCTATATAATATACTTGAAAACAAATATAAATAAGCGTGTGGCTGCATTGACTGCAAAACAGTTATAAACCCTATTTCGTCCGAACTTGTCTCGGTCACATACCATTAGAACGGAGACCTTAATCAGACCAGAATGGACAGTTTAGTTAAGATAGTCCTACCTGCGTCCGGTGGTGACCGTGCGTTTGAAGAAAATTTCCTCCTCTAAAAAAAAAAAAAAAAAAGTCCTACCTGCGTCAAATATTATAGGTGTTTCCTCACATCTTCGAAACGTTTTGAGGGAAGCCTGTAGCACCAGATGAAACAATACCTAACCGAGCTTAGGCTTATTTCTAGGAATTAACGTGATTTTCGCAAACATGGTGACACTCACCATTGCCCAAATATATGACTCACCTCACAAAGAATTTGGGGAAAATTCTACGTCGGTCCTAATTGCTTTTCGGAAGGTATTTGATTTTGTTTGTTAGCTCGACCACACAGTATAAAAATACTGATCTGAATAAAATTTTCAGGTTAACTCACAGCCAACATTTGACGTTCGCGATACTGCCTTCAGCATTGCTTCATAGACGGACTCCCTAACATGCAAAAACAACGGTTGCGGATCGAACACGTGCACCTACGTGTCTCGTCCGATTGCAAGGCGCATGGATGCACCCCCTTGCGCCGCCTCCAGCGCACTGAAGTCTCTGATATTCCATCGTCCTTCAAATAATAACTTATGGGATGCCGCCAGGGAATCTTCAAATATTACCCTGTCTTTCTCAATGATCGCATTAACGATTTTAGCCACTTTAACGAGATTTTATATGCAAGTGGCACTTCCCTGTGCGTGAGCGGTTATGATCTCCAAGGGATGATACAAAAAATCAATGACAACCTCACATTCATCTCTGACTGACTTGATCTAAATTACCTTAGTGATCGCCCTCTTAGTGCAACACCTGTTGACAGTGTCAGCATGATGGACATATTGCCTATTGGAGTTCCTATTACAGTCTCTTCACCACACTATTTAACGTCTCCTTTTACTGGCTTCGTGTAGTAAAAATGTTGAGCGTAATACATTTACCGGTCACGGTCCTTTCCATACCGTGGAGTATCCTTCCTATCCTACCATCGATGCTACCTCTAGCCGTTCACTTAATCAATTATAATTTGCATTTTATCAAGTGCAATTCTAAGCCCGCTTTAATCAAGTGTGCGCAGCATCGTTACTCTCATTTCTCATCGCATATTTTCTATTTTTCTATACGTAGCGCTGATTTTGTGTTGTCACCGTTAGTTGATTAGCGACAGTCAGTACCAGTTTTTGTCATTGATTATTCCATTTATGATTATCACTAAAAATTCACAAGTGTTAGGTACACGATGATTTTGTGTGGCGGTTTTTATTTTCAAAACAAGGACACACCTTTGTGTTTTTTTGTGCTCTTATTTGAATATTTCTTTATATATTCGATATTCGGCGGTTGTGTAAAATAATTTCCCAGTTGAGGTTGTTTAGGGTCGCTTTCACGGATTTTGCTATCTGGGGCATGGATTTCTCATGTAGCAGGATCACCTGTCCATGTCTCTTGGACCTTTTCTATTCAAAAGTGTGGTTTACGCAATTCAGCTAGACGTACTGGTTTACTGATTGTTTTCCAGCATTTCCCAGTACATCAAGCCGCTCCAGTCTCACCAAACACAAATCATGATCTATTTTGGATGCGAATCTCAGCTTCATTCCGAGTGGGTGTCTTAAGGAACGGGCTGCGGAATCGTTCCTTAAGCCACCCACTCGGATCCCCGTTTCATATTGACGAAGAGGCAGCACTTCTCATCACCGGTGACAATTCGATGCGGAAATTGGTCATTAGCAGGCGAGGTGTCGAGCTGCAACCGTAACCCGTGTTTCCTTGTTTCGTTCAGACAGCTCCCGCGTTGTTTGTCATTTTGGTCTACCCGAGCGGGAAGTATCCTCAACTTCCAGAGTGCCACTAACTTGGCCATCTAATATTGAGCAGTCTTTTACCGATAACATCATCACCTTACACAAAACAGATATTCCTGGCTGCTTCCGTTGCCCTTTTGCCCGTCGCGAAATACACTAAAGAGTAGGTGACGAAAATGAGCCTGTGTTCCAGTTGAAACGTTCACGTTTGAGGCCTTCATGAAGAGGAAAATCCCGCGTACACCAACTGCCGTTATCTTTTACTTGTAGAGGAAGGACTATGCTTTCGAACGAGTGGTAGACGTAAACCAACAGTGGCCGCGAAACCGAAGAGGGAAGCGATTAAAGAAAAACAGCCAAAACTTATCGATTAACCTAATTTATATATATATATATAAATTTTGGCAAAAATTAAATTTTTTTTTGGATTCACAATACATTATCGGAGACGTATATAATAATGTTTAACGATCTTTGATCGGCTTGAAGACATCAGCTGCAATTGTGTCGTCACCAGCTATTCTATCTGTTTTGTTTACAGAACCCTTTGCTCATTGTGCTTTGACTCAAAGGAATGAAGAATCATCGTGCTTCGATACAGTACGCTTCGATATTTGTTGCTTAAACTATAATATATATATATGGATACAGAACGTGATAACTCAACGTATTACTGCTCGTTATTTCTCTCATTATGATTATTTCTCTTAAGTTAGTGTGAAAATTCTACTTTATTCTTCGAACTATTTTATCTTGAAAAGGGGCAAAATGGAATTTCTATAGCAATATTCTTATATGCCACGAATGCAACAGCATTAGTAAAAATTATTACTTTTTATGATATATCCATGGCCAACTTTAATGCGACTTCTCATTCCCCTTTTCATTGAACAAATCTTTCCAAATTTTCCCGTAAAAATCGGAATTTTTCCGGATTTTTTTACATCGTGGCCCGAGACTGATGGGTTTTTCCTACTATAATTAGAAAGTAGCATGTTATATTTATGCCCGTTTTATAGTTTCGCCTAACCCCACGCGTTCGCTTGGGCACTCTGTTATTGTTGCCCGCTGGTTCTAATAATAATTAATACTAATTATCATATAAATATGATTTAAATAATAATAATTGTAATAAGTGTGGCTATATACCCCGCAATGGTTGGGAATTTCTGATCTGCAAACTGTTAGTTGAATGTCTGAAATCAAACAGGTTCTTTCAAAAGTACTATTTCACCTAAGGGAAACCGCCAGCTGCGCTGCATTTAAGTAGATTCTTACTTGTAAAGATGCAGGACAAGTTCCAGGCAATTACCTACCAGAGAGTTCTGATCTCAAGAAAGGTCATATCCGGAGGTCATACCGAACAGGGGCTAAAGGGTCACGTTGCTTCACTTGAGCTGTACTCATTATTCAGCAAGGCAGTCCCCGTGATGGCTGAAACAGCAACGTAGCTAGGGACACAAGTTGGACCCGTAGTGAGATATATGCTCGGGCAGCAGGTTCAAGTCCTGGCTATGCCCTCGGGGACGTGTTGATTTCTTCCCGCCATATCTCGCACCCGTTATATTATCACACTCATTATACGGATAAGTGCTGAGACATTTTTGATAGAAGAGGTGCTGAGGGTCCTTTTGTGACCCACGGGAGTCCATTACTCAGCAAGGAATTAAAGGAAACAGTGTGTCTAACGACCGCCTCTACCTCGCAGTAAGCAACTTTATTAAAATGCACAGCAGTCTATTCGTTCAACTTATATTTAGGTTACTTGTATACTTAATGAATGAAAAACTAATATCAGTATTATTGTTATTAAGTTTGTTTCGCTAACTCATCTATGTGAATCTACCTACCGTATATTCTGAACTCAGCAATGTATTCATAGCGCTCAATATAGATCGACTTGTTGACTGCATAGCGGTGCACTGGTTCACCACGCTTCTAACGGAAGTAGCCTAGTTTTCGGACCGGGGCTTCCCTTTCGCGGCCGATTCTCTCTCTCTCTCTCTCTCTCTCTCTCTCCCCTGAGCTTAGCAAGGGATAGGTGGCGAGAACGCACTTCCTTTGTAGATCTATATGCTATTTGTGATCGTCCTTCGCGATTGTTGAGTGTGCCAGTAAGACACCGGCTGTGCTCTGTTCAATGATGTCGGGCTTGACGATCTTCTTTATGTGTTTCTTTTTTGGCTTTCTGATATTTGCAATGGCGGTCGGTATTGCGTCTGCCATTTATATGCATTGAACCGATCAAACATAGGACTAACACGTTGTTATGCTAGAACGTTTATATTAGGTTTGCAATATTGTAACGAAATCATGTGAACCATAATCTGGCGCGTAGAATCCAGGAGCCCACAGTAAGTTTCTTTAAAGATCCAAATTTCACATTATGATATCTTTTTGGTTATTGAAATTCGAGCGTGATCTGCTATGCATGCACCTGTCCAGTGTTATTTCGAGTTCTTATCTAACAATGATCAATCTCTCTCCCCCTCTTAGGAATAAAGATTCGGGTCCTATTAGGCGTTCCTCGTATGTTTCTCAAATTAGTGCGAACCGTGTACAGTCAAGCACGATGGTGACAATGATGAACTGAAATTTGCATCGCGGCCGACGACATCCTGCAACACTCAATGCTTCCGAGATTGAGGCAAGATCTCTCCTGCGATTCACTGCGTATGAACGAGACGCGCCAACTGTGAATCTATATTTAAGAAAATGTTTACAAAAACCCCGAAAAAATTACCGACCTAACTAAGTTATAATATTATATCTGATAATGCATTGCGATGACTTAAATATGTTATTAATAGCTTCATAATCATAAATGACCGCGGCTCTGTTTAGTTCATTTATGCAATAAATAAACAGACATGACGAAAAAAATAATGTATGTTCGTTTTCGCATACCTTGAGTTTCTATTACCTGACCATTCGAGAAGCGTTTTCCATTACACAAAGCAACAAGTCGCGTTCTTATGATTATAATTTTATGCTTTGATTTGAATTTTTTCAGACAGAGTTTCTTGGTAATTCTATGTTCCTCTCAAAAAGTGTTCGAGTTCCTCTCAAAAAGCGACAAAGCAAGAAATACAGAGCGCAAGGCCTTAGCAATTTTAGTTGGTTTTCGTTAATCAATTTTGCTGAAATAAATTTTGTGTGTGCACAGGAGAAGCATGTGGCAAGTGAGAAAATGGGCGATACAGTCGTATACATAATTTTGCTCACAAATTATTATTTCTTCATGTTCATTTCTGCGTGTAAAACGTTCCACTACGATACACGTTGGCGCTGGCGTCTTTGAGTGTTCTCTCACGGTCCAAGCATATTGATGTCTGCTGGTGTCCACCTGGTGGCGCTGTCGTTGGCGGGCGGCGGGTGAACTATTATATATATAATTTAATAAAAACAAAATACTAAATTAACCTAAAATACGAAAATTCCCTTTTCGATGGTATACTTCGTCGTCAGCGCGGTGGCTTGGGCGGCTAAGTGGTCTCTGGCTATCGAAAGCCAGAGGTCGCGGGTTCGAACTCCGCTGCGTGACATATAAGAGAGCTTAAGCATTGTAACAATTGCAGCTCCTTTAATAAACCAATAAAGCCTTTACCTTTATACCCTCGAAGCGGCTATCGTTTACAGAAGAGGCGTCTGCGCCTCCAGCAGTGTCGAAATCGTGGTATTTTAAATAAATATTCTGGAAGCAGGAAAAGGATAGATGTTTTCATGCTCAACTTTACAACCCTCGACACCGAACATCGTTACGGCAATTTGCTGCGGAGACAACCGTCTCGATGTAACTGCTGACTTCAAAGACCGAGTTGATTAATGATTGATGATGGTTGATTGTTTTTATTTGATTTCTATTTACCAGTCACTGCCACCACTTTGGCCTGACATGGATGCGTTATTGACGCCGACGGCTATTAGGGAATAAATAGCTCAGCGTAATTTGATTAGAGCTAATTTCGCCGGTTTGTTAATGACACATATTATAGCTTTTAGCGTCGAGGGGTTTAAAGTGGAACACGAGTCCCGCTGATCCAACAATTTCAAGATTACGCACCACAGCTGGGTTACGGAAGCTCAATGGCGTCAACCTAGTTTAGGGTCCTGTCTCTACTTTACCTATCCGCTAGTCTTTTTTAGGCAGCCTAACATTATAAAGCAACTTTACGATGATAATACATTTATCGCATTTCGTATACGCTGTGCATGAGGTCAGCGCACATCATTGATCCGTTTCCAATCAACCAAAAATCATGTCAATATTGCCGTTTGCATAACCATCAGTAAGGGCCTCTTGCTAGTTACGATGTATATAATATATTAGGTATTATATATGATATACTAGGCACTCGATGATTTTGTTTGGCGGCTTTTCTTTTCGAAAGAAGAGATTTGTGTTTTTTTTGTGCTCTGATTTGAATGTTTCTTTATCTATTCGATATTCAATGCCATTCTCTATGATCTCTGCCCGCCTATCAATCAATTTGTAGGTGACTTCTTTCGAAAACTGGTTTGGTTTTATGGCAACAAATCTGCCCGAGTCATATTCATGAGGGAAGCTGATGGGAACAGAAAATGTGACACTCGGTAGGCGCAAGGTCCAGTGACTACGGCGGTTGTGTAAAATAATTTTCCAGTTGAGGTTGTTTAGGGTCGCTTTCACGGATCTTGCTATCTGGGGCATGGATTTCTCATGCAGCAGGATCACCTGTTCATGTCTCTTTTTCTATTCAAAAGTGTGGTTTACGCAATTCAGCTGGACCATATAGACGTGCTGGTTTACTGATTGTTTTCCAGCATTTCCCAGTAAATCAAGCCGCTCCAGTCCCACAAACACAAATCATGATCTATTTTGGATGCGAATCTCAGCTTCACTCGGGGCTGCGGAATCGTTCCTTAAACCACCCACTCGAATCCCGTTTCATATTGACGAAGAGGCAGCACTTCTCGTTACCGGTGACAATTTGATACCGGAATTGTTATTAAAAAAATTGTTAAATTGTTATTATTATACGGTTTACTACACGGTGCGAGATGTTGAGATACCACAGTCAGCCGTGTTTCCTTAGAAGAGCTCACGGGGCACCCACAATTCATGTTGTCGGTCAGATGGTCGACTCGAGCGACATGTATCCTGAACGTCCACTCATGAGTTGGGCCATCCGTCAAATCGGAAATTTTTTATGAAGGCCTGACTTCCAGCCTTTACTCACAATGAAGGTTATCTCTTAGAGTAAAGGGTGAAAGGGGTAAAGCTTTATTGATTCATTAAAGGAACTGCATACAATGCTTAAGTGGTGCAATTTAAGTGAATACATCAAGGCATAGCCCCATTAAAATGAAACTAGTATACCAAAGTAAGTAATACGCGTCTAACATTCAACTTAATACATGCCCATAGTGTAACGGCACTGAATGACGTATCCAGGAATTGTAATAAAAAAATTCTTATTACTATCGAATTTATTGTTCATAATGTCCCGAATGTACTATATATTTAATGGCAAATAAAGCAATTCGAAAAGACGTTTGTTTTTTCGTCATGAATTCTCGTAAATTCTCGTACCATTCGTATTCCTAACAGTGGAACTCGTATATAACGCTATTGCGAGTTATCGAAAAATGCGCCAAATAAAATTTTCGTAAGCCACACCTTTTAGTCGAGTTACATACAGTAAATGAAAATGATGATAATGTGATATTTCGAGGAACACGATAGCGGAACATCTATTTCTTGTTTGTGCGGTGATACCTTGCTACAGTCTTTCGTCGCTCCGCTTTGGCAAGTAGTAATATATTTTGACGACAAATTTGCATTTTAGACCTTTCGTGCTCCGAATGCCGAAGAAGCTAAGCATTTGGAAGTTCATTCAAATTAGTAATTCTATACAATCGTCCAACTAATCAGACGAGAACAAAACACATGTCACGTTCCACAACGGAAGCGAATTCTTGGAAGCATAGTTTCGGACGTATTGCAGCCATCATTAGCTAATTTATCCAGAGTGCATCGAATTATCTAGACAACTCGACTACAGTCAAAGGACAATTTAAAATGAGAGAACTGTTTGCAGCTCCACAGGTAGCAACTGGGCTAAGGTTAAACGAAACAGATGGGGCACAAAACGATGAGAAAATGTAGACACCGGAGCAGCAACAGCAGCAGCAGCAGCACGAGTGGTAAGAAGCGGGGAAGTCATCCTGTGTTCTCCATATCCTATAAATATTCTACCTATATAATATACTAAGGAATTTTCAGTTCATATTACGACCTATGCTATTGCTTTTGCGGACAAGATTGAGGTTCAACGTTAATCAAATGTTATCACATTTGGCAAAGCATGCAAAAATGAATATACCAATTATAGTTTTTTTTCAATATAAGAAATAAAGCGATGTTGTGTATGAGGAAAAACTCGGATTTGAAGTCGGATAGACGCAACATTGTGGTCTGCCAGATATCACAGGAGCTTTATGCGGCTATAATACCCGCTGTTGTTGTAAACACAGATCAGCCAGTAACATATCTTGCATTCACACACACACATACAGTGGGCGTCTCAGCACAGTAGATACCATCGGCGATTTCAACAACGACAACAACGGCATCAGCAATTCCCGCCAATGCAAAAATCAGCAGCGAGCTTCAGCGCCGACATGAACCTGTGTCAGCAGCAGCAGCAGCAGTAGGTAGGCAGGTGGGTATCGGTCAATCGGTTGTCGTTGCTATCGATGGCGCCATGTTTGGAGACGGATCGATTGTCGATTGTCAAGTTGTTGCATGGCCGATTTGTCCAGTACGTACCGGCGGCTGTCAACCGCCTGCAGCAAACCGCAATAACTGCATGAACACCAGCCGGGTTACCAATGGTAGTTGCTGCAGCGATAGCAAAGGGCTATGCAATGAAGGCAGCAGTTTTCGTGGCACCAGCTTCTGCTGTTGTCGTTGTGTCACTAGTGGCAACGACGCCTAAGCGACAACGAAAGAAGAAAAAAAAATACGGCAAAACTTTCTTCGCCTTCATCTTGGCTCACAATGTGTCCCAAATACCCACTTGGGGTCCTCCCTGGCCCTTTGGCTGTGCCGTTTCAATGAGAACTGACATTCGTCCGCAGACCAATGTGGCAGCCGAGAGTAAAATATCGACCAACGAATGAGAATAAATGACCACGCGGGGGCGAAACTTACGAGACAGACAGACACACACATTTTTGTTCTTCTTTCGTTGTCGTCGTTGTCGTCCATTTCTGCAATCTGCGTAACGAGCCGGTAGCTGTTGGCGAGCAATATTATGTCACAGCCGGGAAAAATTGATTGAACAAAAAAGCAGCGGACGACAAACAAACAAAACCTTTGTCATTTCGTTCAGATATGCTGCAGTAGTAGTAGTTGTAGTAACCTCGCACGTCACCATATACCCCCCTCCGGTGACGGGGTTGGAGCAGGGAGCGTCGGGTTCTAAAATAAAAAAAAATTCAAAGTGTACTTTCACGTATCATTGTTGGCGACCATATTAAACATATATGGATCTGCTTCTGTCTCAAATAAGATAGTCAAGAGAAACCCAGAATCGACTTACAATTCCACAACGCACTCAAAGCACCACGGGGTTGGTGAAGAGAGAGGGGTGACGAGAGGCTCCGTAGGTGCGCTGCTAATGCGAATGAAAATAGACAAACATGCCAAATAATTATTTCTAAGAGGGAATGTAGCATCGGTAAAAAATAAATCCCTGATGAGTTGATCAAAGGGGGTTTTCAGGTCGTGGACCTTTGCAATTAGCATATGGTAGAATTCCCCCACAAACAGGGTGAAATTTCTTTATTGTGACCGTGTAAACACAAAGAGCTTGTAGGTGCTCCGCAAGGCGAATCGTCTAACAGTCCTGTCAGAAGTTCATGAGTTCACCAATCTTTAAGAATTGATATCCATATTACTGACTGAAATAATAATTATAGAAAACACTGATAGAACTTAATTCGGAGCCTCAATTATACAAAGCTGTTTGATTTGTTTATCAAATTCGTTGATATTTACTCTTTTAGTGGCTCGATGCTTAGAGCCGTGTCTGAACGGGAGATGAATCGGAAACCCAGATAAACGACAAAAATTACACTCCTCTTCAATAACCTCATCTGCATGCGATGTTTAGTACAGTTTTGCAAACCTAACAAGAACGCATAGGGAATATATTTAAGTTTAAATATGTTAACAAAACTAATGCTGAGCTTGCGGTCTATAATAATATCGAGGCACATTGATCGCAATATATACAGAGTGTTGAAATGTTACTGCCGCCTCTTAAGCATTCTGCACAAAAATACCTTTGCTCTTCTTCTGCGTATACATTGGTGGGCATAAACTTAAGGCCCCCTATATTTCAACAGCTCGTTCCTAGGAGCACACATTTGAAGAATTTATTCTGTATCGGATTAATTGTGCGTGTCTAATTACATACACACCACAAAGAACAGCGCATATGACCGCGCACGCAGACTGCTACAATAAAATGTGTAATTTTTCGAGTGTCCAAAATGAGAAGCACCCTCAGTTATCGAGTGTTCTTGCTGAATTAATACTGTTTGTGTTGAGCATTCACGCTGTACTGTAGTCATGGGAGACGCTTCGAACCTTACTGATGCAAAAAAAGCAGTTATTAGTGCTTTACACCGAGCAGGAAAGACTCAGGCTGCAATTGCCAGAGAAATTGGCAGAAGTTGTTGCGTAGTGCAAACTTATTTACGCAGTCTGTCGAAGTATGGTACTAATAAGTCTAAAGGACGCTCACGAAAGATCAGCCAGCGAACTGCTATGGACATTTGTCGATGGCAATCAATTGGCCTCGAATTCGACCATAACGTGTGAAGCAAGTAGACAAGAGTAAAACCTTCATGTTAATAGATTAGAAGTTCTAAGGACAATTAAGCGTTATACGCATATCATACGGACGCAAATGAAAACAAAACCGAGTCTTCAACAACACCACATGACTGCCCAACTAGGAAATTGGTGAGTATTGGGGCAACGATTTTTAAAACGCATCTTGTGGGTGCAGATCTATCTAAAAGGTGCTGTGTTGTTTCAGATCATCTTCAGTGACGAAAATAAGTTCAATTTGGACGGGCCGATGGATTTAACGGTTATTGGCATGATGTACGTAAAGATCCCGGTATTTCTCAAAGCGCAGCTTCGGTGGCGGGACTCTTATGGTTTGGGGAGCTTTCACCTCTCTTGGCAGACTCCCATTCGCTTTCATCTCATCTCAAATGAATAGCGAGGACTATCAGCAGATGTTGACCAACAACCTACTACTGTTTAGGGGAAGATTTCGTCTACTGCCAATTGTTTTCCAACACGATAACGCTTCAATTCACGTCAGCGCTAGTACACGTGCGTGGTTAGGACAGCATGACTTTGAACCCTTAGAGTGGCCAGCATGTTCTCCCGATCTCAACCCGATGGAGAACCTCGGGGCATTCTAGTCCGACGAGTATATGCGTCGAATTAACAGTATACATCCGTGGAAGCACCAAAAGAGCCGTTATTAGTAATCTGGGGAGGTCTCAGCGACCAGATCCTGCTAAATCTCGTTGATAGTATGCCAAACCGAGTCTTTAACGTTATAATTAGCAAGGGCGGGGCCACACGGTACAAGATTAGCACAAGAAAACGAGAATTCAGTCAGCGAGAACACTCGACAACTGAGGGTGCCTTATCATTTTACACACCCGAAAGATGACACATTTTATTGTAGCAGGCTGCATGCGTTGTTCTTTGTGATGTGTGTGTGTGTGTTATTAGACACGCACAATTAATCTGACACAGAATAAATTCCTCAAATGTGTGTTCCTTGTAACAATTTGTTGCAATATGGGGGGGCCTTAAGTATATGCCCAGCACTGTATCACTTGAAACAGTTTGTCTAGAATATGACGCCATTTAATCCAGAAGGCTATTTCAAATATAACTGCGTTAGTTTTTGCATCATTTGCATATTTATGTGTGTTATACATATTAACGTTGTATACTCAGTATATCCAATACTCAATGTAGCTAATAGTCACGACCGTACTCGATTTCGCGGGTACACCTCCAATAGGCTAAAACTCAATGATCAAATGGCGGTTCTTGTCAGGGCCCCACGCCATCGAATTGTTGATGATAAAGAAAAGGCTAAACATTTTTTTCAATGTTCCAACATCACTCATTAGCCACTCGACCATTTGCTGCTCGCTGATTAGCGAATATCGATCCAGTGGAGATACAAGTTTACGTATCTCCCGTCACGATTTTTGCAATGCGGTGAAGACAATACAATAAAATAGTATAACGAATTTTTACGACATTCTTCACCACAATTGTTGAATTATTGATATGTCATAAAATTATTGGCAATGTAAAGATGAACTGTTGACATCACATCCTGTTGATATTCTACTAAGTTGAGTTGGGTGCCTCAGATTGACATTTGTGAGACCATGCCTACCATGAGACCATGCCGATGATAGCTAGTAAGGGTATCCCAAGGGGCGTGGTGGTTGGAGCGGCTGAGGATGGCGATAAGCGGAAAAGAAACTTCTGATGGAATTCCACTTTTGAATTCCATAATATTTAAAGCAAGAAGCGCGATACGAATATTGTATGTTTTGTCAGCCATTCATTATGAGCATCGAGAAAGTATGGGAAGTTGTGCCTATTTCAAGATAAAAGTATCTGTGAAGTATATGTCTTCAAATTGTCTCGCGAACACTCCTCACGCATTTTCAGTTGGCCAGGACCGAGTTAATGAGGGACCAATTTTGCACTTTTTTTCTGCATATTAGATTCTTCTTAATAATTCGACGACCTGTTTTACGAGGCACGCCAATTTCAGCCGACAAGGCTCTAGCTTGCTCAAAAGCTTTTTCGATTATCTCGATCCGTTCGTCGAATCAAGATTCGGAAAGGGATGAGCGCCCTCGATGTTCATAATGTCTCAGTCACCTTGCCTAAACTGCGCACACCAACGGCACACCTGTCGTCAACACAGGGCATTATGACTGTGCACACTAACCAACCTTCGATGGATTTCAGCTGGACATTTCTTCTCTTGAAACATAAACCTGACAATTTTCTTCTGAGAGGTCTGAGGGACCTGGTCCGCCGGTTGTCATTTCGAATGCCCAACGAAAGCCAAATGTTAGCGGCTTTCGCGCTAATTGTTATGTCTCACTACCCGCCAAATTTGAATTCAAACGGGCCAATTATAGGAATACGACGCAAGACGATAGCCGTGCGGTTTTTTTGGGTCAGTCTAATACATTCACGATACTTGTCAATGTCAACAATTCACGGACGAATTCGAGCTAAGCGTACTTTCAAGAATGAAACTTATATATATATATATATATATATATATACAAATACAAGAGCACTTCATTTAAGGTCAAGAAAGGTGTTCGCTATATGTTCAGTAGAGAGTTAACTATCTAGGTTATATAATACGAGATACATCCTGTCCGCTCTGTCATTTCTTACTTGCAGCAACTTTGGGTTCAACATCCACACCAGCTCTGGTATTCGTTACAATCAAATCAAACACAGTGCTCATTAGGGTGGGTAAATGTCTATTTATACATGAACATACTAGCTGATCTAGGTTATCAAGACGCATCAGTATTGACGTAATCTTCACATCTGATCTATAACATTGGCATCTGATCTAGCTATTTTTCTGGCGAACGCGGCCCCCACTATTTACAACCTTTTTACAACCTGTCTTTGTCACGCTTCAGTCCAGGGCATCACACTTATGCGGCACATACCATGATTGGTTGTACATATATCATGAATAGTTTAGCAAATAGCATTGGCTGTTGAGTACAAAGGAGCGCAGTAACGAGTTGGTATGCCGTATTGAGCGGAGCACAATCTCAGTGACAGGCTCAGTGTATTTCAAAGAGATAAACATAATCACCCCTAAGTCTCATTATGGTGTTTGCGCAGAGCAGTGGACATCCCTTAATAGTGTATACATGCCTAGGATTTCCATGCCCAAATGTAAGACAGCGCATTTTTCAATTGAAAGTTTTAGGTCAAGATCTAGAGTGCATTCCAGAAAGAGATTTAGGGCTTAGAGCAATTGGGACCTCTCCTGATCAGAGTCAACCTTAGAATATAGCTTTACATCATCTTCGTAAATCTTGATAAATACAGTTGGCGGCAAATATACATGATCGAATTTATATTCAGTACACACATTTTTGATCCCAGTATTGTCCCGTGGAGACAGCCGGAGGTTGCTTGACCAATGCCGGAGTATCTTTTGTTGACTGGCACTCGGATCGTCCTACCCCGAAGAAAGTTACTTATCCATTTCACGATAAGACCGCCAATGCCGAAGGGGGATAATGGTTTGAGGAGTTTTGCGTGAGTGACACATTACAGTTCGAAGTATGTCAGGTACTTTGGTGTGATCGATAGACTGCCTTAAAATGTGTGCGAGAGGAACGCATACTAAAATACTGGGCTTTTTGGAGATATATGGAGGAACACCGTCCTGTGTTGTGTTGTTTTCGATTATAGTTTTTTAGCATATTCGAGAGATTTCGTGGGAAAAACATCAACATCATGCACCATGTGTTGAAGGAGGCCATTTGGAAAACTGGGTGGGGGCCTGAGGCCTCGGACAACAAGCTCACCGTTAGAGGGATATGCACCCTCAAATGTACCCTCAAAGAAACTCTTCAGTATATGCGCTTTTTCCACACCTTCTGTACCGAAGCTTTCGGAGCCCTTTAAGGAGTATAGGGAATTCTTCACAATGATTCTCCTCCGAATGTAGTTGTCAATGGATTTAGCATCATTTCTGCGAACGATGCCATGCTTATTTAACACACGCAGCCGCCTTGTTACTTTATCGATTACTTTTTGTAGGTAAGTGTTCTTCTGTGTGTTTCATCTTTTTCTCCAGCGTTTGGTACGAATTTTTCAGATGATCATTAATTCGTGGTTTATTTTTCCTCAAGGTGGATACATGCTTGTTGATTAGGTTATGCAACTCTCTCACAAGCAGGTCGTTCATTGCAGAGACACTATCGCGCGGGTTCGATCCCCGCGGGTCCGTCTTACGAAGCAATGCGAAAGCGGTACCGTGGACGTTAAATGTTGGCTGAGAGTCAGCCCGAAAAAGTTTAGAGACACTATCGCAATTTTCAAAGAAAGATTTTTGTTCTTTTGATCAAGTGACGATTGCATTGCTGAATAGTTTCCTTTTGCGTAGTCTAGTGCTTGAGAAATGCAGTGGTCATCACGTGCTGACCCCGTAATGGTGACCTTTACCAAACTATGGTCCGAGCCTATTGGGTTAGGTAAAATCTCGACCCTTGATACAGTTAGTTTTTCCACTCGTTCGACTGGATCCTGAGCAGAACCAGTAGGTGAGAAGAATACGACAACTAGACGAATTTTTTTGTTTGCGAATGTGATATTGCACACTTTCCTGCACTACCCCGAACGAGAAGGAGTGTATGTTGATTTTGGCATATGGTGTATTGCTTCTAATGAATATAAGTACTCCTCCACCCCTTGACGTTCTATCTTTTCTTACCACCGCAGCTCAGCTCAGTTGAGGTAACATGCTCCTCGGAGAGTCATGTCTCTGTTATCATTGCAATGTCGAGGTCATGATATGTAAGTTAGGTATGGAGAGAATCAATCGCACCATTTTTTCGGAACGAGCGCGTAGTTTCCGGAGCAATGAGATTTCCGCATTATTTTCCCAGAGAGCGTCGACGATGGCGTTATCGTAGTCAACACCAAGAACCTCCACGTAAAAGCAACTGTCCTTGCTTCGTGTTTTAATTTTGTTTACAGCTATAAGATGCACTTTACCTTTGTTTTAGAGATAGTCGTACAATGCTTTTGCCGTAACAGATGGACATATCCTCGAAATGTACAGTTTAGTACATTTCAGCCTAATGTTTGCTGCTGGCAGATGGGTTGAGCCTAGAGTGGGGTTACTTTTATCCTAGGTGTTTGATGCGAGATTCGTTTAATCAGAGCAGTTTTCCGAGGGGACATTACCACGACCACTGTTCGGATCAGTTGACAGAGGTTCAGTCCGTACTCGAACACGACTTTCGGGTCTGCTTCTGTGTCGCGTCTCTTTTTTACCGGCTATATATATATATATATATATATATATAGTCGGATGTTGAGGATTCTCACTGATGTCCTGTTTCATTAGTGGGCCTATATATATATATATATATATATATATATATGTATATATACTCCAATGGGCCACTAATGAAACAGGACATCAGTGAGAATCCCCAACATTGACAATATAGAAAACTTAAATATAAATTTAAATAGAATATTTTCTTCAAATATGAAACATGAATATCATAGGCACAAATGGATCTATTGAGACGTGTGCTGAATGAAGAAATATATTAATAAAATCAATACGGCTATGTACAAATAAAAATTGCTTTTCATTCTGTAGGGTAGTGGAAATTTATCATCTTTAATAGAACAGTTAGTAGACCAAAAGTAGAACCAAGTGATTTTTCGTCGCCTGAATGCACTATAGAATATACAAAGACAAATTGTAGACAAATTGATTTTACATTCCGGGTAAATTTCGAGACAGAAAGAAGCAAATTCTATTAGAGGCCCGGTTGTTTGTTTTATAGAAGGGATTTTTTGACCTTTTCAAACCACAGCAGAAGCAGCAGGAAGAGTTCCTGTAGCGTTCAATAGCTCTTGTTAATATTATCCTCTCTATATTCACTCACATTATTATTACAGCGATTACTGTGCACCGTCGTGATATGAAATTAATAAGGCAAATTATAATTCATGAATTAATAAATAAATAAAACGATTGGCAATAAGGGATCCACGTTTGCTTTACGGCTGCTCTATGGTTTCGCTACGGGGAGACGTCGGTTGTCAATTGTCCGACTCGGTTCATCCATCCGCAGTTGAACATCATTGATAATGATGATGATCGTGTACGGTAAAAGTTATTATGATGATGTAAAAGTAAATAGGGTAAAAGTGAATTTACACTACGGGTTAATCAATCATGGTATAATAGTAACGCAAAGAAAATAATCATATAGATATATTCGGTTGATTGGGGCCGCTTCTGACCAATTGCTCGCTTTAATTTGGTTAATTGTGAGCAGCATTGGCTCGAACCTGTCGTTTCGTTAGCAGCCAGCATCCCTTCCGAGCCGCCTAGATACAAAGCATAACCGTCTTCGGGTGTAATCCAGCCTTAGCTACCGTCGATACATAATTTACACTTTCGCTTACACCATTTTCTCTCTCTCTCTCTCCTCGCTCTCTCTCTGTACACTTCATATATATATTTTGTGAGTTAGCGAGTAGTTTTTGCCTTTTTGGAAATAAAAAAGAAATGCATAAAAAAAACGTTATTCTCTCCATATTCAAAATATATTATAATTTAATCTCGTACTCGACGGGTATAATCTTAAACTGTTGATATACAGAGACAACTGATATGCTTGAGCTATACTCGTGCGGGAAGACAAATGAGAACAGACCAATACAGACTTATTCATGAACTCAGTACTTACATCAACCATTACAATAGAGGACGCCATCTGTTTTTTCGGACAATAATCAATTGCAATAGAAAACAAATGTTTTCTTTAGTATAAGGTATTTCCGGTGTTTTCTGTCAATCGCGTAATGACAAAATATTGAGAGGTTGGTATGTATTAAAGTCTAAAGGTTAAAATACTCTACATATGCTGCGAGAATTTTCGGTGATCTCATCATTCCCAAAGGCATAACCCACAGTGCTCGCCGATCACCACCCCACCACCAACATCACTACTAACCATACGACTCAAGAAATTCGCTGCGTATGTTTAAACGCCCGACCACTGCAAAAGGAAGACGCGATCGACACACCCCACCAATACCTACGTGAGCAAAATATCGACCTTGCCGTGATGCACAGAATCGTGGTTATCTAGTGACTCTGTTAGTTCTGCTGAACTAAGTGAAGGTGGTAACTATGAAGTCTTCCGGAAAGACAGATCGACACCCGGCGGAAGAATACTTCTGCTGGCTAAAAAGGGACTCCCTTGTGCAGATGTTGATGTTTCGTCTGAAATTACTGCACGTGATATTGTTCTCCTAGATAAAACTCTGAGACTTATATCTGTATACTTCTCGCCAACGGGGTGCTTTGCAGAGTTAGTAAACCGCATGAGATCCCTAACTGATAAATTGAAACAATCAGTGGATACAGAGTCCACCACAGTCATCGCTGGAGACCGCAATCTACCCCAAATTGACTGGCAAACTCTCGAAAGACCAGGAGCAAATGACGATTCCACTAAAGAAAGCTAATTACTCGAGTTCTGTGCAACACACAGTCTTGCACAACATGCCATGGAACCGATCCGGCGAGAGAGAGAGAGTGCATCGATTCTAGATCTTGTTCTGTGCAACAACGAATCGTTTCTCAATTTTACCAAATCCCTTAAGATCTGACCCTCATCTAATTAGATTTACTCTAGCTAGCTGCTCTACTCACGTCAGCAGGTAGAGCAAGGAAACTTTCAAATTATGAAATGGCAGCTGGACCATACAGACTGGGGATCATTCTTCAGCACTTGCAATGATGTTAGTGAGATGTACCAGAAATTCTCACAGCTCTTGCACGACCTGATAGGATGACGCACACCGCCACGAACTAATAGCATACATCCAATATCAGGTCACGTGGCCAAACTACATCAATCCCTCGCGACTGCAAAGGATGAAGTCACGATTAAATACCTGCAAAGAGAAATAGCCAAAGGAGCCAAAGTCGAACGAGTTGTAAAGGAATATTCTATCTTACGCAACCCTAAGTACAAGGCAATCCACAACTATGTGCGCAGAAGGATCTCAGTAAATGATACGCCGAGCTCGCCACGACGTGTCGATGGGAGCTTCACCTCAAATGATAAGGAGAAGTCCGAAATACTACGCAAGCACTTCGAATCAACGTATCCTAGCGTAGAGGAACTCCGGCTACGCCAGCAACTGGAGCCACCATCGATGCCGGATGCATTTCGCGCATGACGTGGACGTCAGCCCCGAATACATTCAGCGCCATTTAAAGAAATTTCGATCGAAACTGAGCAGCACACCTGATGGAGTTCCATAATGGTTGTGAAAAAAACCTGGGCTATCCATCTATTCTGCACTCTCATGGATCTTCCGAAAATCGGTCGACAGAGGGAAAAATCTCAAAAAGTGACCCAAACAACAAACGATCGGTGTCACTGACTGTTATCGTCTGTAAGCTGCTAGAAAGTATAATCTCGAAAGCAAGCTATGACAATGCCAACTCCCAAGGACTTATATCGGAGGCACAATTTGCCTACAGACGGGGGTTCAGTGCTTGCTTACAACTGAGCGATACACAGTTCGAATGGGCAAGAGACATCAATCTTTCGAATTGTTTTCACGTAATTTATTTCGATTTCAAATCAGCATTTGAAAGAGTTACATACTCGAAATTGATCGCCATGCTTCCTCATTTGGGAGTTGGAAAGCTTGTAAGTAAATGGATCATAGACTTCCTTAGTAACAGAACGTTCAGGGTATGTGTCAATGGCCAGTACTCGCAAAGTGCGAAAGTCACATCGGAATGCCCTCAAGGAACAATATTGGGACCGTTAATGTACATACTGTATAAATAAACTCGCTGACATAACTCCTTCCCAAAACAGATTTCTGTATAGGTTTATGCCCACTACCACCGCGCAGGGCCGGTTAATTCTCCGGGAGGCCATATCTAATTTCCATGAATGGGCTGAGCGGTTAGACCTCAAATTATCGGTTGACAAATGCGCAGTCCTAAACTTTGGACACGGTAATGTGAAACAAAAGTATTTCATAAATGGAGAAGGACTTAAGTGAAAACGAATGATTCAGAGTAAATGGATTGTCCAACCCTATTCTGTAATACACATTTAAATAAAGTGTTGTTGTTATTATTATTATTATTATATTGATGTCTACATATTTATCATCATCAATAAGAAAACTACATATTAACCTATTATTATGGTCGAATGGAGCTAATGGCGATAAATTGTCCAGATGGGAATAGAAATAGATAAATAGAGAAAAACTGTTCCTCCCGAGATGAGTCGCAGGTGAAGTATAAATCGTAGACCTTCAGACACCCCATTTAGATTATAATCACGTGTATCATTTCAACCCTAAAAGGTAAAGAAAAGAACGGAATACCTCGGTCTGAGGACCTCAAACCTTAGTTAAAATCATATTGCGCGCGTGGTATTTCAAGTGAAATTTGTTGTCTTCCAAAAAGCGATTTTTATTTGTTTTCTTTCTTCTTTCCCTAAGATAGACTTTACTGTCTTAACAAGTTTTTATAGAACACAGTGAATAAATTACAAGGAAGGTTACTTTCAAAACCCTCATCGTCTGTATATTTCACATACAGTTGACTAACTTTCCGACCACCCTGTACGTATTGATTGTCGATTTGTAATCACCAAAATACTGACATTCTGACTGTCAGATGTGACCAATGAGGCAACTAAGTGAACTTCGTTTGAAAAAGGATCGTTATGAAACAAATATAGCACTAAAATATTATATCACGCACATCGAATTCGTTTTGTGGAGAAGGTGTTGGTCTGAAGTGACCGCCGCGCTGTGATCGCTCCTCCGTTGCCATCATTATGCCAGAGCAGGAACTAGAGGAGCTGATTTAACGGTTGGCAACTGATCAAGACCGCACGGAATGCGCCTCACAGACTCTTATTATTATTAACGACGCTAGAAATGAGAGGATCGTATCGATGGCGACCATCCTGTCTATGTTATATATATGAATATATATATATATATATATATATATATGAATATACAGCAAACGTTTGGAAGACCTACCTACACATTGCCGGAACCAGACGACGATATTTATACGGTTTACTACGGAATATGATGGTCTATTGCTTACGAAGACAATCAAATAATATACTATGAAGTGTCTAGGATCAGTAAAAGTATATAACAGTAGATAGCGTTTCTTCTGTCGTAGAGAAATTCTGCCATCTACATCCTAAAGAAATCAAACCAATTTTGGTTGACCAAATTGTCGGAATGAATGGCTGAATTTCCAGAATATTTGTCACCGAGGTTCCGTTGTTGATCATTGCATTGGTCGTTCTCAATCCAGCGTCGTACATCCTATAGCATGATTAACCTTCAAAAATGAGAAGCACACATCATATAAATGAAATGACTTGTTTCTTGTTTGCAATTATTCACTCCTTTACAATTACTACAAGTCGTATACTTGTCTTTTAAACATTTTGGGTCCATGTATTGTAATCTACACGGGTAAGCAATTTTGTTGAAACTACATCTCTTTCCTTCAATTTTTATAAAGCTCACTTCACCAGATTATTTGACCGTTGTGAAAAATTCGGTAATCGGCGTTCAGCTGACATTCAATCATTTTATAGCACTACTATGGTAGCGGACTGATAGTTTGCTTCCAGAGGCAAAGCACGCTGTTTACATGCGTTGTCCACAGCCGTCCAAAAGGCCCGCCATCCTCTGTTGACAACCGGAGGAGTTATGTAGCACATGTCCAGTTGAGTTCAGTCCCCAACAGAGCGGGATACAGAGACGAAAAGAGCCCCCGAGAAGGAGTAGAATTAAGGGGTGAGTCGAATCAACTTAAGACTGATCGGTTAACTACAAAGTGACCCCCTCCATCCCCGATCCTGTCACTTCTGTTGGTCTTCCTAAATTGTGGGGCCACTAGGTACTCTCCCTCTTTGATCGAAAACAGAGAAAAGATAAATGGCATGCACAAGCGGCTACGGTGGGGTCAAGTTGTGGCATGGCAAGCGCTACTCGATGGAAAATAAATACTTAGTTAATAGTTATTTATTAACTATGATATTATTATTATTAATATTATTATTATTATTATTATTATTATTATTATTATTATATTATTATTATTATTATTATATTATTATTATTATTATTATTATAGTAATATCAGTGCCTCATTTGTTCATGGATATACTTATTTGATTTGACTAATTAGAATGCTACAAAGGGTTCGGTTGAGACGGTTACACACAGATCTTGGACCAGATTTCCTTCGTTCACACCTAATAATACCATTTAGGATCGACACAAAATTGATTTAATGAATCGCTCATTTTCTTATTTGATCTCATTAATGATTTGCCTCACACTGCTCAGTGCGCAAAAGAAGGTATTCACAAGAGATCAGGGACCCCATGTTTCATATATGTATATGGTGATTAGAAATGTAGTTTTTGATATATTCAACTAATTCTATGAAGAACGCTTACCGTAGGCAGTCCCTACAGTCATTCGTGTATTAATCGACCTCACAACAAAGAAACTTAGTTTTCAAATTTTCTGCCGCGATCAGAGTTTGCCACGTGCAGTTTGTCCTGTATAGACTGACCAATGAATCACTGAACATGAATGGCTATTGTAAATACTAAACGGGCTTACGTATTGGCCCAACAAAGGAGACGGGCGCCGGTGGCAGGTAACCTTGACTTTGAATTGCCCTTGTTGGAACCGTTCCGGAGACAAAACGTACCGGTGATCACCATTGTCGCGGGATGATATAATGGTTGTAGTAAATAAACACAGCCAAGGTTATTATCTTAGAACTCGTGTACATGCCGATATATATATATATATATATATATATATATATATATAACAATGCTTAGTTAATACATCACGACAGCTAGTGAAGACACCTTAAAACGCGAAACGAATTTTTGCTTAGTAGAGTTTACTCATTTAAGCGATAATATAAATGTAATACAATTTTTTTATCGAGAATTAAAGCGTATGCATATTGCAGTTTCAAAAATAAACTTGATTTTGAAACTGAAATGTGCTCCAAAAAATTTCTAGTATATTTTGAAATCTTTGGAAACAAAAGCCTTCCAACGGTTTCTTGGTTAGCAGTTAGATAAATCGTTATCCGTACACTTTTAGCCTCTAGTACTATCTGCTGAAGCAAGAGGCGTTAACCAGAGGCACACTTTAGTTTGTCCACCCAAACAAATGGCCGACTTCCTCCACCAATTGAAAAATTTCTTATCAGAATTCTATTACCTAATTATTAATGTAAAATTTCCCCAGACCTTGAAGACTTTAAAATATGTATCCAAATTCTGACGTCAAATGCGAATGAATAAACCTGAATAATGATTTGAATTCAAACATTATTAGTTTCATGTACCACTTCCATATGATGTGTGCATGGTAGTATGAGGATTCGTAATGGGACTGAGAGTAGATATAAGTTTGCTATCTATGGCTTTGTGTAATTTGAGGTTTTCAAATCGCCCCTTATTTGTACAATGAAAGAGCCATGGTTTAACTTCGGAAGATCGAGCGATTGAAATCATCACTTATTTAATATTGTGGCCTTATTTTTCGATCATAGTTGAGTCACTTGTTGAGTTTTTGAGTGTAGTGGCCTCTTCCAGTGCAACAGGATAAGAGTGGTTGCTTGCTTAGAACCTTTTCCGTGCTCTGCGGTAACCACGGGCATCTACTATTCTCATTCCTGTTTGTGCAAAGACTATTTAAGGCACTTCTGCAACTATCAACACCTTAGGGAGCCCATACCAGGAACTGAACCTGCCCTATTGATGGTCGCTGTTGTACTGTTAGTTATTACTGTCGACTAAACAGTTTCAGCCATCACTGAGATAATAAGTGAGTCGCGGACATCCAATACAGCGATCCATAGCATCGCTGTAGATACATACTATTATAGAGACACGCCAAAATGTGAACAGTTAATTTCAGTTGCCGCCATCCGTGATGAGCAACAACATAACAATCCTTGGTGATCCTTGATTCGGTGTAGAGTTATGACAATATGAGGAGCACCGAACTGCATAAAGACTAGATGAAGACTACTGCTTCAGTTACTGTGGAGAATAGGAGCTCGTTGGTCGGTCAGGGATATGGACTGACTAATCGAGCCGTTAGAGGGCTTTGTATGCCCAAAAGGTAATTGGAAGTTACAGTATTTACGTAGGTTGTTTGCCCCCTTACAATACTAACATCACCATCGCGTGGTGAAAAAACTATCACCTTGAATGAATTAGGCAGACGATACCAGTGTACAGATTTCGATCCTATATTGATATTTATATATTATTTTAGATCTTGCAACACGGGCAGTGAATGAGTAACAGCACCCATCAATGGCATCAGAATGGTTGTCATAATTCATGTAGAAGGTAAATAGTTGGCCTTTGGTAGTAATAATAGTTTGATGATGATGATATGGTTGAGCACCATTTGCTTTACAATGAACACAGACCCATCATTATGGTATTATTTGTCGGTGGCGTCCGCTGGTCGCAATTGGCAGCAGAATCTGCAAACAGCATCATGGGGCCGCCAAATGATTTGTTGATTATATATATATATATATATATATATATATATATATATATGATGATGTCCAGCGTCGCCTGATAGATGTAACCAACATACATTGGCAGTATGACGAAGACTATGCTTCATCCATCTATGATTAATCACCGAAAGAAGAGGACTTAAATAAAGTCGAGCCGACCAAAGGCTCTGTCGTAATTGTGCCACAGTAAAGGATACCCACGATGGGGGAGACACGGTTCTATTTTTATTGTCTTTGCATTCCCCGTTCAACTGAATCGAGCTAAACTGTAATTATCACTCACCTTTCATATTTTCTAATCCTGGTCCATACGTCCAATGGCAAACATCATCACAATATAATGACTAATAATCAGATGACGACCGGTGGAAACCAAACGAACCGTTGCCTAATTTATTGCAAATGTGATTATCTGGTGAGTTGTGTTTGACCCCTGATACAATCGAAGTGACAAAGGCAAATGGCTTCGACTAAAATGCGAATATATAGTAACAATCACAGGTCGATTTTGAAGGAGAAATTTCGCAATTTCGATCTTCTTGTCATGACCGTTTCCCTGTAATTTACTCATTAAGCGTATACTTTGAATGAAGCCACTAGTAAATTCTAAATCTGAACTTGTTTTCTATAAGCCAAGTTAATCCGCGATCGCTGGTTATTTGTCAGGTCCTTCCATTGCTCTAAATATATCCATTTCGAAATAACGGAATAGTTTTCTGTCGCTGACTGTCAGCTTTTCCTTCTATGACGAATGTCGGGACTACTACCTGTGCTTTAATACGCACTTAGTTTTTCAGACTAAATTGTTTTTAAGTCATTGCTTCGAAGCAATTCCAATCGAGGCAGAAGACTCGATAAATGCAATCGTAGTTTTTGAAACAGATTAAAATAATGCTATATATAAATCTATAATATATTAATCATATTTCTGGCCAAACACCGTCCAATTATTAAGCAAGTACTTTAATCAGGTAAACAAATTACCTGATCCAGTTCTAATATAGCTAAAAAGGTACACCCCAAGGAAGTTTAGTGGACCCATCTCTGATCGAAATATCAATTTTAATCATCGATGGCGTTTTTCACTGACAAAAGTTCACTCCCACCGATCAAAATTGGAATAATGAACCAAATTTTAACAATTAATAAGTCTGCAGTACACATACTTTGGGTCATTTTACAACGTGGCACATCCTCCTTGGCAGTACTCAAAACCGGCCCAGTGGCGTGGTACATTCGTGTGCACCTTGCAATCGGACGTAGATGCACGGGTTCGGTACCCATTGTTGTACATTTGCCTTTTAAAAGGGGTCCGTCTTATGAAGCAATATCGAAAGGATTATTACAAATGCACCTTCACTGAGGGATTGATTCATGATGGCTGTACCCTCATATGTATACAGTGGTGTGAATAAACATAGGCCACCCCCTATATTTCAACAAATCGTTACAAAGAATACACATTTGAGGCATTTATTCTGTGTCAGATTAATGTAGGTGTCAAATAACATACATACCACAAAGAACAGCGCATATGACATCGCATGCAATCTGCTACAGCAAAATGTGTCATATTTCGGTGGTGAAAAATGATAGCACCATCTCAGTTATCGAGTGTTCTCGCTGAATTAGTTAAGTTTGTGTTGAGCATTCAAGCAGTACTGTAATCATGGGACGCGCTTCGAGCCTTACTGATGCAGAGAAAGCAGTTATTACCGCTTTACACCGTGCAGGAAAGACCCAAGCTGCAAGTGCCAGAGAAATTGGCAGAAGTCGTCACGTAGTGCACAATTATTTACGCAGTCCGTCGACGTATGGTACTAAGAAGTCTACAGGACGTCCACGAAAGATCAGCCAGCGAACTGCCATGCACATTTGTCGATTGGCCTCGAATTCGACCATAAGTTGTGAAGCAATAAGGCAAGAGTTGAACCTTCAGGTTCATAGATCAACAGTTTTAAATACAATTAAGCGTTATCCGCATATCATACGGGCGCAAATGAAAACAAGACCTCGTCTTCAACAACGCCACATGATTGCCCGACTAAACTTCGCGCGCAAAAATATGGCCAGAGACTGGAAATTGGTGAGTATTGGGGCCACGCTCTTTAAAGATTGTCTTGTGAGTACACATCTATTTGAAATGTACTGTATTGTTTCAGATCATCTTCAGTGACGAGAAGAAGTTCAATTTGGACGGGCCAGATGGATTTAACGGTTATTGGCATGATGTACGTAAAGAGCCGCGGTACTTCTCAAAGCGCAACTTTGGTGGCGGGACCGTTATAGTTTGGGGAGCTTTCACTTCTCTTGGCAGGCTCCCACTCGCTTTCATCTCATCTCGAATGAATAGCGGGGACTATCAGCAGATGTTGGCCGACAACCTACTACCGTTTAGGAGCAGATTTCATCGACTGCCAATTGTTTTCCAACAAGACAACGCTTCGATTCACGTCAGCGCTAGTACACGTGCGTGGTTACGACGGCATGACATTGAAACCCTAGAGTAGCCAGCATGTTCTCCTGATCTCAATCCGATGGAGAACCTCTGGGGCATTCTTGTCCGACGGGTATATGCGTCGAATCGACAGTATACATCTGTGGAAGTACTACGAGAGGCGTTGTTGGAAGCCTGGGGAGGTGTCAGCGATCAGATCCTGCTAAATCTCGTTGATAGTATGCCAAACCGAGTCTTCGACGTTATAATTAGCAAGGGTGAGGCCACACGGTACTGATTAGCACAAAAAAACAAGAACTAATTCAGCGAGAACACTCGATAACTGAGATGGTGCTATCATTTTTCACCACCGAAATATGACACATTTTGCTGTAGCAGATTGCATGCGATGTCATATGCGCTGTTCTTTGTGGTATGTATGTTATTTGACACCTACATTAATCCGACACAGAATAAATGCCTCAAATGTGTATTCTTTGTAACGATTTGTTGAAATATAGGGGGTGGCCTGTGTTTATTCACACCACTGTATATATCATTGCATTTAGTCTAGTGTTATCTTTGACAGGTAATAACGAATAGCTCCACAATGTTTTGTGAATGAGATCTGACTTGCAATGTAGGAGTCTACGCGTTGAACCTTAGCCTGGAACCTGTTGATCCCGCAAGTTTTTCAATGGAATACACTCGAGGATCGCAAAAGAAAAGTATATACAGCGTTTGCTTTGCGAAGAATCCTTCCCGGCATTGCTGAAAACATTCACTCTATGGAACGTCATATGTCGGTAGCTGACTGATTTTCTCCACTCAGAATAAATTATATTTTACATGCATTGATCCATCAATGAAGAATAACCGGTTTTTTTTCTTTGAAACACTGCTGCATAAAATAAATAAGAGCTCGGCTTTGTTTTGTAACTACGGTCACCATGGAACTTTCAAGTCATGCAGTGTGTCCGATATTTAATATAAAACAAACACTAAAGTTACACGGAAACTGTTAAATATGTTTAGCCAGTTTAGCCAGACTAGACACAATAACACGGCATACGCTTAAGGATTCATTCTAATTATTACTATGACCTAAAAATAGGCGTATCACGATAGGGTCTTGAAACCCGCAGCCTTCCCGCTCGGGACAACGTCCCATCTACCCATGTAAGTGAAATACACTAGACAGTGAACACATACGGAGGAAACTTAGTGAGAAAAGCTTTACTACGAAGAAGTTTCATAACAGCTAGTTGTTGTTCTAGTCAAAATGTTTGTAAATTAATTGTCAACATAAAACGTTTATAAATAAATATTTTTTTTATATTACAATTGGTAATGCGGTACACTGGCTAATATGGGGAGACAAAAGGAGTTATGCATGAGGCACTCTGGAAGGGGGAATAGTCTTCAGAAGAGGCGTTTTTAGCTTGATTATATTGTTATAATTATATGCGGACTATGCATAGCTAATAACACCAATTGAGGAAGTTTAATGTTATAATTGATGAATATTATTCATATCGTATCACGTTAAATGCTTTGGATGCTCGGTGGTACCTGCCGTTCAACTGTCTAATTCAATACGCACCCCATTTATTTCGACTGGTATAAAATTAACTATCTCCGAGAAGATCCGTATTGATGGACCGTACTAGAAACCAGTCAACAACAATATTTGTTGATGAGCTTTGCACGTGGCAACGCGACCACCACCTCATCCCCCCCCCGTCCCGTCCCGGCCGTCCAAACAACCAGGTCGATAGTTCGAAAGTGTTTGCAAAATCCGACTGTTGTTCAGACTGTTGGAGCATTGGTGCAGGCGTCTAAACGATGCACCGATATTCGCGCAAGCCACATTCGTTCGTAGATATCCCTGTTTGTGCGTTTTTATCATCCGGGGATCCTGGGGAGGGGCAGACAGTTCTATTGCCGCCTTCTTCCTCTTCTGCTGCTGCTCTCCCTGGACGAATCCAGCTGACCCCTCACAGCCTGTCCGGTAGTTACAACAGAGCTGAATCATTTGACCACTGGATCCGGAGCTCAACAGACGCATCATCCTTTTGGTTGATCGTGTGACCTACCGACCTACCTACCGCATCATCTACGCTTCTACGTCACTAGTAACAACAACAACACCTGAACAATTTGTTGGCGGTGCGTAGAGGACTGACTGCAACTCGATTGGTCATAAATTCTTTCTTATTAAAGAAATAATTCTTTATGCCATTTTATTCATATATAATTTTCTTCATATGTCTAGTAACCAACATTACTTTAGGGAATTAATGACTTGACACTACTTTGATGGAATGTGAAAAAGTGGAGATAAACGCAAGCCCCCCTTCCATTACCTTTGTAGTCTACTTAGTTAACCTTACTTCAGATTTATCCTCTTGGCATGGAAAAGTCGAAGAAAATTTGGAATAGAAAAAATATCTTTTGACCATTGCCATTACATAAGCGAACGAACCCCCAGCAAACTGGGCGATCGCGGTAATTCTATATCCTATTATTTAAAGCAATTTAAACACGCGCGTACGCGTGCTAACGAAGGGACCATTAATAGTAATATAAAATCATAATAATAATATTATAATAATGCGAGCAGTAACCGCGCATAGGCCATGTGTACATCAGTGTATTATTTAACCTGTTATTATGTGAGATGACAGATAACAAGCGGGACAATTTATACGAGCTTTGAACTCCGGCACACGCTTGAAAATGGATTAAGGTTGGTAATAATTGGAGGAATGAAATGTCAGCATACAGTTCTTCGAAACCGTCTGCAGGCATTGAAACCGGCTTGTTCATATATGCAGTGAGTTGCCTTATGAAGGGACCCTAGGGAAGTTCTGCCAAGCGGCTGAAGATCCGGAAAGGGTCAACTTGAGGGAGACGAGAGTGAGGAACAGTCGTGGCTTGAAGAAAAGAGAAACTCTTGTGTCACCACACTTAACTCCAACATGAAACGCCAATATTCGTATTCGCAAACGATTGATAGAAGAGGAAAATGGCAGCATGATGGGGAGCCATCATCCATGAAGCAGATGTCACCTTTTCTGAACCATTTCCAAAACCAATTCTGAAGTGATTGGTGAAAATTCCACTGCTTTAAAAAATGATTACTGTAACGCCTCCACGCAATGTGTTCTGTCTCCGGGGAATCATCATGCCTTGGTAACCCGTCAGCATGGTCTGCGGAACACAACGCTCGAAGCTCATTAATATTCATAACGTTCGCATGAATCTGACGTTGCGCTAGTCAGTGGTCTCCAATTAATCATTACTTCTATATACATGAGGACTGTGAGCAACTCTCGAGGCGAAACGCACTATCCAACATCTTTGAGGGACGTTTCATCTTTTGGGTAGACCCGTCCCTTCCGATACGACGGAGATCTTTCGGAGAATTACAATTCCATGTAAATTCAAGTAAAATTCGAGGGATTCGCTCATTCTAGAACCATATCCTTGACAGTTCACCTGTTCAGCCAATGTTTACTAGGCGGGTTAAGTCTTTGGCCACTGAGGCCCTTCAAATCATAGTATGAATCAGTTCCCTCTGCTATGAAAGGGGTTTCCAGTGCTTAAGATATCTGCTGGATCATCGCCGACTGGACGGATCGACTGTTGAACTCGTGCTGAATTTCTTCAACCACCGTGTAGAACATTCTCATTCAACGTTGGATCGAAAAAGGTGGTGTATTGTATTAGGTAGTCCCCTTCAAACTGTCGCGCCTTTCGGATGGCGCACAGCCCGAACTACGCCACACAATGCGTTCATTTTTGGAGTGGGCACGCGGTAGGAACGTGGCTTCCTGAGTGGTTTCGATACGATCAGAAAGATGGACGCTGCAGCAAAAAGTTCAAATTCCCCCAAAAATCAACGGGAAATCATCAAGTTTTTGTTTCTCCAAAAACACCCTCCAGCTGAAATCCATCGACAATTAGTGAACGCGTACGGCAGGTCTGCCTTATGCCTGCGAACGGTGCAACGTTGGTGCGAGCGATTTAACAGTGGAGATATGGACACCGATGACCATCGAGGTGGGGACCACAAATCAGGTGCAACGAGGGACGAACGGATTGACAGAATCGAGGCAGCTTTTGAGCAAACTATAGCTTGGTCCATGAGGTCTTTGTCGGCTGAAACTGGGATTCCTCGGGTGACATGTCATAAAATTGTCACCAATGTACTGAAGATGAAGAAAATCAATGCAAAATGGGTTCCCCATGTACTGACTGCTGAGCAGATGAAAATGCGTGTGGAGTGTTCGACATCTAATTTGAAGACCTATACGCCTCTAACTCATACCAAAATGTCTTTATTCTAACTCATTTAGTTCAAAAGTTATTGGCATTTAAAGAGGCGACAGTTTGAAGGGGACAGCCTAATAGATAAAACCGGAGATAAAATAAGATTATTAAAAATAGCTGATTGTTCTCACACGGAGTGAAAATAGTTAATAAATGATTAAATTTGATTAGTCAATTTCAAGAATATCCTATACGTTATGATCTTGAACGTATGAATATGTCATCTACGTAGTACATGTTGTCGAATACGTTGTCTGAGCTAGATAAATGCACTGTTATGGACGTTAGAGTTACCACTAATTTGCAGAAATGGGCACGGAAGTTACAGGAAGGTGTCATCGCGGATTACTAAAAGACTTGCTCCATTGACAAATTTAGTATAGCAAATAGAAGCGGCTTCGCCATACACTGACTGTGTCAAAAATTCCGTCAATAAAACAATCCGGCTTTTATTTATTACGCTCACAAAAAAGGTACAAACAATCAGTTTTAACTTCGCACCACTTTGGTTTCTCGTCTGGTAATAAAAAAATAATTTTATTTTCAAACAGAACGCGGTCGGATGCAAACAAAAAAGGTTCGAGTGCTATGCTCCAAAACAAACAGCATCAGAAGACCTAGAAAGATCTATAAATAAAAAGCTACGGGCTATAGTTAACAAATAACCGACAACTGCAACTAAATAGATATTCTGCTTTAGTGCTAGTTAAAAGAAAAATGAATTCCCAAATGGCTTGTACTAAGATGAAGGCTTTTAGCATCTATCTGCGTTAAGCATGTTTTAAAACATGCTTTAAAACCGCTTCCGGGTTAACTTTTTTCAGAATAGCAGTGTTTAATGAGTCTCCTCAATTATTCAGAACCAAATATATATATATATATATATATATTGCAGCACACAGAGATTTTCACGAGATCCAAAACGAGAAAATGCTTTCTCGTTAAAAGCGGGAATCGGAAAAGGAACAAAGACCGAGATCGTGTATAACCCCGGAAGCCCTTAATTCGCTCGTTGAAAATGCTTTTAGCTATTTCTTAGAGAGTGGAAAAACTTTGGTTAAATATTCATGCACAGTGTGGGATTGCCATAAATGATTTTGGCTATTATTTGCCTAAAGGTACAAGATTTCCTAAATGTCGAAATGTGAAATTAACCCAGCGAGCCATACACAACTGACATCAAATTAAAAATAGGAACTTACTTCGCGAGTTAGCGAGTTACTGAAGAATGCGATAAGCGATACCGGGAAGGGTGGTGCTGTTGAACATCGTCAACAGTTCCATAAGGGGGGGCGGCCATGGTGTTGGCATGCATTAGCATGCCAACACCCCCCTTAAAAAAAAAAAAAAAAAAAGAGTTAGCGTGTTCGATATGCGGGTTCGAAATATTTGACTCGAAGTGTTTGATATATATATATAATATATATTTGACGACGACACTTTTTACCGTAGAATTGCTACTTGATTTATCATGCATAAACCGGTATTACTGTCCACTGTACCAACCAATGGAAGTTGATACCGTGTGTAAAAAAAAGAGTAAAAGAGTGCTATATAATCTGATGCGAGCGTCTCCGTTGAATGATTTGATTATTTATTTTTTCGATGGATAGATGTGTTGATTGTAGTGCGAAGTATCCAAGCAAGGGCGAGCTATTGCCAGTGCTACTGCTGGTGGTGATGATGTTGATGCCGACGACGGTGCTGGTAACGTTCAGTCATTTCAAACAATCTTCATCTTATAGCACTCGAAGTAGAGGGCTGAAGGCTGTTATTGTCATTGTTATAGTTGCTACCCAACAGCGGTACCGTTTATTGATTTTACTTTCGGATTTTTCACGGAAACTGTTGCAATTGTTTGAACAAAGGCTACCAAGCAGACAGGCAGCACAAACCCAAGAAAGCAGATACGACCGTAAACGTACGCCAGGCTCTGTCAGTGCCGTATCACATAGCCCACGTAAACTAAACCTACTCTTTCTCACTTCCATTGCGAGCTCGACATGTGCGGCGCAGATAAAGATATTTCAAAGTTTCACGTCTCTTTTTGGGACGTGAGGGTGGAACTCTTCGGTCAAGTAAGCGCTGCGAATGAAACCAATTGGGTGTTCGGATAATGCTGAATTGAGCACAGTGCACTGTTAATGTGGATCCGGTCTTGAAAAGCAGTAATTTCGTTCTGAGGGAGGCGAAGAGAAAATCGGTCACACGCATTTTCGTAATCATTGATATCTACATGAAGCTACGCAGAGAATAGTTTTGCCAAATAGTCGAGCTTCCTATTCGTTAGTTTGAGGTGGATTTACCAAGTGAAAGAATGAAGCACTCTTAGAAAAAAAATTGTAATCGTACGACAACACCGCCGCGCATCCAACATTCGTGCAATGGGCGTATTAGCAATTGCATAACAATGAAGCTTCATTGGATATATCAAGGCTGATATTCAGCAAAGTAATTGCCTGTGGCTACAGGGTGGACGGCGGCTTGCATTCAAATATAGTTCAGTTTAAATAGGGCCAGAAACTCGGAAGATCCAAATACACTTTTCCTTCAAAGTATATTACTAATAAAATAGATCGAAGTTTGCACTTAGACATTCCTGACGCGAAACTTCAACAGCTACCTGAGCGTGGCACTAATAAATATTATAGATTTCGACAGATGTCTTTGATCAAGTGA
Source organism: Stratiolaelaps scimitus (assembly GCA_019614645.1). NCBI lineage: Eukaryota > Metazoa > Arthropoda > Arachnida > Mesostigmata > Laelapidae > Stratiolaelaps > Stratiolaelaps scimitus. The sequence goes on along the minus strand of JABWDB010000059.1, from coordinate 1,318,008 downwards.
ATCTCCACTTGAAACATGATAGAATTGAGCAACGGCTCATGTTGCGGCGTAGCCAACTCGATTTACTCGATATATTCGATATTGACTAACCTCTATGATTTTATTCCCGGTAGAGTATAACGCTAGGAACAATATTTAATTTATGATATTGTGTAACTTACAGGAATATACAGGAAATAGTGATGCAGTTGGGGCAGGGTGTCAAGTCCACCATGCTCTCGAGGGAAGCGATGGCATTGCTACTCTGCACAGAGAGGGAAAGACTCTGCGCGGTTGTCCCCGTATGGCGTAGGCCAGGCTCTGGTAGACCCCTTCGGTGGTGGTGTGCTACATTCGTGTGAGCCTTGCAACCGGAGGAGATCGACCGTAGGTACACGGGTTCGATCCCCATCCTTGTATATTTGCATCAAAGAGGTTTATAATTTAATTTATTTTATAAAGTAATGCCGAACGAAGTATCGTGGATGCTAGATGTCAGGTGAAAATCTGCCCGAAAATACTTTTTCGACCTCTTCAAGGAGTGGCAATGAGGTGGCCGGGCGTACTTTCGTAGCTTGGCCTACTCCGCATGGGATACCGCGTACCTGGGGGTGGAAAAACCAGAATATTGTGCTACTTTTAGCAATTATACAGGCTGATTGTCATATAACGATTAATGAATTAAAATTAAACATGGACCGATGCGCGGGGAGAGAGCCCGCAGATTTTTGAAATTGAATGTTCATGGAGCCCATGTGCCTCTGTAATGTGGTGGTACGGATAAACACCGAAAATTATCTCTGAGGGAAGAATAGCTTGGTGGGGGCCTTTTGCAGCACACACGGAGGCCCTTCTTGAAAAGTTTTCCCCATTTCCATTGCTGTCCTTCTGCGAACGTAAAATGTAATAGAATTATTTGTAATAATAAATAGTGATGGAGCTCCGTATTTTATATTTATTTTAGTAGTATTTTGTCACATTGTAGAGTGAAGTCCACTTCCAAACACTCTCCGAAGTCGAATCTGGTATTTCACCAGACCTAGTCTTGAGTGTTGTAGACGATCGCAATCCAAACCAATGAAATTCAGACGAGCCATCATGTATTTTGGAGTGATAGAGTGATGTTTGAAAGAGTTAGGGAATTCGTCCAGTTCTATACAGAGTTTCTGCGCCGATGGCAAGTTGTCTGGCAGATTTGCGTGAGACGAGAGCTGGAATTTGGTTGACAATAGGGGAGGAGAAATGATATAGTGGTGTAGGTGGGTATGTGGAGGGGGTGGTATACAAAGTCTCGCGATGCGGATCAATCTCGGCGCAAGATGAGCAATAGTCGTTGACGCCTTCAGAGACAGCAGAGGTATCAGAAATTAGATTGAGAATAGAGATTGAACTGCAGATGGAGGAAGAGGTGGGTCCCTTCCTCCCGAGCACTTCATTAATGACAGACCGTGGGCATTTTCCTCTGCATAGATTATTAGACACTATCCATCCGTAATAAGAGTGCTTTAATTGGGTTTGGTGGATACAGACACATTTATAGTATTTATGGTGGAGTGCAGTTTAATGTTATTGCGCGACTGTTACCCAGCTGTCATGACTACCATCAGTTCTGGTGAGCAGCGTTCGAAGCTTAGTTTAAGCCCAAGGCTGGCAGGGGAATGCTTGCGTCGGGAAATAGACAAAGTGTATTTGTTAATTGTAGAAACCACTGAGTCTGAAAGCAAGCTGACAGCCTCTTGAACGCTAACACATCCGAAGAGGAAAGACCAGTCGAGATTTGCGAGGTGATTGTGGATTTTAGGCCAATTATAACAAGTTCGGTTGCTATAGCAAATTGGAGTGGTACTTAACTGGCGGTTGCGAATTTTCACCAAGGTGGATGAATGATCACTGAAGTTAGGGTTTATTATTCCAGATTTTATAAGCAACGCAGCTGGTAAGTTAGGCATGGTCGAGACAGGACCCAGAACGGGAGGGACCAGTGCGAGTGATCTTATTTGTTAGATTGTGGAAACCATGTGATATTAATATGTGGGAGTAGTCATCGCGGTGGGTACGAGGATCACACATGTTGACACTAAAGTCCCCCAGGAAAATGCATGGCTTTTCTTCGCGTTCTGTTCTCGACTCAAATGCGATTAAGAGTTCGGTAAGAGGACCAGAAGATTGGCGGTAAACAACACCAATTAATATGTTGGATTCTATACCATTACGAGCTTTATCTAAACATTTTCGGATAAGTAGCCGGAAGGTCTGACTCCAGGAAAATTTAGGTCGGGAGTGGTGAGAAATCTAGGATAGTGGACGTGTAGATAGCAACTCCAACACCAGGGCGAACAGAGTTGCAGGTTTTCAGTTTTAAAATCAAGTTTATTTTTGAAACTGCAATATACATACGTTTTAGTTCTCGATAAAATAAAAAACTAAAAAATAAAAGGGTTTTTTTGCACCTCAGTTCACACTGCTAATAAAAACATTACATATAAATATACGATATTCGAAATGAAATTACATAGTTGATGATATCGCAACAAATATACATATATACACAATATGATATCATTCAAACATTACAGTGTCAATAATATGTGTAACCGTCACACTTATCACAATTATTTGACAGTGTGTTCATAAAAAATTCTTTGGCCAACTCTGCAAACTGTTTTGTTGACTTAAGTGAACGAATCTCATGAGGAAGCGATGTCCAGACCATTGGCAGCTGGCAAGCGAGGGCATGTCGGCTAGATTCTCTCCAGACGAATGGTATCACAAACTCAGTTGGTCGGCGGGCTGTTCGTCTCCTTACAGCCACCAACGGGGAAGCAATATCAGCAGGGATAGTACCTTTAGACATTTTAAAAGCTAGAAGAGCGATATGGAGTGCATACAGAACCCTCAACTTAGGTAACGAGTATTTTCCCATGATGTCCGTGACGGAGTCTGTGCGGCGCTATTAAAGATTACGTGGATTGCATCATTCTGGACGATCTCTCCCCTCTTCTATAGGTAAAGGTAAAGGTAAGGTAAAGGTTTAATGGTTTATTGAAGGAGCTGCAATTTTACAATGCTTAAGCTCTCATATATGCCTTTGTAGCCACCGCCGCCCAGACATCCGGGCCGTAACACAGAAGCGGCATGAGCAGAGCGTTGTATAGTCTCAGCAAGCCCTCAGTCGGGATGCCAAGTTCCTTAAGGCGACGAAGCATGGCAATAACTGCGTAGCATTTTGGTAGGAACGACTGGAGATGCTTATGCCATTTGAGAGTATCGTGTAAGGTTATGCCAAGACACTTCACTGACTCAGACCATGGGAGCAACTCTCCACAAGGTTGCACCAGCACCACCTGGACTGACCTCTCTAGGTAGACGGAATAACGAGATGTTCGTCTTCTTGGCATTGATCACTAAACCGAACTCTTCAAGGGTCCTAATTATGTCCTCAACCCTCTTCACCGCCTGTCTTCGTGCACTGAGGTACGACTTGAACCATTCAGTAACCTGCCTGCCGCAACCAAGGCATTCCAGAGCCTGTAGGAAATACGAGTGCCGGAGGCAGTTGAAAGCTGCGGATATGTCTAGATACAATCCAAGGCATAATAGGTTGTTTTTGATAGCGTCCGAAATCTCCTGCCACATGTGGGCTAGAACCAGTTCTGTAGAGCGATCCCTTCGAAAACCAAATTGAGTAGGCGATAAGAAGAAATTGAGCCCGTGGAGGTGCGTTTTCAGTTGACCCATTACTATTTTCTCTAGAACCTTAGACAGGTAATCAATAAAAGAAATAGGCCGGTAATTGGCCACATCTTTCGGATCACCCTTGTTCTTGAAAAGCGGGATGACTGTCGCGTCCTTGAGCCTAACAGGAAAACGACCACTTCTTAATGACAGATTAATTATATGCGTAAGGGGGCCTGCGAGAGACGCAGAGGATAACTTCACAAGCATGCTGGGCACACCCACAGCTCCACAACTCCAGTTAGCCTTAGTAGAATCAAGGGTTTCCTTGACCATCCCCATGTTTATATAAGAAAACTCCAATATGGGACCGTGAGCTGACCAAATAGAGCTTAGCACCGGCCTTATATCATCTTTAACCGGGAGTGCCGCCACTGTCCGAGAACCCACCAGCGCAAAATGTCGGTTTAGTTCGTTGCCAATGACTTGTGGCTTGTCCACTGTCCTTCCCCCCCCACTAAAATGCTTCCAGGTAGCGTAGCCCTTTGCCTACCCTTACCGCAAGATCCTTTAGGAAATCCCTCAATCGTTTCGAGTTCCCTTTAAGGATATTGAACTGTCGTGTATAAAATGCGGTTCTGGCTGCTTGTACTTGGAGCCGGTACTTGAGGAGGCTAACATAGAACGCATCTTTAGATTCTTTCGAGCTCAATTTTCTAAACCACCTATAAAGTTTATTGACCGAGTGTCTCATCCTCCTAAGCCTACCGTTAAACTGGGATCCATTCCGCCGCGACTCGACTTTCGTCTCGATTTTAGTGAAACATCTTATGTACTTCCGCTCTAATGCCGAGCTAAATGCCGCAAACGCCTCGTCGACGTCAACCACATCGTATACACTCAACCAGCTGAGCCTGCCAGTGCTCTCCGCTGTCATGCCTTCTGACTAATTTAGGCACGCAGGGAGGAACATTCCAGAAACCAACGGAAGCAGAAACCTACCCGTTAAAGTAACCCCAACAGGAAAATGGTCAGAAAACATAGGCGTACACCACACGGCCGAAAAATCCTCGCAATTTCTTATCGCGACGTGGTCAATACAGGTGCCAGATGCAGTACGGGTTACTTTGTCTATCAATAAATGACCAATTCGAATAGCCTGCACGTTGCCATCGTCACTAGATCTCATCTTGGTTTATAGGATTGTACACACAGAGCGAATGTACACACCCACTCTGTCACCCCGCCTACTATCCTCCTGACCAAACTATCAAAGCTGAAGTCCGTGATACCAAACCCAGTGTAGTCTACCTTTTTTAACCACGTCTCACTTAGCACTACCGCGTCAAGGTAATGAACCCACCGCTAAACCCGGTTAAGTTCATAAAGGCGGATACACCAGCATGGAGTCTCATTTCGAATATGGCAATAAAAAAACCTTATTATCACTTGTATATTCCTCCAAGTCATTAATGTGGGTTTTCAGACCATTAATGTTAAAATGAAGGATGCTAACATATTTAGGCAGTGCGTTGTTCTTTGGGATACAAGATTTTGATAGATTTTGACAAGCCACGTTGTCATCAAAGCATAACACATGTAAGCGAAGCTATTTGACGTGGCCAAAGGTGCCGTTACTATCTAAATAGCGCAGATGGGAGTGGTGGTACATCCGAGAATGTACGACCCCCCCCCCCCCCAGTGAGGGTGAGAGTAGACGACGACGTAGTCGAGAGAGACACCTCAGAGGGACAAGACAGTCTGAAGAAGCGTGTCGAGTGAGCTGCATCTCCAGAAGGAGAAATAAATAAATACGATCGCGTATGAGTGTTCCCTTCTTACTATCATCCCACTCCTCCGAGGCGTTCCTGACATAATTCAGAAGTGGGGTGATCGTGAGAAAGCGCTACGGCCGAAAGCTTGGAACAGAATGGGGGCGAACGATCACGGTGTAGAGTTTGATACACAAATGCTTGAACTGATGAGCAGATGGATGACACGGCCATTGTCGGCAGCGGAAACGTGCAGCGATACGATAGGTTTGTCGGGTATAATCCAGCCGCAGCAAGCATTTAGACCGGTAAAGGATGTGTCAGCCACCCAAGAGGAATTTTCGGGCAAGGGCACATGCCCCAAGGGCACATGCATCGGCTAACAGCCGATGAGTGGATCCGGCGGTTTGAGCTGGCGAAGGAGATTGGCCAATGGACCGAGGCGCAAATTAAAAGTGCATTGCTGGTAAAAATGGTTGGAGCCGCGCGTCTATGACATCTTAACCATGGAGCAAATGAGGCAACATACAACACGTGGAAGTACAAGTTTATGACGGCATTTACCCGAAAGTAGCAAATGGGTGTTCTGCTTGATCAACTGCAGTGTTGCGTCCAAGGCAAGCATGAACCGCTCGACGAATATGCCTTCCGAAAGGAAGCAATCGCGTTGCAACTTAACATGGACCGGAAGACATCAAGGCCCAGATTCTACGAGGGCTGCGATCAGAGTACAGATTCCTTGTTCATGAGGTCAGCGGACGTAGTCATGCGAATACATCATCGCTCGTACAAGATATCGAAAATACGATGGGTCTCGAGAGACATTTACTACTACAGAGTGGCAGTGTAGTGTATCGACCGGTTAGAGAAGATGTGGCTAAGACTAGCCCTATTGTATGCTTTGTGTTCGCTCAGGTCGGCCATCACCGATCGCAGTGTCCCCGAGCTGTCGGAAGATATGGATATGTCTGCTCGCGTGCTCTGGATTCTTAGGGCGTTTCAATGAGACAGCCGATCCTTACACGCGACATGGCGCAAGTCTAAACCATGCTGCAGCCGAGCCAGGGCCGATAGAGTCAGCAGCAGCAGCGGCGGCGGGGCCGGGCACGTCCGATGACACAGCGACATCTGGACGGTGTCAGGTACGAGAGAGAGACCAGGCAGCTAACGTACTTTCGCTGTCGACAACCGGGGCACACGGCCCGCATGTGCAATAACAATACCGGCGAATGTGAGGACATCGAAACGAGGAGCAGCAAAACTGTTGTTGTGAACGGAACTGAATGGACCGCGAAGGTTGACACGGAGGCCGAGATTACGGTGGTGTCTAAAAGTGTAGCCGACCAAGTTGGTCTGACTCTTGAGCCAAGCCCAGTAAACAGAGTGAAGGGAGTTGGTGGAAGTAGTGTACCGTTGGGACAGTGCATGGTGGCTCTACAGGTGGATGGGCTAATGCACGAAAATGTTGCGTTGACTGTTTTGCCCGACGAAGCCCTGGACGGGGAAGCCATCCTGCTGGGCAAGAACTTGTTGGACAGGGAGGAAGTCGTGACAGTGTATCGACGAGGTGAGGCACAAGTGCTTAGTGCGGAAGCACATCCTGAGATTGTAAATCTCTTCTTGCCCGAAAATTCAAAGGTTGTGTTGGTAGCTCGAGACGACACCGCACTCTCACCGCGTAGTGTCAGTTTCGTAGACGTGGAAGCCCGGGATGAAGCGAACGGAGCCATACTGCTGGAGTCTCACCAAGGCGGCGTGTTGTGTGAGGTGACGGAGGGGCGAACCGTTGTGCCCGTAATGAATCTCGGATCTCGAAAGTTGGTGGTAACAAAGGGGTCGGTTGTGAAACGTGGACAGTTAGTGCCCGATAACGATATCTTCATGGTAAAAGAGCGGGAGGATGGCGATGTTACGGCTAGTGTCTGCCAGGCCAACATAACCAGGCCAATTTCAGCGGAGCAAATGAAAATGGGTGAAGACGTACCATTGGAAATTCAAACGGCACTGTGTGCGTTGTTGAATCAATATCGAAGGGTGTTTGCGGACTCGATGAGTGGTCTTGGACTGACACCTCTAGCGGAATTCGATATTGAAGAGCTTCCTGGAACTCGCCCCGTAGCGTCGAAGCCGTACCGTTTGTCGTTGAGCGAAAGAGAGGCATTGCGAGGGATTGTCAAGGAGATGGCTGACGCAGGCATGATTCGGCCGTCGCGGTCACCATACGCTAGTCCAGTGCTATTGGTGAAGAAGAAGGATGGCACGTATAGAATGGTGATTGACTACCGAAGATTGAATGCACAGACTCTCCGAGGTAATTTCCCGATGCCTTTGATAGATGACATTTTAGACGCGGTTGGCGGTAAGGAATTGTACAGTACGTTCGACCTCGCCTGGGGGTATTTCCAGATACCGGTGACCACCCGAGCCGCTGAGAAAACGGCGTTCGTTACGCCAGACGGGCATTTCGAACCGAGTGTCATGATGATGGGACTCGCAGGAGCACCCGCCAAATTCCAAGAGATGATGGTACGATTAACGAGTAGCATCGGAGACGGTGTCGCGTTTCCATTCCTCGATGATTTGATCACATCGGCTGATAGCTACCGCGATCAGCTGGCCAGTATCGAAAAGGTGCTACAAGCGCTGCAGGACGCTGGGTTGACAGTGCGGCTAGAAAAGTGCTGCTTCTTTAAGAAGACCGTGGAATTCCTTGGATTCCGGTTATCAAAGGGTGGAGTGCAACCCGGAAGAACAAAACTCAGGGCCGTCGCGGAGTACCCAAGACCAACGAATGTGACCGACGTTAGAAGATTCCTCGGCCTCACAGGCTTCTTCCGAAGATTTATAAAGAATTATGCCTCCGTGGCCGCACCGCTGAGTGGACTCCTGCGGAAGTCAACCGAATTTGTGTGGAGCTCGAAGTATGAGGACGCGTTCGAAGGCTTACGGATCGCTCTCCTTGGTGGCCCGGTGCTACTGACGTTTAAACACGGCCGAGCGATCGAAGTACACACCGACGCCAGTGCCGTGGGGCAACTGGCGGTGGTCTGGGCGTTGCAAAGGCTGGGACACTATCTGCGGGGGCAGGCGTTTACAGTGGTTTCCGACTGCAGAGCAGTAGCGGCTCTGAAGTCCAGCCCACCTACACCGCACGTCGCTCGATGGCTTGACCAGAGGGCCAAGTTCAATTTCACCGTGAGACACAGGCTTGGCATGGCCATGGAGTATATCGATGCACTTAGTCGAGACCCGATAAAAGAAGCAGAGGAAGAAGGGGACAACGATAACAATGGCCGAGAGATGCAGGTGCGCTCAGTGTCTGTCGATAGGCAAGTAGCGATGGTGCACGCAGCGATCCTTGGTAATCCTTGGACCGGACCGCGTTGGAGCAGAGCGTCGCGCAGGGGTTCGTTCTGTTGAAGGGTGTGCTTTATCGAGAAACGACGGACCACAGCGATGGTGGAGTAACAGTGAAAAGACAGTTTGTGGTGCCCGCCTCTATGCGGAAATATGTGTGCGTGTGCTGCCATGACCAGGCCGGACACTTCGGAAATGAAAAGACGTTAACGCTGATCGCGCAGCGGTATTGGTTCCCAAGGATGCGCAATTACGTCAAACAGCATCTGCGAGCGTGCGTCGAATGCATCTTTAACAAAGATTTCACTGGTCGACGGGAAGGTTTGTGCAACCCTATCGTACCCGAGCGCAGGCCCTTCCAGAAGTTGTTCGTAGATCACCTCGGCCCGTTGCCTAAGTCTTTCGGGAAGGAACATATTGTGGTTGTGGTCGACGGGCTCTCTAAGTTTGTTTTATTAGAAGCCGTGCGGTCAACCAGCTCAACATATGTCGTTCGATTTCTGGAGCGAATCGTACTGCGTTATGGGGCGCCCGAGGTGATAGTGACGGATCGAGGCACAGCTTTTACGTCAAAATACTTCCATGACTTTACGCGTAGAGTCGGAGTGCGGCATGTGCAGATTTCTACTCAGCATCCGCAGAGCAATGGTCAGGTAGAACGCACGAATAAAGAAGTAGCTCGCTGTTCTCCGAATTATTTGTGCACAACCGGACCGAAGTGATTGGGTGCCACGATTACCGAAAGTGAAGGCCCACCTAAATCGAGCACCGCACAAAAGTACGGGCAAAGCCCCTTTCGAGGTGTTGCATGGCTACCTCCCTCGGTATGATAATTTCTCGACAGAAATTGACGCCAAGCAAGACAGGGTGTGGCGGCCGGCCACCGAGGTGCAGGAGCAAGTCCGAACAGCTATCGAGAGCGCTTAGAGGGCGTACAAAGCCCAGTACGATAAACGGAGAAAACCGCACACTATACGTTATGACGTAGGAGATGTGGTGGTAGTGAAACGTCTACCAGTCCCCACCGAAGAACCAACAAAATTACAGGCAAAGTTCCGAGGCCTAATGGTCGTGACGGGGGTCTTACCGAAGGATACATACCGTCTAATGGAACTGACAAACAAGTCAGGATACACTGTTACGGCTCACTACTCGAAATTGCGAGTATACAAAGTGGCTCACAAGCAAGGAGACGATGAAGAGAATACCCCAAGAGACGAAACCGACAATGAAACTCTCGTTGACGACGGAATGCAAGCAATCGAAGCTGCTCCTCATCAACCGACAGCCGACGCGGACGAATGGCAAGCAGCAGAAGAGCAAGAGCCGACGACTGAGGATGCGGAGCCAGAACTGAGCAAGGGCCCCGACGATCGACCGACGCCGGTCGAGACGACACTACGGAAATCGAAGCGAGCAACACGCCAGCCCGCTCCATTTGTAGATTTTTTAAAATAAGTGTGAATGTAACAGATGTGACAAGTCAATCTTGTCAATAGTGCACATAGATCGGAATTTTAGCTTAAGAGTAATGAATCTGACTGAATAATAATAATAATAATAATAAGAATAATGACAATAATAATAATAATAATACCTTATAAATAAATAATGTAGGTTAGAAGTCGTAAGTTGAGGATATTGTAAACAATTATGAGGGGAAATACTTAAGACTTAGCGGTCGCCGAGGACAGCGACCATGTCGAATGGCCGAAATGTAAGCGATGCTAGCTGACGTGGCGCAAGGGTGCACGTTACTATATCAATAGTGCAGAAGGGAGTGGTGGTACATCCGAGGATGTACGATGGCACCCCCCTCCCCTTAAGTAAGAGTGAGAGTAGACGACGACGTAGTCGAGAGAGAAACCTCAGAGGGACAAGAGTAGTCTGAAGAAGCGTGTCGAGTGAGTTGCATCTCCAGAAGGAGAAATAAATTATTACGATTGCGTAAACTGTGAGTCTTCCTTTCTTACTATCATCCCACTCCTCCGAGGCGCTCCTGACACATGACATATGATTCATTTTATATATATATATATATATATATATATATGTATAAAGGATATTACAACTGTTTTCGGCGTTGCTTGAGAAGACGGATCCACCCCTTTCAATGCAAATGTCGACTCGCTACTGCATTCGCGTATTCAAGCGAAATTGAATATAATTTCCTACTATTTAACCGGGTTTACCAGACAGTATTTCGGTGTAATTCTGCAACCGATAACTGAGTTGGAATTCTTTAGTTCATTAGTCTCTAATGCGCGTGACTATACGCACCATCTAGGGCAAATTAACTCAAGTCAATCATTTTGCATGTTACATTCGAACACTCCCAGCAAACAGCCGAGTTGGCGGCCATCGCCATACATATCATGAGCTACTCAAGTACTGTCGTCGCTTGAAATATATAACGACAGTAGTTGAATAGCTCATAACTCGACGATATGAGTTATCTGAATTTGTCAGCTTTGTCTCTTTCATTTGGACCAAGCCAACATATTCGTAAATGATTGTTTTGTGTAATTACATTGCGAATATTTACATAATTTGATACAGACATTATTTGACATGTAGATTTCGAAGTGAATAGAGTTCTAGTTCGCAGTGAAAACCGTAGAAAATCTTACGTACAGGCGCACGCCAACGAGTAATTAGTTTTCATAGAGCAGAAAAGAGACCAGTATTCGTAGGCTGTACTAGCATCTCTGGTTCCAAAACGAAAATAAATCATTGGCCTCATTGACAACAGCTCGTACTCGGTAGACATGCAGTGTCCATCAAATCGTCAGCTGTCTTCTATTTTTATCGAGGAAAAGAATGAGAGCAACGATAGTGAACTGTCGCCGCTGCCGTTCAAAGCAGCGGACGATCCATTTCGATGACCATCTGAAGGCATCAGTCAACAGGAGCCAACAATATTAATAACGACGGCTGTGACGATGGAACAGTACAGAAGCAATGCATCTGTGATGGCAACGATGACAAGACCACTCGTTGTGGTGCTACCCTAAGCAATAGCGGTAGAGGCCGCCTTATCAACAGAGATCAAAAGCAATATTTATTATTTTGTCATTATTGTTCAGTGGCTTCAGTAGCTTAATAGACAGAAAGAATGGATGTCCAGCACAAAGACAAGAAGTAGATGAAGAAAAAAGAGATTTCAATAGCAATGGCAAAACCATAACCACCGACGCCACCAAGCGGACCTTGTGACAGCTACAACTGTGATCGTAGCTAGAGAAGACGTGAAAAAAGAAATGGAATAAAAAGAACAGTCACAGCTGTTCTGAACAATTCTGACATCATCCGTCGTCGTCGTCTTTACTTATACCTACATACATCATACATACATATATGCATAACATTATTATTATTATTATACTACAAATGTAGGAATAGTAGTGACTTTTTGCTCTGCTACTGTTACTGGGGCTAAGAGTGAAGTGATCTTCTTCAGCTGTGGCGGCTGTATCTGCTGTACGACAAAGAAAACAGACATGATGAGGAGTGATGGAGTCTCATCAAGATGGAAGAAAAGTGAGCTCTGCCCGACCACGTAGACACATAGATGAACGAATCAAACAGGAAGCATCATTGAATCTCAATAGGTACACAATCTTAAATCGATGAATGAACGGATCACTCAAAATGTCGATAAAGCAGAATAAGTAGAGAAGGAGAAAGGACAACCTTGCGAGAATTTTCTTGAGGACGGGAGGGAGGTTGGGATCATGCTTCATCGTTATTATTATTATTACCTCTTTACTATAATATATGAATTTAACAATTTAATGTGGCATGTCGCGTGTTACAATCGCTGCCTGTCTGTCTGTTGTGGCTGTGTGGTTTGATCATTGAGAAAGGCAGATTTATCTAGGGATTACGATGCACAAGTGACGAGGGCGTTGAGTCTCTGTTAGTACTAAAGTTGGCTTCACGGAGCGCTCATTATCTTTACCTTAGGATGTGTTTTTGCTAGTCATCGGCGTGGGCCGTGTTTCTCGAAAATGTATAGGTGTAGATTTTTTAGTTTTTCTCAACCAAATCAGTTATCTACATCAACCAACAAATCAAATACGGATATTGCGTCTCGAAGTTTTAATTAAATTTTAAATTTATTACTCGTTTATTAGTAGATTGTACAAGGTGTCATTGGTGCGTTAGCAGCTGTAACGGCAGACAAGGTTCTTCAGCGCTAAATAGCCAGGTGTTGGGGGGAGGCATTGGTTGTATCTGCTGTAACTTTGTAGGTAAAACGAGATGGTGCTGAAGTATAGAGTATTGCTATTAGTGTGTAGAAGAGTTTTGCAGTAAGATGACCACTTAGAAAGGGAATAAACAAACCACTATTCCCTCGGAATATTGGATAAGGTACGAACATTGGTCTGGTTGTGACACAATTTCTGGTATGCAAGCAATGTTAGAGTACCGGTTTTTGCGGATAGCGATTATTATTTTGCGGTGTGAGTCTTTTGATCGCTAGTTTGAAGTTGGAAATGTGATTGATGGCTCGGATAAAGGAAGATAGGCTATTCCATTTTCGGGCAGCTCTGGTACTGAGAACTCGGCAGCACTATCAGCTGCGATGGGTTTTGATTTTGAGAGTAATTTTCCGCGTGGCTCTGGTCACCCTAGACGCACCCATATATTTTAGGTCGAGAGTGGGGAGTCTATTTTGTAGATGCTATTGAAAGTGGCGGTCAGTACTGGCAGCTACACTCGCATCGTTACGTCTGGGACGTATCGGGATCAACGCTTCACACTGGTGGAGCCGTTAAACATTCGCAAGAACCGATTTTGGGCAGCCCGCGATCGAGACATTAAAGCACCGGAGCGGGCTGTCCAAAACTCAGCTGCATAGTTTATGTGGGAAAGGAAGAAAGCATCGTAGAGGAGGGTACATGACGCTGGGCCAAGGATGCTCTTGAGGGAGCGTTGTGAGTTTTTCGTTCTGTATGGGTGATGCCCGAAAAACCGTTGTCTACAGTGACTTGGAGGTTCGTAACTGCGGAGACAGCCTCGGTGGGCTGTCCATCGAAAAGGAGCTGTAGTACAGAAGCCAGATCCCGAGCGGTGATATTGTATCTGGTCATTGGTCATTTTATATTTGGTCCAGGCCCCTGGCAAATCTCTCAAGAACTAAGTAGGTCAAGTGGATAATTTATTATAGTCATATTGATGATAGGCATTCCAAGGAAAAATCCTGAAGTGGTGGCTTTTTTTTAAACAAAAAAAAATCCTGAAATAATCCAAAAAACGAAAAACCCTGAAGTGGTGAGTTCTTTTTTTACAATGGGGTTTAGGTCAATTGCAATATTCCAAGGGTCAATGTCGTTCAAGTCCAGCGGAGTAGCAGATAGCTGCGGGGACATGGAATCGTAGGTACTCAGGTTCAATTCCGCAAGGCCACATATGAACGTATGTGGTCGTTGTGCTTCAGAGTTTATTTATAAAGTTAGGTACGTACTTTAATACATGCGACAATGCTGAGATTTACCAATTCTGTCTACAAAAGCAGCTTAGGTAAATAACTCATTAATAACTTAGCAATGAACGATGAAAACAAACATGTGTCTGATGCTGAAACAGCCCTGACAGGCCATCGGCATATCTCGCTAAATGTTGGCTGAGAATCGGAGAATTTACTTTTAGGCTGTCGGTGGCAGTCTGTTTGCCAGGGCTTGATGCACAGATAGGAGGCTGGAGAATAGGCTAGAACGGGCGCGGATAGCAGAGCTGGTCCGAAGGGAAAATGCCCGGAACCCACCCGCTGCGGCTGGGCGGGAAGGTTCGCCCCAGAGGAGGAACTGAGGGATAGGATATGGTTGGAATCAACTGCGGGTCCCTGCAAGGCACTGACTGAAGTAATACTTTTGACAGTCCCGGTCAGTGCCCCAAGTGAAAATCGGTTCTGGGTTTAGTCAGTAAGAGTCTGACACTACCAGGCACATACCTTAGTGTGAGGCCTGGTGTCCATGCAAGATTTACCTTTAACCTCTAAAAAAAAGGAAGCTGGAGGGTGCGATATTTTGCAACGAGTTGACGGCGCGACGCTGGCAGTTGCGCGACCCTTGATAAGAGGAGCCTTTACGGGCAAGGAGCCAGGATCGGGAGGTCACTTAACCGGAAACCGAGCGCAGGTGGCACCTGAGCGTGGAGTTCCTTTCCCAGAGGGCAAGAGCTGGAGAGAACTAATAGCTTGTGCAGGCCAAAACGAACTTTAGTCTCCCGTGACGGGGTTGAGCTAGTTTTTGACGCAATTCCTTCCGAGGTGAAAACTTCGACGGAGTCACCAGACCTCGCAAACTTCCTCGCGGAGGCAAAGCGAGCAGCTTCGTTTGACCCACCTTTGTGTCGCGAGGGCCAGCGTTTCGGGCCTTTTCAATCGATGGGAGCCACAAGCCGTTCAGCCTGTTAGGAGTGCGGGCGTAATGATGATGGGACGATGATGTTCAGGGGGTGGTGGCTTCGTGTGAATTGATGGTTCCGTCCACGATACACCTCGACGTCGGACAAGTCGCTCTACCTTGTCTAATATTAATGTAATTTGGCGAATTCTTCGTAAGGTTTATCTACCCAGGTACGACCAACCACTAAGACCAGTCTCCTACCAGACGCACAAGGGGTACAGCTGACTCTTTTGGAGAGAAAGATTAGGAGAGTAAACCCTTCCACCGTCAAAGCCAGAGTTCAGCATATAAAAAGCCCTCTCATTTCTATATTGTCAAAGGAGACAACGTGGTGTGCCGAGGATGGCAATGCCAGTCCGAGTCGTAACTGAGCACCTATTCATTGATGCCACCGATTGTCGATGGAGTTCGACATCGTGCTCCCGGGTCTTCTTACTCTACTCTCTAGTCTATTCCGTACCTATTATCGTGAAAGCTTTAAAGACTATGCGGGAGCAGGGCAGCAACGTTGGCTTCGGTATGGTCGCTAACGCGTCCTGTTTCACGCCATTGTTGCTTCGTTGGTTGCGGGAGATTTCGCGATCCAAGCTAGACTCGGCTCGCGTTGCCGATTAGTACCTCGGTCAGCGACGCCGTTCGAGTTGCAACTTTATCTTATTGGTTTACTGGTGTGCGTCGAGTTGCAACAGACTGTGCCAATCTTCTGTGAACTATGAACCAACCTAAATGGTAACACATACGTCGGTAACACATATGTCACTTGACTAAATGGCGTCCGCACAATTGTGCCCTTAGCATTTCAATTGATATACCGACGCCTACATCAAGTCATGATCGAAGAAAAAGTTGACGCTTTTTGGCTCATTCGGAAAGACGGCAAAAAGTAAAGAAAACTGACTGATCGATACTGTTCAAGATCTCGTGTCGAAGCGGGCAGTTTCACAGGTGAGTTTCACATGGTATAACATTGATTGGCACGGGTCGCAACAACAAAGCCCTGTAAAACTATACCAACAAGTGCAGGGACACAATGAAACATAGCGACGCAACAACACCTGACAACATTTCGTTGTCTACAAAAGCACGGCCACAAAAAGTGATTGGGCCAGCAGCAGCAACACCAGCACAGCAGTATCGCCAAAGGTATCCCAACGCTAAAACCCGGGAGGTCCACTCCAGCGGAACAGGCACCAGCTAGCAGTAGTCAGCTATTTGCACACCACAGTAACAACAACTGTGGTGGCAAAAGCAACAACGTGGAGACAATGGAGTAAAGATTTTTGGACGACTCAACAGCCCTAGTATATTTTCAAGCGGGCGATATTATACGTTGGTCTTCGCACAGAGAAATATACACTGATATCAGTACAATTCGTTGAACAGAGTCTCCTTTAAATAACTAGAACCTACTCAAGTCTTCGGAAGAGCGGCCGAACAAATGCAATGGCAATCAGAGAATAGAAACATCTTCTAAAAGTCTGTTGAATCCGAACCTCTGGTAACCACCATCTTTTTTGGTAACCACATCCTTCCCCCACATGTTACCGGTTTCATGGTTCATTCGTTTCCTCCATGTTTAATATTAGCTTGCCGACCACTTCGATAGCCAAGCTCAATCAGTCAATAATCGCGACAGTGCCGAGGCCTGAAAATCTAAAGGGAATTGAGAATCAGCAATGCAAAAACGGATTCAATGAGTTACTCAATTTTCACTTGTGTGAAAGGCTGGCGTTTCTAAAACTATAATAAAGCAGATAAGGAATAGTTCTGTAGCAGCATTATTCATTGTAAAATTTCCTAGTTGTTTCTGGTTCGTTATTTATGTTAAAATACCTTCTGTATATATACCTTCTGTAACCGAGAGCTCAACCTAAGGAATACTTATGAAAAGACTTGTGGAGACCCTAATGAATGTCCCGGGTCACAGGTTCAAATCCTGCCGTTGCTTCAGGGAGGTATGTTCAGGATTTTTACCCACTATTTCTCGTAGTAATGCTATATAGGTAAATACAAAGAAAATGTCCGATGGGTGAAGGCCATGGGGCGGTTACAAAGCAAAAAAAGTGAGAACTGTAGAGAGAGAGAGCGAGAGACAGCAAAGCTAACGAAGAGGAAAGCCGTTCAAGATTGGGGCTGCTAAATGAGATAGTTTGCTATTAACTAGATAACGGTCTTGACCCTAGTTTGCAACATCATGCGGTAATTGATGCTTGGGTAGTTCTTGCGTAGCATACTCAATGATAGAAATGTAGGTCTAAATCCTCCGTTGGATTACCCGTTAAAGAGTGTTACTCGAATATTAACAAGAAAGATGAATTTTAGCAATCGACCTATCGTGGAATTGGGAAAAAAAAACAAACAAAACTTGAACACATGTTCTTTCGATCTCCGTAAGGAAAAGTTCCTTAGAGTCATTGTTCGGGAGCTACCCCCGTGAAAATTTCTCATTGACTTCGTAACTTTAAATATGTTGAAGCAATTGATTTTCTTGTATACCACACCGGCAAGGGAAAACATTATAAATTTTATGCTATGCTCCGATAGGTATGTAAGTAAAAAGGACGTGAAAATTACTCTCTGCCTGTTGAAAACAGACCACATGGCTGTACAATTTAATGATTGTGTATGTGTGCCAAAATCAAGAGCAAAAGTTAATGAAAGCTCGGATCGGGAAGAGCTGACCATGAATCAATAGAGCAGCAGCCGCTGGCACAAACTAGAGTAAATTTTTCGAGCAGATTCTCAGCCAACTGTTACCGTCCACGGTTCAACTACTTGCATTGCTTCATAAGACGGACCCCTTAAATGCTATGTGCAATGGTAGAAATCGAACGACAAACTGGTAAAGACTGTTCAATGAAGCGAGCTCTTTCAATGAAATGATGTCCTGCTTGTTTTGTTCAAAATGACAGAGAGGCAAGAACACTGTCGTCGTTAATTATTACGGATGAAAATGATATTGGCATCTCCGAGGGAGAAGTGATAAAGGTGATTCAAGAAACGAAATGTCAATGGAGGGCAAACCCTGAGAGTATTCCGGAGTCTATTTAAGAAGAGTACTAGTGTGAAACCACCCAGTCGTATTTATGGGCGCTCCCTCGAAGATGAGCAACTGCCTAATCTCTATAAATCTAAGGGGGTGGCCCCAGTACATAAGGGGGAGACAGAACCTATCCTTCCAATAAGAGGCCAGTAGCACTGACTGTAATAAGCTGCAAGATCCTGGAAAAGATAATATGCTTGATATGCAGTATCAATGAACAGTGATATATGTGAACAGCGATATGGCAATATGAACAGTGTTAAGAAGAACGCCGAATTGCAAGGTGCGATTAAAAGTGCATTTGAAACAATGGCCCACGAACTGTCCGCCCTGCCTTTGAAGACAGCGGGGCCCAAACGCTGCAACTGGATACCAGAGGTTCTCAGAGGGAGGGTGTTCAAGTAAATGACGGTTTTTCGAGAGTAAGGTGCTTCACAACGGGTTGTCCCTAGAAAACGCTTTGAAAAGCGCACTCTTGCTTCTGTTCGTGGACCAAATCAAGTTTGTGATCAGTTTCTATATCTACGCATATGACGTTATACTGATGCTGAGGACCGGGGAGAGTTTTGATAGCCACCGTCTACAGACGGCCCTCGATGACTCCCACGAATGTACGATAATCTTAATGCAGTCAGTGTCTATCTTGATTCACTGTATTTAGCAGCCAATAGAAATAGGACTGCAACGAGATAGTTTCAATTGAGGAGCAGGGCAACTATGATACAACAGTGTTAAGGGAGGAGAAATAGACCAATTGAAATAGAAAACAGTTTGTGTTCAGACTGAATCTTAACTCGGTTTACGTTGGATTAAAAATAAAAGCATAGTTTTCGGTGATGTAAGCCTATGTGTTGCGAAGAATGTGGAGAAGGGGTTGAGCGAATTGGTGAATCAGGGAGTCCATAGCCGTGGGCCAATGTGCGCTTAGACAATTTGACTGCTTAGACAGAAGTACTAGCTGAGACCTCCCATAAATTATTAGCTTTGATAAATAGCCGAGAGCTATTCTCTGCGTGTTAACAAGGATAAAAACGATCCACGGGAAACGTCCAGTTGATGCGGTATCGCGAGCTGCTGTTACAATCCTTGTCCAAGAAACGTCACGCCCAAGTCAATTCCCTTCTAATATATATGCAGATGAGCTCATCTTATCGAAGAATAGTCACCGCCACCTCCAGCAGTCCTTGAGTATTTTCAAGGCGTACGTGGATAGATTGGGTATCGCAAACCTGCAGGACACCGGGGCGATCAACTTCCGTCAGGGCGGGCCGCTCGCCACATCGTATCAACTACGATAAGCGATAAGGCGATTAAGTATGTTCTCCTTCACCTAGTTAGGGCTGACACTGACCGGCCGATCATTTGAGGAACATAATAATAGAAAGACGCAGTTAAAAATCGCTGGTGGCTGCTACTTCGATCGAGAAGTCGGCTATGATCTCCTAACAGCTAGCCCTCTCTTCGTACTGAAGGTTGCACCTTGTACATCTTCGGAGCTACCAATATGTGGACACCTAACGGCAAAGCCGCCTTATCTAAAACGTCGACTGGTATAGTAGTGAATAGGCTTTGTTATTAGTTGGATTGACAGGGCAATCGCTGAGGTTGGATGATATACTTGCATCTTTTGTATCTGGTATTTATATGATATCTGGAATATTTTGGTAAAGGGTAAAGGTTTATTGGTTTATTAAAGAAGCTGCAATTTTACAATGGTACCTCAATCCTTAAGTGGACACCTTGATGCTTTTAGTATCAAGCCCAGATTATTTGTTAATCATAATTATAACATTCCTTCCTTTCTTAATATTGAAGTTATCGTCAGTCATAAGTTTTGTTATTAAATCTAACGTTCTAACGTGAAGGTAGTTGACGATTTCGTTTTGAATATCGAAACCTGATTGGAGAAGTTTCATGATTATATTATCGGGAATAGGTAATGGGAGATAGAAGTCATTCAAGCCTATCTTGTAATCCGCGCAGAGTCTGATACCACCTGATTTTTTTTGACGATGACTATCGGTGCAGCAAAGTCGGAATGGTTTATTGGTTCAAGGACTCCGTTTCGAACTAATCTTTGAAGTTCGGTTTCCAGTTTGGTAACATTTCATAAGATACCGGTCTAGCTTTGCGAAGGATTGGAAGAGCATTGTCATTAAGTTCAAGGTTTGCTTTAGTATTTAAGCATAGTCCTTGCCTTGAGGAGAAGACCTCTCCTCCTTTTTGGAATAATGTAGATTTTGACGATGTAGCAATTACCGTAGCCACTAGTTGATCAGTCTCGTCCGTTTGGAAAGCTTCTACTACTTCATTCCCTAACAAACTGATTTTCCTTATCCAATCGGAAACTAATAATAATGTTTTGGAGTCTACCACAATGCATTATTCAATGTGTTCTTCTTTACATAAATTGAATTTTCAATGGAAGACGCCAAGCCAGTTTAAGTTTTCCATGTTTGCTGCTTTAAGATTAAATGGAGGAGGTTGTAAGGTAGGCGAATCAAAGGAATTCCAAGTTTCCTTATCAATGATAGTCACATCAGATCCAGTATCTACTCGGGTTTTATAGGTATTGAAATGATGATCACGACCTGGCATAGACGATTTGAGATTTTCAATTGCGTTGTTATTTCAGATACCCTTCTATTGGGTTGACTTTTTGGATATCGGAAATTAAGTGGGCGATATGCTTGAGTATTTCCGAACGTTAATTGTTGGTTTGGATTATGTTGTTGTTTCTGAGATTGAAAACTATCTTTGTTGAATGGTTGTCTTTGTTGTCTGTAATGTAACCTTTGTTGTGAAAGGCAATCTTTATGCCAGTGGTTCTGCTTACAGTACTTGCATGGACGTCGAGGTAGAGAACTATAATAGGTATTGTACGTGATTGAAGTGCGTTTGTAGATTTACCAACTTCGTTTGTCTAATGGATGATTTCCTCCAATAGTATTTGATGTATTTTTGATCAGGAGTCATTTTGGAGATTTCTGCGAGCCCATAGAAACAATTTACTTTACCAGTCTAATCGTCGAATTTATATTCGTTATCATTAGTGCAATGCAAGTATTAATAGCGTCTTGTAGCTAATGATAAATTATAACCGAAAATTTTGGTAGTTTGTGTGGAAGGGTTTGTGTGCTTCCAACTATGTATAAGATGGTGTTTTTTAAGATTTGAAACATTGTTCCATGGGAGTTGTAATTTGGTCAGCATTCATAGTGAATTATAATTACTGAAGCTTGTTGCGCTGGGTCCGATTCGTACCTCGTCGCCAATGTTATGGCCGGGTAGTCGAGTGGTATAGTAGTGAATAGGCTTTGTTATTGGTTGGATCGACTGGGCAATCGCTGAGGTTAGATGAGATACTTGCATCTTTTGTATCTGATATACAGGTCCTCATAGTAATACCAAAAAGGTTAAGAGCTGAGGGTCAGCTCGAAAAAGAGTTTTTTTGTATCTGATATTTATTTGATATCTCGAATCTTTTGATATCTCGATGCTTAAGTAGATACCGTGATGCTTTTAGTATAAAGCCCAGATTATTTATTAATCATAATTATAACATTATTATTATTGGTATGATCTACACGTAGGGAGTGAAGGGGTCGTGTGAATTCGGAGGGGTCGTGTGAATATATCGATCTTTTGAGAGACCCCAAATACCAATTCGTTGGTTCTAGCTCACTTCCCATTAAAATAATACTTTTCATACATGATGCTACCCAAGAAATCGTTTCAAGGGATTTTTGCACCAATGCAGTGCAAATGAACATCAAGGGCGAGTTGAAAGCGGCTATCTTAGTTTAAAGGGAAAACCACTGATCGAATACAATGTTTGATTGGTTTCGCGGAGATAACAGAAGATGTACGAGCTACTAGTCCAGATTTGAGTAGAAAATTGGACACGGAAAATGCATGTTGTACGTGATTGTATCATTTCGTACCGATTGAGTGGCGTTGTTTTAAGAATAATGAATGATCCGACATATTTGTTTTTTTTAGCATTATCGCGCTGATGAAATCTTTAATCCGATTATTCAGTGAAGATTGACGTTTTCCGGATTGAGTTCACAAGCATATTCACTTGGATCGTGCAAGTGAAAGCCGTTGAGGGTGTCTTGACCCTCTTCTCTAGCAACTTTTTTCGACTTTCTAATGATTTGTTGTGCAGTCTCTCACGTTCCGTGTAAATCTGATAGGGTCACTTTGTATCCAGGAAGACGCTTTAAACGTTGCCTTGTAAGCAAATCATTTCGGGGTTCATTAAAAGTTTCCATCTGTTTCAGTACTGGCAGCAACAAAGCCACATTCTCATTGCAGCAGTTTATACCCAAAATATAGTTGTCCTGTCAGTATAAGTGTTCCTAGTAGTTATAGTTATAGTAGTAGTAAGTGATGGTAGCATCGAGAATGTTCCTAATATATACGCGATGTTCTGAGCGTAATGTCAAGCAATGGCATTTTCACTCCTAAAATGTTTGCAAATGCAACAAGCGATAAAAATTGCGACTTACTAGCTAGTACAAAATTTATTACTTTCGACTGTCTACCGAATGAAATTTGGATGTTTAAGAAACGACACTTTATATGGATGACTATTTTTTATTTTACATCAACATCCTTCCGGTAATGCTTTTTTATATAACATCATGGGAAGCTATCTTACTTGTGGATATTTATATTTTTCGGGTCGATGACAGCGTTATTTAATCACTGAGGTTATTTCGCCATCTCTCATCAAAATGATGATCTGCACAGCAATAATCATACATAGGTTGGAGTCCGTCGCCGACTGAATTGTTACGCAATTGATTCTATGAAGCGACTTATCGTCTACTTCTCATTTGCTGTCAGATAAGAGCTATTTATGTAAATCTATCCTAGCGTAAATGTCCGTACCATGTATAACGCTTTCATTGTATAACACCATTTCTGTAGTACTATGTAACAAACCCTTGTCTGTCTATTGTATTGTCTGAAACCTGTTCGTTGTGTTGTTAATCCATGGCACGCTTTCGACCGACTTGTTCTTGCTTAACCCCATGGCCCCCTTCTTCAGTCATCAGGTTTCCTGTAAGGGCAACAATTGTCCAAACTATTACAATACTAAGCAACTACCGTCTAATTCTGTCCCATTTATTTCTGCATATCTCTAACTACTGATTTAAATTGTCTATCTAAATATCTTAATTACATTTCTCGGTCGGTCACTGAAGCCAACAAAAAATAATTCTCTCGCTGGCACAGGGTTGCCCTCGGCATCGCCGTCTCATCGTCCATCAATTCATTCATTCATTCATCCATCCATTATCATAACCGCAACCAGCATCATCATCATCGGATTTCTTCCATCAATCAGATTGTCGCGTTCATCGGTACCGATATTCGTCCTCTTCACTGTCACTGGCCATCACAACAACGTACGCGGTCGTCCAGTGGCGCTGTTGCGACTACGACGGTTGCGCTGCGACGGTCGTCCGCCTCGATGCTTCTCAGTCATTTACGTTGACTGGATGGGGGGAAAAATCCTGTTCATCCATCGGACCAAAGTGGCCGACTGTTGGCTTTTGGATCGCTTCTTCTATTTCTGCTTTCTTGTAGGCTCTGCTGTGTAGCTGGTGATGCACATGCCGTTACAGACTTTCTGTTACGCAGACGATACAGTGGCACCAGGCGGTGAACCGTTGTCGCTGTTGCACCTTCCGCTCTATCACCCATCACAAGCAGCGGCACTACCACCACCACCATCATGGTCTCTTGCTGCTGCTGCCGTCGTAGTCGCCCCCGCCCTCTTCCCCTTGATTTTTCTGTAGCTCATCGGAACAACAACAACATGAACATCATGAAGAAGAAGAGAACGAAGAGGTAGAAGACGACACCTTGAAGAAGCAAGTGAAGAATGATTCCCCGCTGAAGGTACGACCCTCCTCTAATGGTGTTCTCATTTACTGACCATGTAGTCCTATATTGCCTATTCGGAATACGAATTCATGAGATGCACATTGTATTACTACTACCTTTAAGCTGTCATAGTTCAATCGAGAGAACAGGCCTTCAGCTCTTGCTCGCCATATGCTTACACACAACCAACAGACTCTCTCTCTCTCTCTCCCCTTACTCGTTGCGAGCCATCCTTTATTGGCTCTCCATCGTGAAGTGTTGTTTGTGTTACATTACTGGCATAGGTGGTCCCCCAACTCAAAGCCCCGCCCCATTCGCCTCGTAGCGCCCCCTGGTGGGTGCTGGGAGCACTTCGTCGGCGCCTGCAGCTGCCGTTGCTGTTGCTGCTGCTACTGCTGGTGCTGTTGTTGCTTTACCAGCAGCAGCAGCAGCAGCAACAGCAACAACAACAACAGTGGTACGAAGTGTTTCAGCGCTGGCTACGAAGCGCTTCAGCTTCAGTTGTCTTCAGTGCCTCAGTGGTCTTCGGTTGGTTGAAGAGCGCGCGCGATGTAGACGGTCCACGAAGTTGCACCTGCCGCCGCATGAATTCCATGAGCCATTGGAGTGACACTGACAACTCAGACACTCAACTGTCGCTAATTAATTACTCCAGTTTAGCCGGTTTCTGTATTAGTTTTACATTTTAATATAGGAACAGTATATGCTTATGCCTTGGACTTGACACTTATTATCCCATCGCCAGTAAATGGACAGATATCTCGTGGGCGATAGTGATTCACGGAAATTTGTGACACTAGATATCCTTCGATAGCAACAGTTGGAAACGAAGGTGCTATTTCTTCGTTCGCACACTGACTGATGATTCGGACCCCACTGTTGTTGATGACACCGAAACAAAACAGTGGCCGACATTGGCTAAATCACTCCCTCGGATACGCGTGCATAGTGCGGTTTATAGTGCGGCTAAACAAAGCCTCTTGTTTCGAACTCTGTTGTTATCAACATTTGGTTTCCCAATCGAGTATCATCATCTAACATTTCTTCACTCTCGGAATCTAATAAAGGTGCGTGCATCAATGCATGGCTATAGCAGAAGAAGAAGAAGAAGAATACCACAAAAGCTGTGGTCATAATTATTATGTCTTTATTTATGTGGAGGTCAAATTGAACGATAACAAGCAGTTCTTACAGTTGACGTACTCATTATTAGGCAACCAATACCTCTGTCTATGTGAAATGAAATCAAAACGGTATCGGCTTGCGGTAATTGGACTAGTTTTGAAAACTCGACAAGTTCATAACAAGTCATATTGTTTTTGTAAAAGGAAGAACAGTCTATTTTTCTAGTTTAAATGTTCACTCCTCTCGTATGTTTGGCTAAGGGAAAGAAAAACATAAGCACATTTTTCTCAATATTGCAAATATAATGCTCTACCGCCCTTCCACAAAACAGGTACCATCTGATACTTCTGTTTGCCGCTATTCGCCGCAGACAGAATTATATATCGTCTGCTTTTAGCAAATTTTAGTAATGAATTCCGTTCTATCTTCATGTTCTGTGCTTTGCATGTACAACCTGTTTACTTGTTTGGTAAACATTCCATGTAAGCATATTTTTATTTTATATGTACGCACATTTCTCTGATGTATGTACAGCGAGCATGCACATATCATAGAAAATCTTGAGACAAACTTTATGGGGTCCGTCCTTTATCATCCGTCCTTTGACAACTTACGGTGATCTACAATTATCAGAAGATCATTGATTACTATATATGAGTGAAACCAATTATCCAAAGTGGGCTTTGATACGCACAATATTCTTTGTTCAGATCAAATCTAGAGAACTCGGCCTTAGATCTGTGCCTGTAATTTCTAATTTATCTATGCTGACGTGGACAGGTATCATGAGAGTATCAAAGCGATGTTTCTAGGCTCGGTCGACAATTCTAATTAGCATTGAAAAGTGGTTGAGTGTGAAATTATAAAAAACAAATAATAAACCAATCATGTTATTTATCATTTTGTGCTTTTGATATATTATTACAAATAATATGACACACTTTACATTTTGGATTGAAGCCTTACGTTCGATTGGACCGAAGTAAGACAAAGAGGTGGTCATTATTTATTTTCAAGAAAACATTAGTTAGGTTTATGTTTGTACATTGTTGTATATTGTAATTGCTGGATGCAGAATTCAGGATAGAAATTGATTATATTTCTTACTTTCTTCTGGAATGTTGGGGTATTGCGGAAAAAATCGACAGCATGTGAGAGAAAAACTAAAGCTACGTATCCTGATAGTATCATGATATGTGGGGTCGTTCACGATTTCTCTTAGCGGCATGAGAAGCTATTAATACCGGTTCGTGGAAAAATAGTACACACCCAATAAGACAACGAGGTGATTCGCAATATAATCATACATTGCCCACAATGACACGTAGATTCTTTCTGGTTCGGGAATCGACTATCCAGGCCTAGCAATCTTTTCACTTGAGCAATTGCACTAGCGTTACAAATATTTTGTACACCGAAGTGCAAAGTACTACGTTTATTTGTCTAACATTAAAGCTAATATGTTTCAAGTGGGGAAGAGGTTCGTGCATTTAGCTTACTTACGCTACTCTTATATTAATTATTGATACGATAACGTGCATGAATGAACGGGAGCAAATTCACCATGAAACTGGTTTCGAGGGAGGCGATGGGGTATTTTGCCTCTCTGCACAGCGGGAGAGATACTTTTGTGTCCCAAGTATCGTTTTGAGACATAGCAAACTTAAATTTAAACATTTTTATAGCATAACAGTGAAGCTGCTTAAAGTACGCAGCTTCACTGTTCTGCTCCTGATGAAGGCACCAGGCAGAAATTGCACTGGGGGACGTTCTCTTCTCTGATGGGAGGTGTCATCATCCCTGAATGTAGATGTGTCCATGTTATTCCTCATTTGACTTCTTCAGCCAATCACGTTCCAGACAGACCCTATCTAAAGTAGATATTTTGGTTTTGAATTAACCGGGCCAAGCGCGTCGCTTTCGAACACACCCAGCTCACCCTAAGTACTATTCCTGAAGAATGTATTAAAATAAACAACATTATGGTAATATCAACTTTACTTCGATCTTTTTTTGTATCCCACCTTTTAGCTCGAAAGGCTAAAGAGGTGGGATACAAAAAAAAATCGAAAATAATGATATACATTTTTAGATGACGATTTCATCAGCCGAAACCTCATTGGATTCCACTTCGTGGTAAGCCTGAAAGCTTACTGTGATATCTACCGTACGCAGTCATAATACTACACAGGGCCTGATGCTGCCCTTCAAGTTTTTACCGGCAACGAGGTCCCTCGTGTCAAATAAAGTTCATTTTGAATGATGACGGCAGACCAAAGGTAACCGTTTTCGAAGAGGGTAGAAGGATTATGCTTTTGGAAACAGACGTTAGTCTCTGAACACCAATGGCCTGTCTCTTAGTTGGCCCCATCTTGATATCTGTCCTCTGAGTTGCTATAATAAATGAACGAGGCACCAATAAGATACAGAAATGATCTATTTTATTATTACATAGCTTATCGAACTACTGCGTCGATCCGTCAGATCACTGAGCGTTTTGAATTGTATTATATTTTCTTGAAGAACACAATTTATAAGTCAAATCTGCCATTGGGCATTTGCCATGCTTGAAAAACAAAGAAGAATAAACGACAGGGTGTTCGGAAAGTAGCGAAAACCTATGGACGGCTAAGGAAAATGGTGACTGAGTGGAGCACCACATGATCGATCATGGCTACTACATGGGTGGACGGCAGACTACGTTATTTATACCTATTGATTTGTTATATTATGAAAGACAAAAGATCATCGCATACGTTAAGCGTTCTCGTCTAATTAACAAAACGGTGCTCATGCACTACATGCTCACAAATAGTTGAGTTGCTTCTGCAGAGCTCACTATTATTGTACATCATGTGAGCAAAACCCTTTTCTGTAGCAGAATCTCTCAGCCGTGTCCTGAGTTGCGGTCTTCGAGGAAGATTTGCCGTGAACGTGAATTTTGGTGAAGTAATATATGAAGTTGGTCTCCCCTTCATAAACACTCTCAATTATGAGAGTCTTTTTCTATATATCCGGTTGTGGGTGTCGTCAGTCTACGGATGTAGTGCAAGTGAACTATGATCGATCTGGCCTATTGTTTCCCCGCGAATTATTGAATAAACTTTTCCTTTAAAACAGCCACGTTCTCAACTCAAAGCAGACACTTTCCAAAATGTAGAATGCATTGACCGAATATTTGGAGGCATTTTATAAATAGCTCTGCTACGTTAGGTGATGACAAATTATATTGGGTCACCAAGCCTAATTCTCCATGAAGCTGTATATATGATGGTGATCGTCTTCGATTGCTCATCGATAGAAGGGACATACATATGGTTTGGGTTCAAATCCTATTTGTGGATTCTTGTCGCAGGTTATTCATTATTTACGGATTAATAGAGAGATAGTTAACAAAACAGACCAATTTCTAGCGTCAATATTTGTCCCATCACTTAAACAACTGAGTTCTTTCAATCTATAATAGTATAATAGTTGTGTAAGGACTGCCGACGACTGGTCCTCATTTAATTTGCTTGAACAGGAGAAAGTTTTCATAATCTTCGAGCGTACCTTTCTCGTCGACGTGATCGGATATCCATCACTTTAGGGATAGGAACTGCAGCAGACCTGTAGTACACCCCAAATATACTTTGGTCAATCATCGACACGAGCAGCGTCACCGTTAGGCTAGGTTGTTTTAAGAATCATCTCAATATTTTCCATTTCCAAACTGTATAACTAACTGAGCAAAGTAATGGATGGAGCCTAAAAGTTATTTCCAAAATGTTCGATAGAACATTTCCATACACCAATAGGGGTTTATAAGATTAAAGACATTTTTACGGTACCGACAGGTGACATTTGTAATAGTATTTCACTCAAAAGAATAAAATGAGTTCTAGTTAAGCTTCACATAGTTAACTAAGTTGTGAGACAGAGACAGTTGCACACCATAAACATGCGTGAAGGAACAGACCATAACAAGCTACATGACAATATACTTATCCTTTCGCACCTATTCTATACATAACATGGGTGATAATAATACGATTTTTCTGCTACTTATTGGTTGCTATGTTTAGGATAACCTCCTTCGAATGTGTATTTTTTTCGGCTTTCCTCAGTACTTGGTACTTCTCGGAGTGTTTTGCCTAACACCATTGTTGCTGCATAGAGGCAACATTGTTGTCGTCGCACTGCTTCTAAAAGCTGTAAAGTCAATCACATTGCGTGGCTCGCTTTATTGCGAATTGGTGCGGTTTCACCATACGCTCATGAAATGCCTCTAAGTTTGTCGAGCCGAGACGAACTTCAGCATCCATTGGAAACAGCGAATAGAACCAAAAGTAACAAGGCCAAGTGAAACCAAAGTCTGGTCTCTGTTTCTTGCTTCTTGATTTTTTGTTATTTTTTAGCTGTTAGTTCCACACCGCCACAAGAGGCATACGATTTCGGCTTTAGCTGGCTTGGCTGATAGATAAGTTATCGCCAGACGAGCATCGTCTTGATACAGCATACAGGCAGGAGTAGAGATACGACCGAAGACCAATAGAACGAAGCTACTCGCCCGTTCGCTTGATCCGAGATCGGATATGGGCTCATGGGTTGTGTGCTCCTTGCATTACACCAGCGACGACGACGACGATGAAGATTAACAACTCGAGCGAAAATAACAACGAATAACTGAAAATAAGATGACATTGAACTGAAATGTCGTAAAGAGAGATTCACCGTGAAGAAGACATATATATATATATATATATATATATATATATATACCTGCCACTCATGTACCTACTTAGTAAGAGATACGCTATAATGAAAGAATCAGTGTCCTCCGGCCAGTGTGGCCTGAGCGTCTTATATAATTTAATAGCAGAGTGGTTGCCAATCGTAATATTGTTCAAAATACGGACGATGCTGTACTAACGAAATAGAAATACCTCATCATCAGTGCACCTGCTTGCTTTCATACTACCTCTGGTTGTGGATAATTGGCCAACGATGATAGTGCGAGCGTTCAAACCAAATGATTAAACCATCCCGATTGAAGGTTGTCAAACCATGTGGACTAATGTCCGTTCGACGCATACACGCACGTTTCAGGGAGAGCAGATCATCCCCCACATATGTGAAGCAGATCTTGGTCAGCTATACCTGGATCATACTGCCACGAACGAATTGGTTGTCCTTAACTGGGTTCAAGGCTTTGCACCACAACGTTTTGTCTGTCCATCTCAAGAGAAATCTGAATCAATCCCTTCCATAAAGTACACCGCACTTGACAACAGGACTAATATGCATTGAGCCAGAGAGTTTCGCGAGAACATACGACACAACGACCGATTGAAAGATCGGAAAAGTGGTGAGCTCAAGTGATGTCCATCACTATCAACCTCTCCTTTCGGTTCGGTGCTTCATTAACTTGATTCTCTTTCTCCAGAGGTTTTCCCTCTCCAACCTTTGGCTTTCCATAAAAATTCACAGTAATTTTATTAAACTGAGAGTACTGGAACATTAGCCATCACAGCTTGAGCAAACGACTTTCAGCGATTGAAGGAATGGGCGCTTCAGTCCTTACATCGACGAAAACGTGGAACACTCCTGGTGTAGATAGAAATAGAAATTTCTCGGCTCGGATGGAAATTTCGTTTGCTCCTTAATAGTTCCCGTTGGTATAGCACGTTCACGGAGTCTCTACAATATTTGAAGCACAATGCTGCTTTCAAAAGGATGATCCGCATGACTATACCTTCGCCATCTAGTAGCTAATATATTGTCTCAACTAAGTATACATATATATATATATATATATATATATATATGCATAGGCGCTACGTTTTTCAATTCATCACTTTGTTTCTTATCGCGTGTACTGAGACAATAGCTATCAGGCTATAGGTACAGAAGCGTTCACATCTTAACATGACCGAATATGTTGAGTTAACCCAAGTTGATTCATGACACAAATCATTGTTCCTTAAATCTTTTCTACAATTTATAGAATCATATGATTTATATCCTCCACATGGCTTTTGTGAAATTCTTGTTACGTGAAATGGCATCGAGACGTTTTCTATTAAAACACGAACCGCAGATCGCTTCCTTCGGAACTCTAGATTCTGTAAAGAAGATTCTTCGTCGCACAAACGTCCCAGCGTTTCTATATATTGTACATTCACGAGTTAACGTGTATCGCGAGTCTCGCAGCAAAGCAATACAAACATTAGTGGCAAAATCTCGAATTGGCCGTTGGACTATTCCATCCCTTTCGGAGGGCCTAACGTTTTTACAAAAGTACTCTACTCAGTCTGCTTTTGTATTGAAGCGCATCCCCCAAACGTACCTCAAAGATTTCTCGTTGAGAATGTGTTCTACATTTTTTCGCGTGTATCTCTCGCATAGCAAACTTAAGGGTAGAATTTTTGGTCCAAAATGCCCCTCTCGATGGCATCATCTGACTTATTCGTAGGACACCTTCTCATCGCGACACAACGTGTCTCGGCCAGTTGAACACCAACATGTGGAGACAATCTGGCTAAGACTACCTGTCCTATCCTACGAACGAGCGAGCGAGCGAGCGAGCGAGAAGGGATCATCTTTCCAAAAACGATTCCTGCGGACCCGCTACATAGACAGTACCCATCGCCCCCTGAAGCGACAGGTAGGAGTCACATTGGCGGATATATATTAATGTGCTTCAACGAGATACCTATGAATGTGTCTGTCGGATGACCGCCCAGGCCGATGCGGGGCTTCCTACACTGATTAGCATGGAGTGGACAGCATGAGCACCCATGGGTCGTATTTGCGATCAGAAGGGTGTAACGCCGATAACCGCCTACCTAAAGAACACCAAATACCATTCTTGCTCGACGGGAGGGCTGATGGGACTGCAGAGTAGCCAGCAGTGATAGAAGAGTTTTATTGTCCTGATTAATATTCGAATTATATTGTTGTTGATCTTCTTCGCGCTGATGATGGGACTCATGCCGATGCTGTTATTAGTTCCGATTTTGACTTTGATGATCGGGCAGTTTTTTTGCCGACGTCTTTAGACGGGTATATCCCCTTCTGTATGTGCCCACAACGCAACGAAAGAAAGGTACAATCGGGCCTCACATCGGTCAGTGGCCGCCAACGCAATGTCGCTTTAAGTGGAAATATCATCTCGTTGGTTGGCTATCTCATGCCAACCATGATACCCTGCCACCTAGCCATATTGGGACGCAGGTGATCCCAGCAGGACGAGCAGGAAACAAGGAACGGATGGACGGAGGGATGGAGAAAGAGAGAGAGTAGAGACTCGATGATGAGCCCTATCATGCGCGGTCTCATCAAGTTTTTATATATATATGTGTGTGTGTGTGTGAAGATGGTCTTTCATACGAAGATCGAAGTGTCTCTTATTGAAGACGACAAGGTGTGACGGAGTTAATGCGAAGAGACCACACCTGCACGAGCGAATACTGGTCATGGTCAAGAGATGACAATGCAACGTTTCCACTGATGCACATAAACAAACAAGGCCACCTTCAGTGCTGTGCCTGTACCCATATACATTCAATGCAAAATAGGTAGGGATTGGTTGCACTTGCCCGGTAAAATAGTCGCATGGTTTCGGGATCTGACTCACAGCCTTAAACATTTAACGTCCACGATACTGCTTTCGGCATTGCTTCATAAGACGGACCCCTTTTAAATGCAAATGTGCAACGGTGGGGATCGAACCGGTGCACCTACATCCGTCTCCTCCGATTGCAAGAGGCACACGAATGTACCACGCTTGATGATAAATAAATCAGAAAGACACAAAACGACTTTTGACACAGCAAAATATTGATTTCGGCAGAGAATGTACTGGTTATTGCGGACGGTAAGAGCAACGTTTGAGGACAGTATTTTTTAACGACAATATCGTTCAGTGTGAAATTTCTTCTATATTCTAACTGGAACAGCTTCTTCACACATATCGCAAATACTATAACAAATATATACCATATGTGTGTGTTGCGAACCTAGGCGGCTCACACGATGATGTTAAACAATAAATGATAGTTCTCTCTGTCTCTCTCTCCCTCTTTTACTTTCACATGAACACGTAAATACAGCGAGGGTAAAACGCCGACAAGTCTCCCCGCCATTTGTCAAATAAAAGCATAGAGTAACCGTGCAGCATTGAGAGTTTCGTACCATTATCGCCATTCAAACAGTATAATTTCCCCTATAGATACAGGAGAAAAGTCTGTGCGGACTATGATGGAGGTGGTGTTTATTTGATTCTAGTATTTAGTTTGTATTAAAGCTATTGTTTTCTTAGATATATACTGAAATCTCTTTCTAACATTTTCATTTTGCTGTCATTTGCAGGTAAGAAACAATGGCACCAAAGAAATGAGTAGGTGTATCATCTACTATGGCCTCAGTGATCTAAAATGATTCCATTGAACCACCACCGCCACCCGGGTGTCAGTCTCCGTTCTTTGTTATATTCTGCCCTCCTCCGCACCCAAAACAGCTTCATCGTTTTCAATCATTTTGATGAACACGAATAGTATCCGATTTGAGCATTCTCTTATTAAGTTTTCACATTTGATGAGTCTCATTATATTCCGATACACCCCCATAGTGTGTATTATTAATATATAATATACATAGATTGCTCATGCAGTGTCGCTACGAAGTCGACACCAGTGGAGGGGGAGATGGAGTTTCCGAGTAAGAACAGGTAACTTCCAACTTGGATTGACCTCGGTAGGGTTTTAATACAGAAAGTCACAACAGCTCTGTGTATCTATTAATTAAAAATCATATTGACCTCTAATATATCTATCTATCATCTAACTGATGTGTCTATATGAGCTGAAATTAGTGTAGTAGTATCATGAAAATATATTGCAAATGTTTGATTTGTTGTGCGTTGTATTTGTGCACGTACTAAGCTCTAATCTTTTGTTTTCTAGTCGGTATAATATATTGTAGACATCAGGTGAAAAAGTTACATGACGCCCTCATTTAATAGCTCAACTCTCGTTTATATTCGCATGACTGTTGAACGTGAGTTAAATGAAAATCGCCATAATCACACTAACACATATCAGCATTATATATATATATATATATATATATATATATATATATTTAGTTATGTCTATAATAGTGTAAAGGTGTTTACCTATTATACTATCAGTATTCTACCGGGTCCAGCGCTGCATATTCTTAGATGTCAATTTGTGAAAAGGGAAAATGTATAGTCACCTCGAAACAGCGGCGACCTATTATATCTTACATTCGGGTACTTGTATACTCAAACGGGCTATATTCAGCAAACGAAGCACATTGCCACTCTTTAGAGCTCTAGTGCTTTCTCTATTTTGGTCGATTTTCGCTGAAATACCGGCGCCTATTCTTTCTTTGGGGGGGATGGGGGGGTCACCTTCAAACGCCAACCAACTTTCGCTTATGGATCGGCAGATGTGTTCTGTTCTAATATCGCTGTTGTTGCTGGTGCTGCTGCTGCTGTTACTCCTCCCGCTGCTGTAACTGCCGCCACTGAACGAGTCCCAAACCGGTTTTCCCAGTTGCGAGGTTTCCGATCCCCGTCTCACGGCCATCGCCTGCTCTCGTCGTCTCTGCCCCATTCGAACTGGCAAAATAGCCGTTTGCTATGCTGGAATAGGGCTTGATAATGGTGCGTTTGATTGTCTAGTGAAGTGTAGTGTCGTGGAGAGGAGATCTCAACAGAGAGAGAGAGAGTACATCTATGTCGACCGCTCTGAGTTAGTCCCCCGTTTGCCTATTCTCACTCTCTCCACTACACCGGGTGGTGGTGGTGGTGGTGATGGTCTTGACTCCCCGGTCGACATAATGCGCATAATGCAAGTGAGGCAGGCTAAGCCGCCCACCGTTCAGCTTGGCCCGTGTAACACTTCTCGTCGCTGCTGGCATCGTTTGTTTCTTTCTGCTGATCAACCCCCCCCCAAACCTACCTTTCGCCTATTTGATCTGGTCAATGTACCACATCTTGGATGCGTGGCAAAGCAGCCAGGGGGAAGAGGTCCCAAATTTATCTTTTCTTCTGCCTTACTGCAAAGGAAATTCACAAGACAAGCAGCCACCTCTTATGCTACTAGCCGGACGGAGACAAATGATGGGGCCTGTACATTAAAACACATTCCTATACCCAATACGAAACTTTATGCTATGACGGAAGCACACGTATAGATATGCATATGCATCTGTTATATTATTATATAATATAAAATCCAATATAGCATGGAAACAGTAGCACGCAAACCTCCTGCTGGCCTTTCGAATCTCGCCAGTTCACATCAATGAGATAACAGCACATCAGAACGTTTTGAAAGGTGGTGTTGGCTAAATCGGTTAAGCACACACGCTTAACACAATGCTTTCTACCCTACTACAGAACTAATTTGATATCCTTACAGTTCAACTTACTTTGCATATCATGCGTATTCTATCGGGCAATGGTATTAGAGGACTATGGAACTGGGTATTCGATCTGTAGATCAAATAATAATAATCAAAATAAGGAGAAACTCAAGTTGATGTATCAATAATAGTGAGGCTGTATATGCATTTCTCAGTTTCATTTGCTCTAACTCGTACGTACACGTCTCGTTTCTAATCTATTTAAATTAATGTTTATGGTCAACGAAGCGTTCATGATATTTGTTTTACGGCATCTAAACATTTCAAGTATACACAAATAATTTTAACACGCCAACATTTAACGCCCACGGTACTACTTTTAGCATTACTTCGTAAGACGGATAACCCTTTTAAATGCAAAAGTGCAATAGTGGGGATCGAACCCGTGCACCTACGTTCGTCTCCTCCGATTGCAAAGAGCACACGAATGCACCCCACGCCACCGGGCTCGACAATGTAGAGATGATAAAACATATTAAGTGGTGCACATTCACCAGCGTATGCATTCTACTATTTTATGATCTGCCTCAAATTAATTAGTTACGAAAGTTGTTAAAAGTTGTTGTTAGTCGCAGTGGCAGACATATAGTCTCAACGTCGGATGTTGTATAGTTCGGCAGTAAACGGGAAAGGTCGACTGTGGACAACAAATAACTTCCATTGAAATGTGCACTATGTTCCCATCAAAGAAAATATTTTTGTTCAAACACTATTGTCTTCCAAATCGTTGATGTTGATTCCTTCAATGATTTTGCATGGCACTTCCATTCGTTCATTCATCTGCCCTTGTTGTAGCCTCCACCACTTCTTTATTCCGAGCTGCCTCTCATCCTTCGAGGGCTAATCATAGAGGTGGCTTGGTAGGAGCAGTTGGTGTGTGTTTAGGTGAGGAGACAAAATTATTAATTTACTTTTCCGTAGTAAACAATGAGAATTTATTAGTAAATTACAATAGTGGTCGACAATTGTACCCGATTTCTTTACCCGATTGATGTCTATTTCCTATTTTTGGCCTTGTTCGTGCGGTATCTCATGCAGAACTTATCTCATTCTTATCCAAGGATCAAACCGACAATCGCAGGTAGTGCTTCTGTTTGTGGTTTCCACGACAAAAAAAAATGTGTTTTAGCCACCCAGGCCACTCAGTCATATACCTCTTTTTAACCTCGTTGTGGTTGTTTTTATTGTCCCATAGTAGCAGGTCAACTTAGGGTCAAGGTGGAGTGGGCCTCGAGTGTATGCCATTTCTGTTTACTTCAGATAATATGGAGCCACTAAATATAACCTTTACAAGTTGATAGCCTCTGGTGACGTCCAGTGGTTACGTACAACGCGGTCCCCCTATTTTAAGGCTGTTCCATGAGGCACAATGTGGTACCTCGTTAAGCATCCGTAGTAAGGCTTCCAGTTGGACCCAGCGGTCAAACGGTCCGTATTTTAATTAACGTTTATCAACTTCTTAGTATCAACTCAAGTCATAGTTAAGTTCGACCAACGTAAATATCATTATACATCCAGCTAGTAAGGGTTCAAAATGGTGTGCATAACAAGCAGTAAGTCTGTTGTTGGCTGATGTATATTTTAATATAAAAGTTTCGTTTACTTACTTCTCTTATATCCCGTGTCCATCAACAAATGAACGCAGTCGATCTGCAACAACGTGCGACAATTCTCTCGTATCAAGAATACGAATGGTATATGTACAAATACATGTATTGAAAGATTATGTTAGGTTCTACAGTAATATTTTCATTGTAGCAGATACATTAGACATGGTAACAGACAGCATAGTCCGTTAAGAGTTATTATAAAAATGGGAGTGATCCGAAATATCGCTCCTTACCGAACGTCATTACATGGACGCAGACGAGAATATATATATATATATATTGTCATCGGCACCGTCATGGTGCGTGTGATCATTGAGGCAATAATAATGACCCAAGTGTTCACAAAGCCGTGTATCCATTTCGTCTTCCTTTCGTTGATAGGAGTGCTGTTTGCCTATTTGTTGCTTTGCTGTGCAGAGCTGATCGAGTGTAAAGGGTAGGCCTAGTTGGGCATTGCCACGTTATTACAAATTTACCAGAAAATAACCTCTCAAACAAGCCGAAAGCGGAGTCTACCTGCAAAAATAAAGAGACGAGACAATTATGGCATCAATTATTTCTTAGCAATTGTCGATAGCAGCTCATTTGTATTGTTGTTGTTGTCTAGTAATAAGGTAAGAGCAAGCGACGAAGCTACTCCTCGACGACATCACCGATGTATTTATGTATAATATATGTGTCTGTGATTGTGTGTGCTTCAGATGATACAGTATAGCATTGACATTTGGTTTCGGTACGGTGAATCGGAATCTCAAGAGTCGGGTAGCTAATGTTTAGAGCAAAATGTATTGCGTTATCACGATATATACGACGCTATATCCCATTGTGATCCTGTACAAGTGTCCTCATTATCTTTGCTACATTTTACCTTATTTTATATTTAGGCCTTACCTTGCCCCCTCCCCCTTTCTCTGAAAAGTCATTTCTCGATCTGGTTGCTGGTCAGTCGTATTTTGGGGCTTTCCAATTTCAACTTGCAACAATAACGGTTCGATCATTAATGGCCACTTCAACCGTTAGTCTGGTGTGGCCTGAATGTACAGCATGTATATTTATAATACTCAAATTGGATCGAAATCGTCATTAACGTTAGTATATCTTCTCGTAGTTTACGAGCTCAATTAATTGTTGATACTCAAATTAAGAAGATTCTAGCGACGGTTTCGTTTGTATATAGATTGCTTCTTAGGATCCCCTACAGCAGCAGAGCGGCGTTAGTTACTGCAGCGCTACTCTCAGTCGAAAGGAAGAATCGAGACGAAGTTCTCGTCATCTAACGACGACGACGACGACCATGACTTTGACTATCGATAGACAGCCAACGTTCGGACGGGCGACGTCGTGCCACCACCGGTTCGGAGACCTTTGGGACCTTTGTGGCAAGGGGAGCTGTATGAACAGCCACAGCAGCAATAGCCACTAAATCAAGTCGAAAAGAAACACCCCACCCCGCTCGATCTCTCAGAATGAAAATGGGGGAGGGTAAAGAGAAAATAGATCGCGCGTCTCTGACACAGAACATGATTGAAAAAAAAAACAGAAACTGTTACCTGCAAGCAACAACTCGGATGTTCCAGCGAACCGACTGACCAACGAATGAACGAACGAACACATGTATTTCGTTGTTGTATGAGAAGCTTCGTTGACACAATAACAAGAAAAACAACATAGATATATAATAACATAGCGAATCAATAACTAGATATGAATTAAATGCTGTTGAAGAACATGCATTCGATTTGTAAGCAGGGCAAGTTAATAGTTTGATCATTATACAGCGTACCCTTCTAGAGCCGTACGCCGCTGCATAAGGAATAGTCCCTTAAGTGAAACTACTTGATGTTCTCACGGAATTATAATACAATGCTAACAAAAATAGTAGGTAATCTTTCGGGTGCATGTCACCTATGTCACCTCTCAAGCGTCTCTTGCTCTTCCATTTGTCTCCTCATTCGTTTTCAAAATAATAAACGCTAATCAAAATTAAGTGTAACTGACAGAAAGGCTAAAAAAGCAGTATGATGTTCTTGAGATTCACTTCGGCCGCGTAAAAGATTCCAGGAGAGTGAGCTCTTTTAAGCAATTTGTATAGCTTGTTCAGACTATGACTGAATCCTTGAAGATGTACAAGTTATCTTTTTGACACCAGTTTCACGCGTGTAGAGTCCCATCGTTGTAGGATTGTTTTCTACCTCACTTTTTACCTAAGAAGAGAACGAAAGACAAATTGAAGAGACAACATATGGCAAATGTCGAAACCTTCTAGCGCATCTCACAGCTGAATTATTTATAATTCGATATTTTGATTATTCCTATAAGAAATAAGACTCTGTAGACATGGATAATTTGAGTGGCTCTAAGATCTTCGATGGGCTTAATAGAGCTAGCCCGTCGGATGGTAGCTCTCCTGTCTGATTTTGTTACTGAAAAAAGATGATCTAATCTATAAATTTATAGATTCTCTAGAATTTCTCATGTGTGTATCTATAATACACCTCTCCATTAGTTATACGATATGCTGGAACAGTTTTTGCTAGAACTACTCCATTAATAGCCTAAACCTATTATATTATACGTATACATATTTGATTATGATCATCGAGGATTGTTTTCTTCCTGTTGTTGTCCGTACATCCTCCCGTGTGTTGTTCAGACAGTGTCCAGACAAGATGACAACTTCTGACAAGATATTCTAGATATGCGAGTATATATATATATATATTGTATTAAATGTATGCCATTGTTACTATTGGTTGGCTGTAATACACTTCTTCAATTATCAACATGCTTGTCCTTCTAGCGGCGCTGTCTCGTCGCTGTTGTGTTCTAATGAGAGTCGTCGAGAACAGTTGAGCATTGTCTTGTCGTCTTCATTTATTCATTTTGTCAAAGGCATTATTAGCTGCTTTGTAGTTGACAATCATTCTTATGAAGGTCAAGTTTTAGACGAGCCAGAAAAACCCGGTCACTTGGTGAATCCATAGTGTATCCGATTGAAAATGATTATTGCTCTTCTTGTTGTTGCCAGCAGTGTCGTTGACAATTTGTTCACTGCGAACGAGATGAGCTCCAATTTGCCTTGCACACATGCCCGCACAAATGGAGCCTGATTTTCCGCCATGGTCTGGCTGAACCTGTTTATATCTAATGTTTAGAAGATACATTGACACTTCACCATGTCACCGTGTTGTATGTGCTGACATTATGGCGACGATTATAAATAACGCTCTAATGTATAACACCGTCCCAAGAAAAGATGCATATTCTGACGATATATATATATATATATACATATGTTAGTTAGTTATAATATATAGATATATATATATATATATATACATATGTTAGTTAGTCATAACATAATAGGTCGTAAATATAAAGCCTATGTTTGACGTGATACATACAGAGGCTATGGATATGATAGTGGGTTCGAAGAGTAATGGCTCATGTCATGTTTCTAAAAAAGGCGAAATCTAAAAAGCACAACTCATTAACACAGTTGGCTCAAGATGGGCCGTCTTGTGTAAACACCTTTAAAGGAAGTCAATGGAGAAAAATGGTTGAAGTTGAGCACTTCGATTTCTCATGCGCCGTTATTAATATCAGTTAAGTGTGCTATTTCGTCTGCCAATTAGCACACAAGTTAATTCTGAATAGTTTAATGCGTGGTCTAAATTAGCAATAATTTTGCTTCCCTGACCCACGCTTGATTGTGAAGAGGCACAAACGTTTGTGTTTTTAAACGACAATTTGTGAATAATGTTTGGTTCTGGTCTGATTGAATGGAGAAATTAAGTATACGTGAGCACCGAAGATACAGTAATAATTATAAAAAGCCAAAGAGAGGTGTGTACAATACGAAACAATTGTAGCATTATAATTCTCAATTTTGATGCTTAAACAATTATCCTATAGGATTTCTAATTACGTACCAATCAAAATCTAATACAGGATCGAGATCGCTTCCTTATATTATTTTAGCTCTAAATTCGTTCACTTGATAGTTGTTACAATCAATCAAATTTTGAAATCAACTTCTATTATTCAAGTGATTGCCAAATAACAATCCTTGGTCTGGCACACCCATCACAGTCTTCTACTTAACTTAAATCGTTGACTGACTGATCTATAGCATTTGAAGATCGAAAATCATTTTTGGGTCAAGTTATCGATACGCGTTTTCAAACTGCTGACGTCGCAGGTCGGCAGGTTTGTAGGAGAATATTCCTGTCGAATCTTTCGGACTGTCAAACTGGTCTCATCCCTTCTATCGTCCTCGCCGCAAGCGGCATAGACTAGCGCCTAAAGGGCGGGTTAGTCACTCCCGCAAGGTTTTGGGTGAAATTTTTGGGTTGAAAAAGTACGCTCTCATCGCCCCGGGGTCCCTAGCTATACTAACTGAAACCCGGTAAACTTTTTCTGCCCTCATGCCTACATCCCTAGCCCCTTTAATCTAAACAGGAGAGCAATTTAAAGAGAGAGAGAGAGATAGTGGCGGACGCATGTCAAATTGAGAAATGTTTTGTCCGTGCCTCGTTGTATCGTGCACTCCCCTTTCTCTCTCTCTCTCTCTCTCTGTCTCTCTCTTCATCCTCTGTGGATTCTCTGTTGCTCATTCTTAGGAGGTGAGTAGAGCGACGTATACTCGGCTATAATATTTCGTTCCTCGGTTGCTCGCTAGCTGCTGGTAGATGGTAGATGGCTGAGATGCGAGAGTTGGTGTAAACAATGCCACCGCGGCGTTCTATTGCGGCGTTCTGCTTCGTTATGCGTTAAGTAGATGCTTCGCCTGAATCACACAGCTGAGATGTGTGTGACGGCTGTGAGACACATAGTCGACGACATCGCGAGTACAAAGAACCAACGAATTCTCCCATAGAAATAAACCAACGAACGAAGGAAGGGAGGAAGGAAGGAAGGACTGAATGCGTGAGCGAACCAACGCGCACGAGAGAGAGAGAGAGAGAGCAGGAACGAACGGTCAGACATTACATTGTCTTTGTCTTTGTAGATCAGCAACGGTCATTTCTTGACCAGAAAGAAATGGCAGCATCGCTTCGTTGGCCTTCGACGACAATAATCAACGCCCGTTAACAATGACGCGGTGTTGGTACAGGCTTTCCAAATCAATGCTGCCGCTGCTGCTGCTGCTGCTGCTCTCTATCCGTTGTATCACTGAAGTATTCGCGGCGGACCAAGTTGCTGCAGAACATCAAACGAAGCTTTGAAAAAGATTCCCATCCATGCAGGCGATGTCCGAGATCGGTCTGACAGATCGTGCGCTATTACCGCCATTGCGTACTACTTACTAATTATACATAACTACTAATGTTGCTGGATCAGTTAAAGCTAACACATCGCAGCATGGTTCGTCCATTCTATTCTAAACTGTTCAATGCTATGCGAGTGGTTTAATTATGCAACGTATCTGTGAACAGAAGTTGTTTACCAACCTCACA
Organism: Stratiolaelaps scimitus; assembly: GCA_019614645.1. Lineage (NCBI taxonomy): Eukaryota > Metazoa > Arthropoda > Arachnida > Mesostigmata > Laelapidae > Stratiolaelaps > Stratiolaelaps scimitus. Next base: position 1,275,237 of record JABWDB010000059.1, on the reverse strand, counting down.
TACATCAACGGAAATTGTAGAGATTGCTCTTTCAAAGCTATACTATATGAGCACTGTGATCTGAATTCGTATTTGCATTGCGATCGCAATGATCTTGCTTTACATTTGTTCAGCGTTGTGTCTATGACAGAGCAGCTATGATTTCTTAGCTGTAGCAAAACTGCTAGATGTGCTAAACTTAGTAACTGCAATACAGCTGCAAGTTCGGGGTTAACGATATCTAACATTTAGTGGAGTGTTTTCAATGCATTGTTTTGACAAGGACTAGATGCTTCAAACTTTGCTCGTCACGATATTACTATGTGGCTACAGTAATAAACGTTAATAAAATAAATCGAGTCGAAAATGACTTTTGAAAATGTGAAATTAAAGGAATGATTTGGCAGTGTTTTGTGACACCGTTGATCGCGGATCTTAGTCACTGCTCAGCAATAGACGTCACTTCCGTGTTGACATTTCGTGTCAAAAATGCGATTAAAACAAACTGCCAAGAAAAAACTATTCGAGGAACCGGCTGTCGGTGTTCGTTTGAGATTGTTTTTGATGAGACAATAGCTAGGTGCTCTCAAAAACGCCTACCCTTTTCCTGATCATTTATAATTGATTGTGTGAATTATTTGATAATTATTAGATTTCATTAATACTCCAGAGATCGACCTCCTCGTCTTGCTATTTCTAATTGCACATCTGAAATTGATCCATATATTCAATATGTCGATGAACGTTTTTTAGATCAGCAAAGTTAGAATTTTTATTGTCTTTCTATAATTATCAGAGAAACAATTACAATAATATAAATAGAATATTTGAACATTACGCATTGATCACAACTCAATATGCACAGTCCTTTCCTTGATAAATGTACAATTCAAATTGTTGCGTTGTTAACTGAAAATCAAATTCGCCTCCAGTGTCAACTACAATACATTCTAGGAACCATGCACACTTTGTCAATGACCTTTATGCGTGTACTGTAATTAGAATATTATACCACCTGGCTGTAATTGCAGTAACAGTAATTGTCTAAGATTCTGTTAGATCTGATTGTCCCTACCGTTCGAAGGGAATACACACTCAGCTTAAATAGACTCAGAAGAACAGAAGCGGAGCACCATCATCGGGCACACTAATTATCACACAGCAGCCGGCATCACGTGAAACGTTTGTATCTGTGTGTGGGGGTATATGTACGATAGTCTGTTCGATCGATCCACGTATTCTATTTACGTAAGTACAATACTGTACAGCTAAGCAAAGTAATTGTGGATCTTCTTCTTCTGTTGCTGCTTATTATTATTATTATTACTATTATTACCACCGCGATTACACTTGTTTGTATATAAAACACAAATATTATAGGAAACTGTACACTGTGTTCATTGTCCATCCATCCATCCATCCAATGAGTGAGTCAATCAGCGATATGGCCTTGACATTCGCACTTCCTGATTGCTGCCAACGATGTATCCCAGTGTGCTGTCCATAACTTTGGAATCCTGTGTTTGTCGCTTCGATAATAATAATAATAATATTACATGAGTACGAACGACATCAAGAGAAATGTGCCCATTATTCACCGGGGTGATAGTGGCCATTCTAGCGCGCCATAGCAGTACCAAGGGTTATTATACCAACAACATGTAAACGTATAACCGTGATATTTAATTCCACTTGTACAGTGAAGTAACAGACTCACTTGAGTCAATGGACAGACGATTAATGCTGGTCAAATTTGTGAGGACTGTCTGATGATATGCTGTCGCTTGGGCTTCGTATGACAATTACCACAACAATAATAGAGTTGATACATGAAATGACATTAATTTTCAGTTCAGCTAAAAATAACTGAGAACATATGTTTTTTATAAGCCCACTATACGAGCGTTTAGGCAAATGTCACTGTCAAATGTTGGCGGAAAATTAATTTATTATATATATATATATATATATCATCTCGTACAGCCTGACGAGCATTGTTTTAAGCGGACTTATCAAGGTGACATCCACTGATCTCAAATGTTTTTATCACTGTTCTAAGGCCGCATGCTCTAAGTATTAGAAAGCTCTATTCTGCGAGCATGCCGTAATAATGGAACTTAACTGCTACTGACATTCACCTGGCCTGACTTTATAGACTGCTTCAATATTCATTTGCTAACCATCACATACCATACAGATTACATGCCCTCTCTCTCGCTCTTTATATATATATATATATATATATATATATATCGTGCAGATGGTCAGAGTTGTACTAGGAGTAGAATTATTACACCTTATATATATATATATATATATATATATGTAAGGTGTAATAATTCTACTACCTTTTTACCTAAAAGGTTAAGAGCTGATGCCTGTCACATAGGGGAACAGCTGAGGGTCAGCTGGAAAAAACAATATATATATATGTATATATATAAGGTGTAATAATTCTACTCCTTGTACTCTGACCATCTGGACGATATTTCTGATCATGTAATCAAGCTCAAACGTTCGCGGGTTGTTTTTCACGACCATTTATTAATTAATTTCAGCTATGTCAGCTGAGTCCTGGCGACAACTAAATGCAAAAGCCATCAACAACGACGAAGGTGATCGATCCGATCGATTGGATTAATGTCTTGTTAAGCGCTCGCATTGAATCGCTCCTAATCTGCTGCCCTATGCAACATTACTATTTCCCAGCCGGTGTGTTTGTGGCGCTGTAGATCCGCCGACCCCAACATGTGTATCCCTTCATCGAATTTCTTCGATATATATATACGTTTAAGCTATTTCGGATATATGCAGTTGATTAGTCACTCCGGTAGTAAATGAGTGTCCAACTTCGAGGTAGATTTCCCCATCTCCTTTTGATGATTTTGATTGAAGCAGTCCAATAAACAGGACAGTCAATCAACATTATATAAACATAACCTCTCCTTCGAACAGCTTCATACATCAAATAACAGACAGACATCATACTGATCATTATCATTATTAAATTCGTAGGTCAATGTCACTTTAAAATAATTCGCGTGGATGTTGTATAACAGCCGTAGTGTACAGCTAGCGCGTATTAGGTTATGGGATTTGACTCTGGGGAAGAGATACATTCTCAGCAGAGCATGGTGGTTTTAGCAGGCGTTTTGTCATCCACGTCAACCCCCCTGCACTGGATCGGCCCACTTTCAGGGAGATTGAGATGTGTCCGGTGGTGCCCAAGCGTTTGAAGAAAATTTCCTCATCTCAAAAAAAAAAAAGGTTATGGGATCGCTTCTCTGCCTTTTAGCCAGTATCAAAGTTTAAGTTTTGGGATGTAAATTCCTAACGTAAACACTAACAAGAACTTGAACCATAACTGTGCTGGGTTATTGTTTATAAGCGCCTTGTTCAATTACAGAGATCTCTCTCTCTCGCTCTACGTTCAGATAGACTAGTACAAACGCAGTACTATTTTGCAATAATTCGGAACACCTGTTAAGAGACAGTCTGAAATCCTTTCTGAAATGTAATATCGCTTGTTGTTGTTGTTTGTTGTTTGCTGTTGTTGTTGTTGTTGTTGTTGGGGGTTGTTGTTACTAACACGTGTACGTACGAACGAAGAAAGGGTAGACACGGTGGTCGTCGTCTGAATCGGGGACGTATTGATGATCGATATTCATTGTGTCATCAGCTGTCAGACGTACAACTCTGAAGAACACTCGAGTATAATTTGTCGCTAATGAGATGGCCGATAAAATTACAACGTCGTCTTTTGGTATGGCAGTGACCCCCAACTGGTCGTGGGTCAGAGAGGGTTAAAGGCGCTCACGTCTGCACGTATCCAATGGTGAAGTGAAATAAAGTGCGGGCCCTTTCAAACAACTGTCCAGCGAGCCAGGGTTAGTTAATCTTCTATTTCGAGATTTGCAGTGGCATCATTGAACAAACAACCGAAGCAGTATGGTATTGCTAATATTGCCAACCGAAATTTTACTATCAGTATTATTATACAGCGTAATTGATGCATGTAGCAAGCCACAGCAGCAGCAGCAGCGTATTGAAAGGTTCGTTGCCGTTCCAAAAAAAAATTACCCCCTTCCCAACATGGTGTCAAACTGGCTTTGGTAAACACTTTTTCTTCACTTGGATGGGTTTCATTGCCTTAGACAGACATAGAATACACACATATGTATTTGATGCGTAGATACATAAACTACTGACTACCTGACGCGCTATGAGCCATCTAAATCACCATAAATCAATGTGGCTGAAATTCCGTGATGCACGACTTGAATACGGAAAAAAAACGGAAGACGTTTGTTTTGCCACAGTATACTATTATTATTATTCTAATTGTAGTTAGCTAGCTAGCTAGTTACCTGGAGTTAATAATGACAACGGCGATTACGGAATAACTACTGCGTGATCCAAGCTTCAACTTAGTGCATCCAACTCAGACCAATTCAAGTGTGCCTTTATTTACTTTTGTTTACAGAGGAATATTATTCTATTTTATTATACAATGTTGTTCTTTCAGATTCGTGTGGCGCCTTAGGCAAAGTAAAGGCGAATAGAAAACAAAAATTAAGGGATAGATTAAAAAAGCCCAATTCAACATCGAATACAGATTCAAATCAGCGATACAAAATACAAACGACAATCTCTTATCGAAAAATTGCTCAATACACAACCGAATATATTATACGTTCATTCCGTGAATTTCTTAATTTAAATTTTACCCCTTGAACAGGAACAAATCATAATTTCACCCAACGAAGACCCGAAATGATAAGTGGTAACTATAACAGGCCAGAATAAGAAAAATGCGTCTCTACAGTAGGAACCATAGTGGATTCACAGTTTCTAATGGGATATATTAGCACTGTCAACTTAGTTATTATAAATCAATGAAAAAAAAATAAAACGTTTATCGAAACGGACGAATTCTGGCGGCAAATGCGATGGTCTCTGATGGAGATTATCGCGTTAATTGCCTAAGGGTTTTATCTAGAACTCAAAGTTTACTATTTATAAGCTGTATTGTCAGAAGTTTTAACTGTCGACTTGAATTATTGACGTCTAACGTTACAGCTTAACGAAACCGCCTTTATTTAAGATCACTATATACATTTTTAGCCGATCACTAAGTCATTTTTTCGTGTATGTTAACAGAATGCAATCAAGTGTCCAAGTGATCGATGTTTCTATTTGAATTGTAGATAATCACGTTCCTTTAAAAACGAAAGCGGTGGGTAACTGCCTGTAGTGTCTCATCATTGTTTGAATATGGTTCAACTTTGATATCTTGTGTTCCTTGCTGATATAGCTTAAAGGGTAACAACACTCAGTTCGTTTGGATTTTCTAGATATAGATAGATTGGCATATCTGTTGATATTAAAGAGATTCGCGTTAGCCGGTGTGTTGCATCTGTCACAAATGACGACCAAGTGAATGGAAGTTTTACGTGGGTCAAAAGTCGCGTGTTGTTAGCTCCCATGTCACGCACATTGAAGTGGATGGTGACACCGATTCGTACATAAAAGTCCGGTGAAGGTTCTGGACTTTAGTGTACGGTCCTACTGCAGGCGGCTCGTTTTTGGAAAATGTAGGGCGCACTCCCGAGGGGCATGCATTATGTAATACAAGCTGAAAGTTGTTTTAAACTTAACACAAACGGTTCTGTTTGTGAGGTAACTTCCGACCGAAGTTATCTTTTTATATCCAAGAATAAATATTCAAGAATATTTAGTAATATTGCAACCTCTGATCACAAACCACAATTCGTACCGCGATCATCCGTTTGAGTAGGAGCAGTGTGATTCTAGACCATAGGCTCGTCATTAATTTGGCCATGTTTGTGGACGGTTTTGTGCAGCTAAGCTCCGACAGTTTAAAATAAAGGTGCCAATAGAAGATTTCTGGTAGAGATAGCTGTCGACAGTCACGCGTATTTTTCAATGAGTTCAGATTTCCGCAATAAGGCGCTTTCCATTATGACCGGTTCTCTGTCATAAGAACTCGATGAATCGACTCATAGGGTAGTAGTCTACTCATAGCATTTGTCATTTAGTGAGTAGCATATTCAATAGATAACATCTAATTGTGAGCAGCAACTCAAAGTATATCTATCGAGTATCTTAACACGGCTGCTATATCATGTGGCTCTGCATACACAGTGCACGCACAATACAGTTAGTACTGTTGAGTGACCTTGCTCTTTACCTCAGCCAAGTGTCAAAATGTAACCTTGCTTTGGTTAACTGAGCCACGGTGGTGAAAGAGACGAGTCTTTGTATGCGTTTGTCGATGGTGAAATTCTAATTTTCTGTGTTTGTGGCCCCGTTTAAGTGATATGGACGCATCGTTCGCTTGAACAATCCATGCGAATGAGAAAAAGGAACTCATTATTGAATTTAAGAACTAAACATGCTTGAGGGTAATTTACATTTAATATATTCAAGAGTCGATTATTATTATTTGACACTGTACCGGGATTTATCAAGAACAGAAGTGTTATACGTGCCAATGACGATGATGACACTAATGGGGGTGACAGTAAATATTGGCAGGGGATCATTTGTTGAGATATCATTATTCAGGTGTGATTTAATAAAGCAGATAAACGATCATTTGTCCAGTCGAACAGATAGACACAGCATCCATAGTGACCCACAACAGGGAAAGGCGCCCCCAATCTAGTGTCCCTTTAGATCTTCTTGACAGAGTGGGGGATCCACTTTGGTGTTAGCAACCGGTGAAAAGTGTGGGAAATATCTATAACAATCCACACAATCACATATCTGCGATGGATGGATTGATACACAAATATAATGGATTGTGATATATAATGATTTCATACACATTGGATTCGTGTGTTCTTATTATTGGTTCTGCTAGTTAATATTGTAATGGGCCATTCGATGTAGAAGTATGATCATTGTAAATTGTAACTATTATATTTGTAATCTTTTTATTGGCATACCGCCGTCATGTCTCACGGCTAGTTGTTTCTACTAATTGTGCATTCTTTCAAATTGGATGAGGAGAACTTCGATCATTGAATGTGGCACTCATAAAATCGTACTCCCGTTGCCGGCCACATGGTCACTATTCTACTAACTACTCTAGTAATAATCGTGTCACACTCGTTCGTAGATTATGTTCACCCGTTCTAATTGTTTATACTCGTGCACATGACACATGATGTATAATACTTAGAGGAACGAACCTTGAGTTGATCGCCACACAGATGATGGCACTCTGCCACCGCGACTGATGTACTGACAGTTAGATTTTCGACCATTATACCAAAGAGAACGCCGCAGTGTAGAATTGGGTCGTTTTTGTTGATGTCGAATAGTAAAGAAAAAGATTAAGAGGCCGATCGAAGGAATCGTACCGCCCTGCCACAGTGTACCATCCTACGTAACCTTAAGTTGTCCTTTCGTAGATACTCTCCATAGTGGGAATAGGTGAAAGATCTGTTTCATTCCGTCATCCCTCTGACCACGAGGTAAATGACCTAAGTCCTCAGCCTAGGATCTTACAAGTCACTTGTTCACTTACCTACACCTTCCCCCCTCCAATTTATTCAAACTTCCGCGTGACCACAGCGATAACCACAGTTGATAACAGTTTTTTTTTGCAATAGTTCGCTAATTAATTCTCCTCTAATACTTATGAACTAACTCGTATAAATTGTGTTAAAACATCTTGCTAAGTCTGCGAGAAATTTACTTCACGTCTTGAACATCCTGTTTATCCAAATTTATAATATAAAGTTTCCGCGCTGGCTCACAGCCTTAAACATTTAACGTCTACAGTAGAACTGCTTTCATAGACATTGCTTCATAAGACGGACAACCCCCTTTAAATGCAAATGTACAACGGTTGGGATCGAACCCCTGTGTGTACCTACGTCGGCGGTCTCCTCCGATTTCAAGGCGCACATGAGTGAACCCCACGTCACCGGCTCGACAAATTTTATTACCCCCCCAAAGTTATATTACCCTTATCGTATCAAATAATCACAATAATGTTGTGGATGACGCCCACATCATGGAAGTAAACGTCATTCGAACGGATAACACTAATGTGTAGATATACTGTCACATCCATCTATGCTACTTGAATTCTCCGAAGCATAAGGCAATGGCCCTGTGCTTAAGTAAAAAGTGCTCATACTACACCTCTAATCTCCGATCTAGCTTTCACCTAAGGCCTAACACGACGTATGCTGAAAATTTTGTTGCAAATTCCCAAATCGAAATCTCTGCCGTCCAATCTCATCATATATGATTCTCGTGTAGTCTCGCCATCCATCGGGATTTTATCTGTCCAACGGTCAGTCAATGAGGCTTTTGAGCACCCCCCCCCTCTCTCTCGATCACTCTTACCATCGACTTGTCTTTCGTTGGAACTCAGCTCTTCTTCTTCTTCTTCCGACGTTTATCTCCGAGGTAGATCATCCCGAAAATAGCATTTTCTCGTATAGTTTTTCTCCTGGGAAACGCCTTTGGTTCGGATGAGCATTACCCCACCCCTTTACTGCTATATTCTGGCTGGATATTTGGGAACATTTTTGGCGCTCGGTCGATCCCCAAACGAGATCGTCGTGAGAGCCGGACAAGGGCGAACGATGCGAGACGGACCCAAAGCCCTTAGCCACCACCATCACCATGATCGTCCCCAGCCGTAATGTGTGGCTCATGTTAGAGCGAGAGAGAGAGAGATGTTCGTTGCTGCTATTGTCACAGACTTAACCAAAAACCCCAACTCGATGCGCTTGGGATGCCCCGCCGAGAGCACTCTACTATAGGCGACATCAGCCGCTGTTGCCAGGGGGGCTCTACTCCCTCGACTAGTCCCTCGATTGTACCCCTTTTTTTCAACTATTTATTATAGCACGAGCGAACTGCGTCAGCAAATTCGAGATAGTCGCAACGAGAATAGTGATCATGATGATGATGACGATCTTGAAGAGAGGAAGAAGACAGCGAAAATCAGGGCGAGAAATTGTGAATCAGAGATTGCATGAGGACAGGGAGATAGATGCTGCTGCTCCTGATGATGGTGGTGGTGGTAGATTCATACGGAGTGAAAGCAGGAGAAGAATCGCTCGCACGAGTGAGTCCAAGAGGAATCGGTGCGTTTGCATCTATATGTATGTGTGTGTGTTTGTGAGTGTGTCTCTCTGTGTGTGTGGGGAGGTGTTTTTGCACAATTACCGATATATTGGCTGAATGCTTCGATGCTCATTTATAGCCTGCGCCAATGTTTGGTCGGATTTTTATAACCACCGCAGTCTATCAACGAGCGACGATCCGTACTCGTGAGCATACACATACACACAAATGTTCATGTAGGCACAAATAGCCACACATCAAATATCGATAGACAGAGAAACAGACAAACAATAATAGTAGTAGTGGTAGTGAAGTGACAAAGGAGTAACCCTCTTCCACACCTCTCGAATTGGGTAGGGAGGGAGGGAGGGAGGTCGATCGATTGTTGTCTGTGTCTGTGGTTAGGTATCAAAAGAAAGTGGTGCACTTAGTCGACGAATCACCGCAGCAAACGATCGACTCGTGAAACACTATTCGTTGACACTCAATAAATGCGCCCCCTGTTATTGTTGTTGTTGTAGTAGTAAGTAGCTTTGACTATGGATTACATGCCGTGGAGAGATCAATAAATAGCCTGATATGTGGGCTGTGCTTGTCGGCAATCAATTCATAATAATAATACATAGCATACGAGCCAGCTAAGCAGGACTCTATTGAGTTAGATCATCTGCAGAAACTACTGCTCGTGAGCAACTACTGAACGTACCCGCAGCAGAAGAATTAACATACACTTATATTATGAGATGCCATTATAATCCCCGTGCGTTGAATCACGCAAATTGTAAACGTGGTCCCTTACTGCTTCTCTAGAGTAAAGCTCATAGAACGATGTAAACATGGCATACGATTTGTACAATTATCCACACGTTCAACTCCATGTTATTGAGAAATTACATTCAGATGAGAAGGGAAGTGTCTAGCCCTAAGCGTCCACAGGTGTAAAAATAGAAAAAAAAATACAAAAATACCGCGTGCATTTTATACTATATAATAACTGATTAAGTTCCATTGATATGCGATTGGGAGGATTCACATCTAATGTTCCTCGACCAGTTGACGGTTCTATCCTTTGGGGTGTAGCTGGACGAAATATTTAGGAAATAATAATAATAATAACGAAAAAGAACTGAATAACAGTCTAGCGAGGAATAGCTTTAGATTGGGATAATATGTGCCCCATAATAACATTTTCTACTAACATACATGATACGAGAAAAGTCCAATGTATTTTCGACTTAATCGGTGATATCTTTGAAAATAGATACGGATAATATTGAGGTATCTGCCCTGATCTTTCACAGTAATCACTTCACTTTCTATTTACTGTACGATTTTCATTTGTGATATCGTAGTTGTATTTTATCTGCAGTGGTACTTACCGCCACATCAAAATACACACTTGTAATAGACAAGTAAGAATATCACATAATTGTAACGGCTAATATGCATGTAACTAACATACTATAAATAATTTATTACTGTATATATTGTACTATTTTATTGATAGTAGAATAATCTACGTTGTTTCATTACTCCAATGTATGTATTGGTATCCATTAATCATAATTATGATTATTATGATTTGAATTGTACAGTCGTTAGAATGCGGAGAAAGAAAACAAAGCAACGACATAGGATTATTCAATAATATTTCATTCGATCGATTGATCGATCGATCGATCATTTCGTGATCTTTTTGGTTGGTTCGCGATCAGCGATACTTGTTCATATAACGCCCATCATTGGACACTGAAAGCCATGTGCCATACAATAATATCAGCTAAGGGTCAACTATGACAAACAAATATATAAATAAATAACGCTGGCGACCCGAACTATTGACCCGGCCCCCGGAAACCGAAGTTCTTTCTTCATTTCGCTTCCGCTCGAAAATCACACAGTGATGGCCTGGTCTGGCCTAGCATGGCCTAGCGGTTACTCGTTGTTAGTGTTGTTATTATCGCCACCACTTTTAGTGCTTTTATGACCGTGTGTAACTATTATTACTATTTTTTTCTTTTCCTTTTTTTGCATTAAGCACAGCGTCGTATATATCTATATATATATATATAAATATATATAACTGTATGATGACGAGGTATGCAAAATCATTTAATAGACGACTAAGCGGCAAAGTGTATCAGGCTAATGTACAATCATATTTGAGATATCGAAGCCCAAAAATAAGCAGATGCCGAAGATGTTGAGACAACAAAATAGAGAATGTCCATGACTTGAAGCGGTATAACTCTGTCGACTGAATCCAGTACTTCCATTTCTCCAGCGAGATTTGCATGCGGACGATGGCCCTGTCACTAATTATTTTTTTAATTTGTATTTGTAGCTGTTTATAAAAACTAGAAGAATATATAGTTAGTAACTTTTTTTATTAAGAAAATAAGAGTACATTTGAGCCCACATAACAGTTAGTAACTGGTGTTCATCGAACTGGTGGAAGCGAAATATAGGGTTAAAAATATAGGAGTTAAAAATGTTTTGTTGTTGAGGATGACTAGGTTCCAAATACTTCAGCCTAAGCCAGGCTATTGAATAAAATTCGCTTCATTGATATATCTGCAATTATGCAACCGTTGCAGTTTGCTGCATCGAACCTATGTAATTCGAGTAGGGTATACAAAACATCCATATCACTGTCGTTATACATATATCATTATTATTATTATTATTTATTATTATTATTATTATTATTATTATTATTATTATTATTATTATCCCATTGTTGATGATGTATACAACGACATATCGGCACACAGCTATATACAAAGCTGCACCTATATATGAATATAGCTAATTTTTACAATAGTTTTCCAAGATGCTACCATATTCCTCCACTAGTACTCGCACTATACATCTCGCCATATATTTCTAGTCATTACAGGTTCGTGTGGCGACAAGAATCTTACATTCGTTATTGACTTTTGCTATGATGAAAAAGTTTTTACTGTCGTCACCAGGAGGAGATATCCACTGATGATCTTTCTCTCATCATCGGATTCTGATTCGCGCCTTTTCGAGACGCCCCCCCCCCATCTCCCCCCTCTCGTTCTCTTCACTTACTGTCGCTCAACGGGTCATTCTCAACCACTCGCAGGTTCGTTTGTCCTCTCTCTCTCTCTCTCATAAGACTTCCCTGTTCTGGCGCATCATCATAATCATCATCATCACGATGATCGTCGTTGCTGTTGTCTCGGTCTCTTCATCATCATCTTTCTTTATTGTCGTGAGTTTAGAGAAGATTCCCATCGCTTCCCAGCTGTTATCACTGTTGGTGCTGTTGCTGCTGTTGGCATTGACGAAGAGCCCAACACGAAGGTGTGCTCCGTGGTGAAATTGACGGGGATGGCGCCAATAATCACTGCACTGTTGATGTTGGTGTTCTGATGATCATCTCCTACCAATGTGTGTAGATTTGACCAAAGCGTCTTTGACCAGCGGCTGTAGAAACATCCCGAAATGCCGAAGGGGCTAAACAGTGTCTGTCTGTCCACGCTGACCTATTTTACTTGAGCTGAGAAGAGCACGTACACAGGGTGGCTCGAACGTCTTTTTCGTAAACTGTGATACTTGGAATGAATGGATGAATGAACACGCAACCCATCCATTATGATATGCAAGGTAGTCATGACTAACATGGTGAAAGGACTTCACCATGTAACATATAATGGGGTAACTTTCACGTGCACACAATTTCACAAATTGCTTTGACTCTAGTTTTGTTTCAGTTTTCATGAACGTTAGATAAATACCTCTTAATTAGAATAGCTACAAATAACTTTCAATATTGACCAAAGTAGTCAGCATCCGTTGGTAAACGAAGCACACACACACCCACCCCTCTGGTTTTCACTGGTTGATACATCGCTCCCTCCATAAACTCTGTGGAAGCGAAGACTTCTCGACGTAAGCTTCCCTGTCGCTATTGAACACCGCAGGCTATTGGAGGCAGTGAGTTTGTTTTTGAAAATTTTCGAAGCTCAGATTGGTGCTACTTATTTTGGAGAAAAATATATAAACAAAACAGATACAGCACTGAATAGTAAACGACTAATGGTTTACCTAATGACCCACGTGAAGACTCTGTCATGAATATAAAAACCTGCAGGTCAAGGGTGATACCCGAGATATAAACAAAAATGCATAAACATATACATATTTATTTATTAATTAATATTCCTGAAAGTGCTTCACGATGATGTAGAATCACATTTTGAATTAAGGCTATGCGTTTTTCCTGCTTACTTACGTAATGTCAAATTCACTGGAAACCAAAGAATTGACTATTAGGTTAGAAGAGAAGAGAGCTAGTTAGTGTGGCTCGATCTGTTAGAAATCCACGTAGAACAAGAAGTCATGAAAAAGGACCATGGAAAAGGGGCACCACATCTACCATAGCTCTATAATAATAATAATAATATTATTATATTCAATACCTACCGACCTGCCGCTTGCTGTCTGTGTTTTCGTTTAATGGTAGGATTTTGTTCAATACAATTCGTGTGCTGGTCTGGTCGTCGTCCGGAGGTCAGATGTTGGCTCCCGACAGTCAGACCAATACACATGTTAAACATCATCATCATCATCCCCATCTCGATCTGGACACAAAAATGCCGGCTAGGCCAGTTCTTGAATCAGGCGGACGCTTCGCGTGCATATTGTACTGATTTCGGTTCACTTCTGTACTGTATATATTATTTTGTATTATTATTATTGTGTTTAGAACAAGAATAAATTGACTTACCAGGAACATGAAAACAAATGAGAACCATCAAATATCAGGCGCTATTTTAAAGAGCGTGATTGAGGAAACGAATACCACTACAGCAGACAGGAGTTCAGCGGTCAACTCGAATACGCGGTGAAACTCCGTCTTCTACCAAATAGCTGACCGGAACAAATGATAAAACCACAAAATACAGTACAGCTGATTATGACGAGGATACCCCGCAGGGGAAGAAGCGACTGAATCTTCTTCTTCTCATGTCGGTCTCTTCACACAGACACGTGGCGCTCACAACCTTCTTCTGAAACGGTTTCTAAAAATATGTTCTGGAGCTGTTCGACCGGGAGCAAATAAAACAGCGGATCCGACAATGTGTGCTTCGTGTAGGCGTTTCTTTTATGCTATATATATATATACAACAATTCTGGTAATATTGCTTATTGTATAAAACATAGTCTCAATTGATCTCTGGAGTACGTATAAATACTAATCGCTATCTGAGCAACATCGTACTGTTAACCGTGAATAAATCTGATTGATTCGCGGAAATCATCACTAATTTTCCTTTTCGCTATTTATTCTATATTTCTAGCTCTCTTGTTCATCTCTGCCAGCCACCATGCCTACAGCTGTAATTCAATATTCGTAATATTATGCGATAGCCACGATGATGCGTTATATAGTGTAATTTATACCATTCTCAGCATCGCCACAGACACCATTCTTGTAGCTATTAACGAGACACTAAGGTGAAATAGAAACGTCGGAGCGATCGAATCTGGGTTTAAGGACCTGTTTAGGGACCTCAATCCCTGTTGATGTCCAAGCAACATACTCTAAATATGAGCCAGTGCACCCATCTACAACAACTACTACAGAGGGAGAGAAAGAGAAACGGTGTGTGTGTGTCTATGCAAGTGTGCATACTTCGTCCGTCGTCTTATTGGCTGCCGTATCCGTTGAAAATACTCATTTGCTTGGAGGTGTGAAACAAGGCCAGGAGAGGACTAATAGAACATCATGATGATGATACATTGTTGTCGATGATGATGATGGCCAGAACAGAAACTCGCGTAACTATGAAGAACTTTGAGGCAAAGGACCCTCGTGAGAATCACTGGGCATCGTCACAACAAAGTGTTCGAACAAATTTAGAAGTGGCGATTCCACAGTGCATCACCTAATAGTGGTACCAATTATACAAATATCTAAGCAGAGCTACGAAAATGCGGTAGAGATAGAGAGAGTCTGTAGAGCCAGATCCAGTTATCGACGACTATTTGGGAGGCCCTATCTGCTAATTAATGAAATTAGACACAGTACAACCGAGAACGGATATTAATCGAAAGAAATAGCAATGGAATATCAACAGCATTATATAAGTAAAAAAAAACAGCATAGGTTGTAAACAGGCTAAACATGGTTCTAAGAAAATTAAAAATAGTAGTTGCATATATGTGGGAGTTGAGAACCGAATTCAATTCACCGTCATCATAAAATTGGCAGTTAAAATAACTTCAGTAAGCGTCTTCAGGAAATGTCTTCAGCGAACAGTTCATCTAATGACCCAAGTGGATTACTATTATTGGGTGATATAGACATTAGATTCTAAAAAATATCAGCATTTAGCAAATATATCTTACGGCTTTTGAAATATCTGCATTTTTTGCTGATTTGGATTTTGTTTATTATTTGCCTTCTTCGACACATAGGCTACTAAAGAAGTTTTCCGCACGGTTGTACTTTGTTTTGAAAGAAAGGTATGTTAGTCGTTCAAGCGTCACCGTGTACCCTGTAAAAGACAGTGTAAATATATACCAACGATTTCGTTTACTCTAATAGTCAATTCTCCTAGGAAAACCTGAGATCTTCTAAGCATGTTATGTTTTGTCTAGAATTTGTCGTTGTCGAAATGTTTTAGTAATTATTTACTGTTAACATTTGAAAATCATTAAAGCACAGACCTGATACACTTCAATATATTATTAAAAACCTGTTTTGTTGGAATGTCTCTTATCTGAAACTGTTCTCCAGGTGCTTATATTTATTTCGACACTTTGCAAATTATAAATATTAACACGTGCGGTCAAAAGTAAAACATGACTTATGTCATGAAATTATTTCTAATGTGAAATTGTATACGAATAAAGTGTTTTCTTGAATTTCTGCCGATTTCTAATAATTATTATATCTAATAATAAATTCGAATATTTCACAGGTCATGCCTCTCTATCCAAAAAATCACTAGAAAAATGGCTGCTTCATGTGGTGGACGACGATTGAAATTTCGTCTTTTCCCAAGCAATATTTCCTTAATTTCATCGAATTAATTCTTAAGATTCCAATAGGGACACGCGCTGTTGTTGCAAGTCCACCTTGTAAATGCTATGCGCCATAGCTAAAGAGGTATAATACATCGCAGTCAGCTTCCCGTTGGTAGATGACACGATGGCTGTCGACTATAGCTGATAATGATGATGATGATGACATTTAAACGAATCAGTCTCTGTTCGTCGTCGTCGTCGTCTTCGTCATTCTCTTGCTGTGAGTTATCCCACGGTGCCACATCTCTTCTGTGCTCTGGTCTCTCTCTCTCTCTCTCTCTCTCTGTCTCTCTGTTTCTCTCCTCTTCTTTCTGCGTGTCGTTTCATGACACAGTGTTGCTGGCTGATTAGAGAAGCAACAAAGTCTATAAAGTCGGAAAGAGAACACCGCATCGTGCACCTGCATCATTGCTACTACTTATAATCTTCTTGTCCGCTGATGTGTATAGGCGCGGAGCGTAACACACAACCTCGACGGATTCGCCGGACGAATGCCCCAGTAAAGGTTTCCATTCATTCGTCTATTGCTTTGGATCTGAGTGAGGAGGAGAGACGGGTGAAGAGCACAAGCCCCCGTTCGAACTTTATCATTATGGTATACAGTAACCAGTAGTCAGTCAGCCAGCCAGCCAGCCATCTCCCTTATAGTTGAAATGTGGCTCTACTGCCGGGGCTATTTTTGCTCCCAAAAATCTTTGTTGCGCTTCAGAGCTCCAAGCGAAAGGGAAATAGACAAAAATGGGATCACTGAGAATGAATAGGGCCCAGTCACTGAGGTTCGAGCAACACTCCACTGCTTCAACTCGCCTAGCTAGCCGTATAACTCCCCTCTTGTTGGGCAGCCGAGGCAGACACTCCAGAGAATTGTTGCAGACGGATGCACAACGTTCCACTGAGTTAGTTCGGAGTGGGAAGAGCGGTGAAGATGTGAAGACCCCGCCAGTCCACTCCTGGCGATATCGACTCTAACTAAAAGGGGAAGCTCATTCGAAACAGAAGAATTGTATAAGCAATGATAGACGAATCCCCCTGTGCCTTTGAAATGAGAATGATGCATTTTTTCAATTTTTCGTTATTCAGGTTGTATAATTTCAGGTTGGATGATTATTGTTGTTGTTCACGCTGATTCTCGAGATATCTGGCATCGCCGCCGGTATCCGATGGGGTATCGACACAAAATTGCACGGGCAATACGACATAAGGGCTCAGCACCTCCTCATCTTACTTCAATTAAGCCCATCATTGAAATGATTAATGAATTCGCTTATGGTGGTGATCGTCACTGATTGATCCGATATAGTCGCTGTTTCTATGGAGGCAGTGTATCTCTCTTTTTTAACGCTTTTCGGATCTACAAACCACTGAAGTCGTTCAGTGGTTATGCTTGAGTGGTCAATAGTTCAGACTTTGAGTCACTCTGGTAATTTCATAATGAATAGACCATTTTTAATGTCAACAGTTCGTGATCGCTGCATCTTTTTGACTATTTCATGATGATGAGAGTTAGTAGCTTACGCAATAGCTTATAATCTTACCCTGATGATATATTATAGAAATATTGACATTATCCTGGTACAGTCGTCCTTTTTCATCCTGTTTTAGTGTGATCAATTTCCAAAAGGATACGTATTAAGATAAATTTTAGTATAATAGGTATTAGGCTTATTTGTGTGAGTGTAATGTGCTTACCTTGAAAGTTATGAAACTTTGCAGGTGCTATTTTTATCAGCAAATACAAATACGCATAATATATCAAACAATTTCCCCAAATTTCTTATTGGTATTATGGACACATATAATATTACATTGCTTCCAATTATAGCAATGCTATTCCTATACATAAATTAATGCTCTACGGTGTCGAATCATCGTCGATCACTAAATGTAATTTTACATTCATCCTACTGTTTTACTCGACTTGTAAGTGGACTATCATGAAGGATGTGATATTTCATTGTACAATATTTGGTTCCGTTCCTGGTTAAGAATTACGCGCGGTTTGTGGATATTCATATACATAGATAGTGGCCGGATCGGTTGTCGCCTTTAAGAGGAAGCAGGATACGAAAGCGGTTTGACTTGAAATGGACAACACCATTAAATGTTACCTGTGCCGGACCTCACACCCTGTAACATGATGTTCTTATAGGGATTATGTTAATCTCTCTCTCTCTCTCTCCCTCTTTTCGTACCTTCTTCGATAGTTTCGTTGCTTGTTTCGAGCTTCGGATCTGCAAACATCTCAGTGTTCTTTTTCTCTTCTCATCCTGTTCTACACTTGGCGTTAGGTTGTCGTTCGTCTAAACCGGTGTTAAGAAGAAAATCCCCATCCCTTTTGGCCCATTGGATAGCCTCAATGGCAAGTGGCAACCAGCTATCACTATGGATTGCCAATAAAAATCTAATCGACTACTTCAGATACTACTTTCGAGGACTTCACTTCACTAACAAAGAGTGCTGATCTACTCGGAGAACAGGCAGCAAAGAGTTCGATTTTTGTGTCCATGCGTTGGCCAGAAAATGATCGATGTTCTCGTTGATGGGACAATCGTGATTTTGAGTTTGTCCCAACTCGATCAGGCTAAAGATATGAGAGAGAGAGTGAGAGAGAGAGAGAGAGCATACGCAGCTTAGCGAGAAATGCGGACACCAAGTCCAGTTCAGGTACGCCCGAGCTGCATGGACCCTATGGCTAAGCATTATCAAGAGACTTGCTCTTCCGAGACTTGCCTGTTGTTGGGTGGTGGTGGTGGACGACTGGCGGGAGAATTTTTGTTCTCAAAAATTGCCCTCTCTCATGTTCGAGCGACCAGTCGGTGATGATCTCACCTGTCCTGTGCTCACAGCAAAGAGAGATGGGGAAAACTTTAAACATTTCTACTAGAGCAGCACGTGCGCGCTTGCAGAGGTGCTCTGCAAGTTGTTCTAATTTAACTCAAGAGTAGCCTCATACACTTAATGTGCTAGGGCATACATTTGTTATATATTCGAAAACGAATATATATGCCACAACAATAGTCATTTTATGTCTTTGAAGCTATATTATACCGAGTTCACACGATCTCGAAGTGCCGTCAACCACTCCCGTGTTTTAAATTGTATAATTTGGGGTGATTTTTTAGTGTTATTTCTATAAAGTAGATTTTAAGCTTCGTTCTGTGGACTTTCCAGGGATTCTACTCACAGACGACCCAAAGGACCCGTAGAGTTCATCAAGGAGTGAGCGACTGCCAATCAACAGGTGGCTCCTTAGGTGGCCTTCCATCAATCCGCCAAAGAAAACATCGTCGCACATCCAGGAGGTGGGACAATTTAAGGTCGTTCTATCTGAATGCCTGAAGTTTAGTGCGTTTGTCCACGTCCATTTTAGGGTGTAAGATAGAATCACGTCTCCCCTTGAAATAGTGAGTGCTCAAAGTGAGGTTTTGATCGCATAGAGACGAAACATAGTGTCAGTGGTCAATTGAATGAAACAGTCGAGTTGATCCGGTCGATTGAAGAAGAGTATCGTGTTGGAGGAGTGTGTGCAAGTGGCTCTGCCGTCAGGCAATGCGTGCGGGTTGCCCCGGATGGCTCTCGTGATGCCGGAGGGAGCTTCACAGACGGCCAACGTTACACTCCCCACTGTCGCAGCAAGCGGTGAGTAACTCCGATTACGTTCAACCATCTACCAGTAACTCTGTCAGTGTATTGAGAGGAGTGATTATTCAGCGGCAACAAAACTAGCGCTAACTATTATATCAATTCAGTGCTAGAATTCTGCAAAAATTTCCTTGCGAATAAAATATTTCAGTCCAGTTAATTCTCGCTCTCTCTCTCTGATGGCCAATATGCTTTGACATTTACCTGTGTGGGTTAAAAATCTCAAAATGTTCCATAGTCTGTTTTTGCCACCTGACGAGAGTTAAACGACGAGAGCACGTGTTATGTTGCCATCCAGCCGTCAAGGTTTCGATGGTTTTCAACGGAAGACCCACACATCGTATTGGCAGGTCAGCAGACAGAGGCGGCGCTAAACGCCGCCAAGAGTAGCGGCGGTGTCCACGGCGGCGGCGGCGGTGGCAGCGGCGGTGGTGGTATCTTATCTGTTGTTACGATGATGTTCGTTTCGGTTTTGTTAATGTCGATGCGGTGTCCCTGCTGCAGTTGCTGGCGATGGTAGCAGGGCATTGCCATACGATTGCTGCTGTTGCTGCTGCTGCTGGCACAGTTGGACCATTTCGAGCGAGCCAAAATCATTCGTTCACTGTTAGAAAAGACGCCGAACGATCATAGGCACTTGTTCGCCAGCGAGCGACTTCAAGTTGCTCTTCGAGGTTTTGGTCGTGCCGCAGCCACAGTATTGGACAAGACAAACAGACTAGAACATCTAGACATCACAACCAGCACCACTACAGTCGCGACAGTCATCAGTGGCCCTAGTGGTTGTTATTACAGAAAATCCAAATTCACAATTATTATTATTATTATACTCCGGGTGCCCATGTTGCATGAATATTTCTCGACACCCCGCCTAATCGATGCCCTTCCATATATCATTTGTTAATTGTTCAGTCCGTATATAGTTGGTTCTCAAAGACGATGCATTCATTTTGATTATATTTTTTGTCTCGAAAACTCTCCTCTTAATAGCTCTGAACAAAAATGTATTTATAGCAAACATTTGATGAGAAGACTGTTAAAATTTGCCGCGTAACATATATGCGGTAGACTTCCAAATAAGCATATCCTACTTAGAACAATTAATGAACTAGGAAGCATTGAATTCGTTCAAGATTGAAATTGACACACCCCTGATATATACTCGTATGTTCAACGACAAACAGTGACGTCTAAGATTTGCTTGACATTCAAATTTCCAGCGGGTTCTCTATGCAATGGGAGCAACTGAAGATATAACTAAAACTATTATAAGAGTCAGCCAATGACGTGTTTGCTTGGCAAATAATTCGCTGTTATATGCTGTTAACTGGTGTTTGTTTGTCGTTATTGTTCTTAGTAGTACTACTACTGAATTGAAGCGATTTTATATGGAGAAGGTATTAAAATTAACACATTTTCCATATGGACCTAATATGCCTCGTGCGGAATTCTGGAATCTGTGTTTGTGTCCTGGTAGGCGCGAATAAAAGCAACAACAACAACAACAACAGCTCGAGAATTTAAAAGAACTGTCCACTGCGCATAAACATTGCACAAAGTCAACGCTGTGCAATTTGTAAAAATCAAATTTATTTGGAGACAAAATTTTCTGTACCTAAGATAAAACTAAGGTACTCAGGATACATTGCCAGCTCAGTAATTTTGAGCTTATTACTATATAAAATAAATTATAATCACATCGAGGAAGTGGATCCGCCAGGTCCGCCATTATCTCATGAAATGGTGCATAAAAGAAAATGAATGACTATTTATAGGTTGCTCCCCTACCTATTTATGTCAAAAGCATTTATATCATAAATATGACATCCCTCTTGACAGCTTTTTCTACTGATCGTGTGCTTTTTTGTATTCTTTTATTTGATTCAGTGTCTCATTGGTACGATAACACCCGCGGAGGTTACATATACAGTATGCGTTGAGTTCTGATTTAGCAGGATCGACCACAGCCTCTCAAGAGATACTAATTGTAAGGATAATGATAACCGCGAGATGTAGTCGAGTTAATTTGCACGACAATCTCAAGTGCGACCCAAAGACATATAGAATCATTTCAAGAGCCTATTACGATAGCCTATGCCAATAAACGGCAATGTAACGATGATATCAGCCGGCTAATATCTACTGAAGATCTTCTATCAGATCATCTAATGGCAGCAACCTGCAGTTCTCTCAAGATCGTAGCTGGAAGATTGTCGCTGCACGAATCGAACTAAGTGCTCATTTATTTCACTGCTGTCCCAATCGTGACAGTTATAGCCGTCCAGGCAAAATCCCTAAATCCAATTGTCACAATTATCACTCACCATTATAATTCGTGGAGATATCCGACAAGTCAAAAGAGTCTTAACTCACTGACATAGGGACGCAATAATGTTTGTTACGTCCACCTGAGTGGTAGCCAATGGCGGCAGTTTCCCTTATGGTTGGTTATTTATTTTTCCAGTTTCCCTTATATTTCCCTTATGATGGTTAGTTATCAATCTGACAGGGACGATATCTGTGACGGTTAATAGCTAATAATGGCCTTCTTCGATAGTTTGTTTATGATAGTTGTTGCATAGTATTTAGCGCTGCCAGTGACTGATGCTTGTGCTGTGTGATAGAGATGTATGAGTGGACACTATTTTCTCTCTTTTAGCTTTAGCAATTGTGGCTTTGCGGCTACACGGCAAAGCAGCATCAATGATTCGGGGCCTACAGGTATAGATGGATGAATGTGCTTAGACGCATCGCGCTAGAGCGGGTTTGACTTGATGTCTTCGTTTAATGTTCGATCACTTCTCATTTGCCCGTTGCTTCTCGCCGCCTGTTGTCTATTCACCTTGTGTGTTCGATGCTATTAGACATTGATCGGGGATCGTCTGCGTTAGATCGACCGCTAAAATCGACTGGTGTTCGTATTTGCCGTCTCTTGGATAGCATTCAAGAATGGCTATTCAGGGAAGACAAGATGGATACTAACAACGGCAGATCATCAGCGAAGACCATCCATTTTATTTTAGACATCGTCCAAGGCATCGATATCAACATCGGCAGTTTCAGGAACTAAAGCGAAAGGGACCAACCGTTAGGTGTTCGTTTACCGAATTATCAGATTACCTTCTACGAGACTGCATTAGGACTTAGCTGTCATTTGGTTCACGGAACATAATCGAATACAACAATAAAAATAATAAAATATTAATAATGCTATGATTAATATAAAATATGAATATAAAATCTAGTATGCTTATTTTTATACTCATTAACCAAAGTCAAACGATTGAGGACGAAATTTTTTGTTATTATTATTTACTTATACATTTTTTTTATGGGAGACAGTTTATATTGAAAAATGAACATGTGTCCCACCAGCAACCTATCGTCCTAGTTAGCTATAAAAAAAGTCATTTATCGCCCCCTTGTGATTGAAGTCTATGCCGCTGTGAAGGTTCCCGACCGGACGCAAAGGTATAAACGCTGTAAAATCTTTGAGTTCTTGTTACGTCCCTCGAATCCCTTTAGAGAGGTCCAGCAAGAACGTATCGGTGGCCTTCGCCTGAGTTCCTAATATCTCGATGGCTAATGGCATAATTGTCAATTGAGTTATTTATTAATAGTAATGATAATTTTG
The DNA here is from genome assembly GCA_019614645.1 of Stratiolaelaps scimitus. NCBI lineage: Eukaryota > Metazoa > Arthropoda > Arachnida > Mesostigmata > Laelapidae > Stratiolaelaps > Stratiolaelaps scimitus. Next base: position 1,251,803 of record JABWDB010000059.1, on the reverse strand, counting down.
GAAAATCAAGGCCAATTTTGTTTAATTATTCTGATTGCTTAATTGTTCACCCTAACAAAATGTATAGGTATACAACGAAACAAACGTACTGAGGCTTTCATGGTTCTATGTTTTAAACTCCGTTCATGGCTCAGTTAAGGCCTGGCAATTATATACATTTTTGTAGACACTTGATTACGGTGCGTGCTGTTCATGCCTCAGTGTCAAGCTACCTACCCTATGCGCTTTGCCAAGTTCCAGATAAATCGCTTCAGCTCCTGGATGGTCTGGTAGAGTGTCCCCATGGAGATGAAGAATAAATTAAGTCGATCAATTGTATAGGCGTGTTGTTATCATCATTACGATTCTGTGGTTTTTCAGCCGGCAGTCAACTGCTTGTAGAGAACTCGTGGAGGCAGTCGTACTACCAGGCTGCAGCAACAGCAGGAGTGGGGGAGACTGCGTTGAGCGCCCCGGCCACAGCAATGCTCAACATCCATGAGGAGCAGTCTCACGGCCCGAGCTTAGCGTACGAGGGATATGCTCTCAAGCCTCCGCCACAACCGAATACACTAGGTCCGCCTTCAACTGTGATTCCTCGACCTGACATGTGGAGGTAGGTTGCTAAAAGTGCAATACTCGAATGCAGATGATGTATCAAAGTATCAGAGTTTCGATCTATAACAGTCTATTTGACGTAACCAGCAGAAGGCAGTTTATGAGGTGGAAAAAAACATACGCAGATGAAAAGTGTGCTAAATGCCAGGAGTTTCAGTGGCCAGACGATGACCTCTCCGAAACCAGCGGATTCCATTCAAGAGAATGATGTGTTCTTGAATGGTGGCGTCAAAAGAGATCCCGGTTCGCCAGACCAACCTGGCCAAAAGAGCCCCGTCAACCCTCAGAGACACACACCTGAGAGTCCTCTTCCGACCGAGACAAAGGAGGTCTCCCTGGATGATGTGCCTATCTCTGTTCTCGTGCAGGTAAAGCAGGAGCCGTCCCAACAGTCAACGAGTCCAGTAAATAACGCCCAGATTATTGCAAACGTGAACAGCACAGTCACGCAAACGGAACCCAAGTCCCCTTACAGTCCAGCGTACGCAACAGTCCAGCAGGCACAACCATTTGGCGATCTTTTCTCAGCCTTATCGGGTACTGTAACTCCACAAGCTTTTGTTCCGACTGTGCCATCTGAATCAACGAGTCCGCAATCGGTGTTTACTGATGCAGCTAACCCTGACGTGGGGCTTCAGAGTACAACAACTGGAAGCTTTTACAGGTGATGATTCCTCCCACTTCGCACTGGATGCACACTCTTCTGGTGTTAACTGTCAACTGTGCGTGTCAACTTTTCTGGTGGAGGGAAGCTGTGTGGCTCATGAAGTCACCTCAATGGATAACCTGCTTTCTGCTTTCATGGCCTCCCCCCTATTTATCTAACGGCATATACTACTATACTATGTGAACATCATATATATCTATCTATTGTGGATGCGCATAGAGAAATGATATTACGTGAACGGCTTTGAGGAATGTGAACGACAATTTTCTAATGAATAACATTAGATAAATGTATATATATATATAGATAGATGTATATATAACCTGGCAAGCACGTTCTCACGAATCTAACCTAACAGCTCCGTGCATGAATAATTGACAACCTACACAATAATTCAATCTGTTGTCACCTTGATCGGTGTAAAGGTAGCCTCTGTCACTTGCATGTTATTTGCTTGGCGGTTTGTTGCTTACAGAATAAGTTCTTTTACAGGGATTACTACCAGGGCAATGGGGACTTCAGTACGCGAGGTACGAGCGTTTCACAGCAACAGGCCTTAAGTGTGACCGCGTTTCCCAGCGACGTCCTTTCTAATGTTAGCGTCACCACAACGACTTTGTCTTCTACGGATCCGCTGTTTGTGGAGCGATACATACGGCAAAGTTCCCAACCGACTCTCCAAACACAGCAAGGATACAAAGCGTCTTTAAATGGTCTCACCGTTGATCTGCCTTCACCAGACTCTGGCATTGGGGAGACAATGACACCTCGAGAACCCACAGGTCTTCCTCAGGTCAGTTCAGATAGATGATTGTTTCTAACCAATGAAAATTCTGTATAACTGATGTTCGTCGAACGTAGATCCCAACTAACCGCAACGGATCGATGGGTGGTAAATGTATTCTGTTCCTCTAATCGAGACAGATATATAGATAGTTTGAGTTTCGTGTCCTTGAATGGAGATACAAAGTCGACGTCGCCGTCGTGAATAAAACACGGGGAACAAACTTCAATGGAGAAGAAGGGATACGACAACGAAGAAAGGCGCAATGACGCTGATGCCGCAAAAGAAGTCAAATTATTGGCGGCGGTACCGGCTGCTGTAGCTGCTGGTGTCTGCCTCGCTCGTTGGTTGCTTAGTTGGTTCGGTGGCTGCAGAAAGCACTTCACGCTGCTCAGTAAAAACGAGGCGGTGACGAACACCGCTGCCGTCATTCTCTCTCTCTCTCACTCATTGACTCACCCATTCGGCTGTTGGAGAGCCCTCTCGCCCGCTCATTCTTTCTTTTAATTTATTCAACGTTGTTGATTCATTCGATTCGATAGAATCAGGAACAACGTCGAAACGAACAACGTTGATGGCATTTGCGCTTGATTCTTGCTGCTCGAGCAAGTGGAGCCCGTGGAGTCAAGGTCACCTGTATCGAGGGGAGGGGGGTCATCATCGGATGGACCAGCGGCGAATGGGCTCAGCCGAATAAAATGAATAAATGCTAGAAAGTGGATGGCCTCTTTTCAGCAAGAAGTTCTCCCCTCTGATTTGCTCGATATATGAGACCCGGTAGACTCAGCATTATACGTAACAAGAACAGCTACGACGCCATACAACAACATACTCTTACTTGCATATCGGAAATTCGGTCGCGTAGTCAGCTAGAATAGTCTATATTATAGCCACGTGCCCAGACGAAATTGGCATCCAAGATAAGCAAAAACAAACAAACGAACTACCAAGTGAATATTCTAATGGTGGAACTGTTATTTCATGCACTGGCTGTACAGCAACAACGAGACTATAGACTGAAACAAAATCCCAATTGCACACATGGAGTGCAGACCTTGGCAAGCCACCGCCCCATACACCGCCCTCTCCACTTATGATGATGTCTAGTAACAATAATAATAATAATAATTCATTGATTGAATAATACACAGATTTCTTGGAAACAAACAGTACGTGTGTTGCAGAATGGCAATATCTTTTCACGAGCACTATGCTGTTACATTTTCCAGGAGTGATTATATTAGTGTCCACTGCGCCGAATTCGAGCAACATTAAATATCTCCAGCAGACCTGCCCCATTTTACATCCTCACGTAAAGTTGTATCCACCAGACCAAACAGATTGACCTAAAGGGCGAATTATAGCCAAAAGGGTTTCGATTGGATGGCTGTATCTAGGGCCCTTCAATGTTTTCCATTCTTTCTGGTATTCAGAGAGTAAAGGTAAAGCTTTATTGGTTTATTAAAGAAACTGCAATTTAACAATGGTTAAGCTCTCTTATATAGGGAACCACATTATCTCCGAAGTTTTGAGAAGAACGCTGCTAATAAGAATAACAGGGTCTTGTTTGTGAGGGTTACTCTTTATAGTATTTATTAGTACACAATACTTTCTTTAACAGCCGGTTCTGTGAACCTGCAGTAGCGTTCATGTCAATATTTTCTTCAATACTGGGTGCCATTCTAGACAATGTAGCCTTTATCATTGTCTACTATTAAGGGGTAACTTGCTACTTCAATTAAGTCTGATACGAGATACTTCGCTCAATTATACTGTGCTCCCTACGAATTGTGGTGCTTAGTGTTGGGACAAAATGTGCAGTAACAAATTCCGCTTTAGACAGCTCATTGTTACGAACAAGGATCGGCATTAAGCAAAGAGGCACTAAAACTGAGCACTATTTAGCAACCAACTAGTATGAAATTTACCTACGCTTGTGTCCCCTTTCGAGAGAGCACGTATTTCCAATGCTTTCGAATGTGGCGTCTCATCTGATAATTGATCCCGAATAAACAATTATTAATTTATGAAATTTAAGAGTAGTAAATAAACTATTAAACACTAAGGTGGTACTAAAACGTAGTAGAAATAAAAACTGCTGGGTTTTCCCTTCGTTGATTTCTGGAGGTTCGTTATTTGACAAAATTCCAGAAAAGACCCAAGATTCAACGCCCATTCGCCTGCCCCTGTTATCTATATGCACATTGGTACTCTACAATAAGTGGTGTATGTGGACTAATTAATTCTCTCTCCCTCATTATCACTCTCACTTTATCGTCTTGTTTGATTGAGGTGTTTACGAGTGAATATGTGTGTCTGTGTGTGCGTATATCGGTCTATAGCTGCGAGCAAGTAATTGGCTGTAAAATCGTGAAGCTACGGTGACGTTACCCGTAAGTGTATAACATGGACGAGATATCGAAACAAAGTCAAATTCAGAAGGAAGATCACAAGCCAACAGGACGAACAGCGGCAAATGAATAAGCTGCATTGTTTTGAAGGTACCGAAAAACCATACAGCTATTTCTCACTAATCCAAATCGATCAGATCCGTTCCACAACAAAGGGCAACTCCCATGCATTCACGAATTCATTCACGAGCTAAAATGCACCACATTTATGATATTAATGAATTTATTGTTTTCTCTGGCAACAGTCTCGAACCTTAACGAAAATTCACTGTACAATGTGAATGGCAATTTCTGGCTATTACAACGATGATCATAGGAATAACAATAACACTGCTTCCGTCGCTATGGGCGTGCACTCTTTTAGTAATCATTATTTTTATTATTATATAGAACAACAACAACAACAACATAAATATATCGTGCAACTCAAAGTCAGAAAGCCCGATCCTATTCGATGCTTGTTGTTTATGATACCCCCATTCGCTTGGTATTATCACAGAAATAATTACCACCTGAAGTTACCAACAAAGCTTCTCTCTGTATTTCATGACGTGACGCATCTTCATGCTGACGAAAACTCTATATATATATATATATATATATCCTTAAATTGTAGGTGCTAACGGCAAAATGTCCATGCCAAAAATTCCGAGTTTTCATTCAATGGATCAATACGGTCAAACTGAAATTATTTAATTTGATCTTATAACAAACTGACATTTGATGATGATGATGAGCAATTGTTGTATTATGAAATACGTTGCGGCATCGAACACAGGTTACCTTACTATCACATTACGATTTCATGAAGAAAAATACTAAAATTCATTAGGTTATTAGTGGTAGGCAATCGAATTATTTAATTTTAGTAGAAACCAAACAAACAGTTTGTGTGGGAAACATTGGATTCAACGAAAGTGCATTAAACGATTTCATGTCATTATTAATCTGCGCTCCCTCCCTCCGTCTGTCTGACTAGAGTCGATAGCGCCATTTTGCGGGTTCATCGAAACCCAATCCAAGAAACGATGGTATCCAAAGACGTTTCATTGGGGTTTTCGCTGCTTCCAGTTTTATCATAAAGGTTGACTCTATGTTACCTTATGAAGGTTGTGGATTAGCTCACTGGAGCGTAATTTTTTAACAGTCGAAGATAGTATTCACAAAATAGAATGCCCAGAGATGAATATGATTATTACAACGTTACACTTAGCCTAATCCTCGCATCAATTCCATGCGTTAACTGTTGAATACGTTCCTTCATGTCGATTTAATCAAAACTTAATGAAATGCACGCACACTGTAGGCGCACAAAATTTAGGGACTTAATTTGCTTTGTAGCAAATCTTTCGTCTAATCACCGTCATCCATTTTAGGTTATTGCTGATGCAATAAGAACGCTATGCGTTCTTGATTGCAGAGTGGGGTGACAACCATAGACAATGTTACCATGATGAGCATTAAATGATTCAAACATTTATATACAACAAATATTTGTAGCATCGTTATTATGTTAGCGTTAAATATATCGTCTTTCGCTCCAAATGGCACCATCACAGACTGACTCTGAATAGGGAAGCTCCACACTTCCATACGTATCAATTGTAATTAAATTGTAAGAATAATAAGAAATTGTAATAATAAGAAACAGATAATTAAACGCATATGCTCCTATCAATAAAAACATATAATCCTTTTCTTTCCTTTGTTCAAAAGAGGCAAAAGGCAAAGTTAAGTCAAGTGACATTAAACGTGAAATATATATATATATATATATATAATTGCTACAGTAAGAATAATAAGACCAAATGGCGATGATTGGCGATGTTGAATATCGTTAACGTGAACGACTGCAACTCTCATCAATGGTGGCAATGGACTGCTTCCACTATAGCGAGCCGTAGCAGCAAAGACTGCGACTCATGGAAGCAGTCATCGTTCGTCGATGCTTTTCGCTATCGACTTCAATTTCTTTATCTGTATTCCCTTCGTGGTCTCTCGCCGGCTTTTTGCTCTGTCTCGTTTGCTTCTGAACAAAATACGTTTCTGTAGCACAGAATACAGGTGCGGCTACAGTGCCCACACCAGGAACGCCACCGACACCGCTAACACTAACGCCATCGACATCGTGGCGGTGCTCGCCGTTAGTAAAGCCCGACCACGACATAGAGCAAGCCACTGCACTCACTCGCTCACTCATACAGACACAGCAGGCAACGGACAGAGAGCTCGACGGGAGTTCTGTTCAGCCCTTGTATATGGCCCGTAGAGTTCTTTTCTGGCTGTCTACTATATATACGTACACACACATTCACACACGCACACACATATATATATATATATATGTACATTCGAAAAAATCGACTGCCACTTTAGCCGCTTCTCACCTTGTGTCTCGATTACAACAAACACAAGCACACTGATATATATCTATATGTGTGTGTACATGCACTTGTGTCCTCCCACAAGAGGAGTAGGAACAACGACTAAAATATCGACAACGAGGATGGCAGAGAGGTTCTTAGCAGTGCACTCACTTTATTCCTCATGTTAGCTCAACGCAGCAATTGGTCCTTCAGAGCTGCTTCAACAGAAGGGCTCAAATATTGGTTTTTCAAAATTTTCTCTTAGGTTTTTCTTTTATCACGCTACTCTTCTTTCCTCCGTCGTTGTCATTTTTATTTCTTCAACTATTTTTATTGTGCCCCTTCCGCTGGTGTTGGCGCTGAAGAAAGAATTGAAGGTGACTACAACAACTGTCACCTACTAGTGCAGGTGACAGTTACCAAACTCAAAACGTCTTCCCCTATCTGTTATAATGATGATGATGATGATGATGATAGTTACTGTGCTTATAGTGATTTCTTGTTAGATGTTAGTTTATGTGGCACATATCACAGTGTGTGCAACGTTCCCCTAATCTTACAGAGATGTGGCAGTCTTTGGCATTGACGGCAGAGTCGTCAAAGCGTAATTTGACTGTAGCCCTTGGCTCAATTTTCCATTATCCTATTCTCGTTATCATCTGAACAAATATAATAGAAGCACATTATCATCCCCCAGTGATAGCAGAATCCTGATGTTTGACTTTCGAGTGCGTAACACAGCCGTGCACGGCAGACTGGATTAACGATCCAATTAATTTTTTTTATTGACACTATAAAGTTCACATTAGTTCACAGAAAGTCGAAATACAAACAGTCTTAACATACGGTCTCTATCAGACGTTCAGGCATACTCCAGACACGCACACACATACTACATGTAGATATCAGCAACAAACCCCAACGAACAGCGCTCTGTTCACATCGAACTGGCCATCTTCAATAATCGCAATAATACAGAGGCAATTTTGCATAGAAGCGTTTTATAGGCGGAATAAATAATCTCATCTACACAAAGCATTAACAATAATGTCGACAGAAAGCAACATTAATAAAATAGGGTTTATTTCATAAACTGTTGCTACGATTTTATAAAATTTGTAATCCATTTCAACATTCTCGGAGGAAGCTCTCCGAGATGTGTGATGATTAGTGAAATCGAAAAGAGGAACCGTCTGGCCAAATAAGCTCTAACGGTTGCACGGAGAAGTATAATTGTAGAGAATTTTATGTACAAGAATAAAGGGGTACACCAGCGGTTTTGCTCGTATATCCCGTTATGTGAATCTGGATAATATATTATAACATTAGAGCTTACTTACGTGTTGCAAAGCTTATTATATATGTTTTAACTTAATTAGCTAGAACACATTTTCTGCTCTTAGTGACCAGATAAATTTTATCTCAGGCAGTTGTAAAACGTATGTGAATGTTCATACTATCATCATTCTGTCTCGGTGTTTGCTGAACCTGTTCATGTTAATCTCTCATAATAACATCACCCGGGCTATATATATATAAATATATATATATATATATATATATATATATATATGCGAGGTGAAGCGCATGTTGCTGTTGAGAAGAGACAGCGGGTCGATCCGCCGTAGAAGAGTCCTCGATCATTTTATATCTTCAATATATTGGAAGTGTCTGAATGCTGTTTGCTTGATTGAACGACAGCTTGACACTCTAATCCCACGACAATCCCACGAAGGATGAGCGAATTCGCTGCAAAACGATGTGAGTGTCAATGATGATAAAGATGAGTGACAATTCGGTCATTTCGTTTCGATTCCACTGCAGGCGTCAGCATCGAAATCGATCGAGTACTTAAATCTATATGAACACACATATCAAAAAATATTTCTTAATACTAATAATACATTCTCGATTAAGCTTCGTCCCATTATCCCCTTTTGAATTTAGTGTACATTCTCCGATCAACCACGAACGTTCTGTAGGGTACTACTAGTGCATTGTTACGATGAGCAAGACGCCACTCCCTTTCAAATTAAGCTATAATCACATAAAAGGTACATCCGTATAGTACATTTATTGATATCTCTCAGTGGATATCCAAATAACCTCTAGAGATATGAAGATTGAATAAATATACTTTAAAAAATTAAGTTAAAATATCAAATGGAACTTGAAATAACTATCGAGTACAAATGATCGGGTCCGAAGTGACAAATCCGTACATTTATTCACTTTTATATGAATTGAAGCATGTTTCTGTATTTATTTTGCGTGCAAACCCATTCGGAAAGTGCAGGATAATAACCTCTCTCATCTCTGTAACAGCAAAATTTAAAATTCGTAACGACTCTCCACTTCGATTTAAATGAGATCATAAATAAATTGCAAATGAAATAAACTAAAAACAACACGCCTTAATGAGCTTCTGTACCAATGGATCCCTACGCGATGGATGATTAGAAAGCAACTAGCAATTACTGAACCAATTAGAAAAATTCGACCGAGTATCCGGATTGAAGCATTGAGATGCAGACGACTCTTAAAACAACATCGTGTTTTGGGCGTGGAACTGGTTGGAGCGAGGAAAAGTAATCAGCTTTCGTCTCCAAGCTTCAAACAATAAGTGCATTGTTTAGAAGCTCAGCAGAACATAGAATGATATGAAGAGAATAGACGAACATCAACAGCTATCGATCGATCGAGCTCTCTCTGTCTCTCTCTCTCTCATTCGCTTTAAGAACCCGAGAAAGAAACGGGGCGCTTATTAATAAACTAAGAAAGAAAGTCATGATTGTAAAAGGGGCGGGGCGGGGCGGTCAATGGGCGTCGCTTTCCACGTGGGCTCCTCTATACAAATAGAAAGCGTCTGTTCAAAACAGACATGGTTAATTATTACATCTAGGGCCAGCGAATGAGTAACTGTATTATATAAAATTTCAATCAAGGAGGACAATATTGAATTATATTCTCAGAAACGGACAACTATTTATTAATATGTTGAATTGAGCTGGGGTTCCTGTCCCAGGTATAATCCATAAAATGCCTTTTTACACCAGCAAGCTAAAAATAGTAATAAACAATGGTTTTTTATTTTCTCACAAGAGTGATGACTTTGTGTATCGTACGCTACACACCACGATTCGTTTTGCAAAGGCTGAAAGTTGTCAGAGCGAAGATTTCCGCTGGAGGTCCACTGTGTGGAGATGGAAATCCATTCGATTATATTAATAGTGGGAAGAATTGGACAAATAAAAAAAACTAGAAGATACACTAAGCCTCAGCTGGCGATTTATATATTATTATATTATTATTATGTGCAAATCGAATGTCTCGTCTTAATCGTCGATATGAAGGGATGTCTCGTCAAAAAATATTCGACGTGCGAATCAAATTTATTTAAGCTTGTTTCGAGCATAGCTTCTGGTTGGATTAGCTGAAGTCAACATAAATTGCAAGCCGTCCTCTTTGAATTTGGATGATCGACCGAGGACTGCCTAACTAATTTAGGCTTCAATAGGCTTTCACAATCTTTTTTGGAAATTATTGACACTTATCGTAGTCGTTAGCCCTACTCTAGTGGAAATTATGGATTCATAAATGTCTGATGAAGAAATTCGAAATCTTCCTTGATACCTCTTCGTTTATTTAATGGTTCAAACAGTGTCTACTTACGAAATACTATAACTTCCTATTAGTATTGAATGGCCACTTCACCTTTAGTTAAACAAAATTCCCCTGGGTTTTTTCATCAATATCGTCCAATTCGATCGCATCAGCCATAGTTTATTATAGCCATATTTTATTGCCATGGTAATAAAAAAAAATATGTATTAATTTCATAGAGAGAGAGAGTTTATTAATATAACCGCGGGGAATCTGGTTGACTCCTGAATGTCCTCAGTTTAATAATTGGCCTACTAATGGTGTCAGTTACAGTGACAATTACATGCAAATTGAGTGTCATTAATTTTCTAAGCATAAGCGTCCAATCTATGTATTCGCGGCATCTGTTACAAAGATTGTAGGTATTTAATATATAATAAAAAAAGAACTGCTGAAGAAAAACTTTGCCGTGCTGATTTCAGATCTTTGATTATTCTGATATTCCGAATTCAACTACACCGATCGTTGGCAGTTCTCCCGGAGGGGCGCCTGTAATTGTCGCTTCTTTAGGTGCTGCTACCCAAGTTGCAACTCAAGCTGCCGCTGCTGGTGTGGTTCAAGCAGAGCTCGTCACAACATCTCGAACGAGCCAGAGATGTCGCTCATGGCACGACTACGGGAGAGCTAACGAGAGCGACAAAATCCTCATACCAAAAATGTAAGTTATCTACTTTGGTTCACTTGATTATCTTCAAGAGATTCCGGACGTTTAAGATCATAATTTGCATTTAGCATAATAGGTAGAAATTAAAGATACATTAGGTTTTCAAAATATTGCCTAAAATGTTACAGTTGCCCGGTTATTATTGAAACTGTCAGATTAGTTGTCTGGTTTTAGGCCGCTTTATGCCTTCCATCAAAGCTCAACAACTGCGGTTATTGGTACAGGAAATCGATGCTTACTATATTAAACTTCTATTAGATTTCGCAACAGACGAAACTCAAAACGATTTTAAGTTCAACGAAACGTTGTCAGCTACACAATTATAATTAGAGATAGTTTTTCATTATGTGAAAATATGTCAGTAACCTTTGGCCTTAGCTCCTTGACATTTGTCACACGGCGTAAGCCACTGGGGTGTTTCTGTCTCAGAGAGGTGGCTACCCATAGTCGAGTACTTGACCACTCTCACCGGGTTCGAAACAACGACCGATATATTGAATTGGTAGTACTGAGGCCATTGAATCTACATCGATATCAGAGCTTGAAAGGCGACTTCATGGTACATTATTCACCAGTGTATGAATGTGTGGCCGAATCATTTATTCAATCCTCTGAATGTCAACCACGATATATTTGAGATAATGAAGGAGAAGTATGTGGTTGGCAAAGCGAAAGGATTTCTTTCTTCTTGAATGTGAAACCAGATCAAGCTCCAGGTGTCGCTAGAGCCTACCTAATGACAGTAATTTAATTAATATATTAAATCTTTGATCGAAATGCTTTTGTTTGCAATTTTACATACACGTTGTTTTTGAAATTCTTGCGTCTCATTCATTTGAACAGGTCGCTTAGTTAAGCAAAAATATTCAAAAACGGTATCATTAAATGTTTGGGTATGATGTAAATTTTAATATAATTTAATAGATGACTCGGATATTTTGCTGAAGAGAAAATTACTTGTTTCGTTTTATAGCACGGTGTTATAGGCATCCATGTTATACGCTCTGTAATACACAGAGGTAGCCAAGCGCCAGAACCCGAAACAGAGACAGTAGAAATATCAGAAGTGGTAGCAACTGCAGAAAACGACGAAGTAGAAAAAGGAGGCGGTGGTGGTGGTGACGAAAAATACGAAGAAGAAGAAGAAGATAGGAGGCAAAAAAACCGAATGGTTACAACAGTAGCAAGAGCCAGCAACGCCACTGGCAGCACAAGATGAAGAAAAAAAAAAGTTCAAGCAGGGTAATAGTAGTAGCGACATCAACAGCGAACAGCCACGGAGGCAGGCAGACAGGCAGGCGACGAAGAAGAAGAAGAAGAAGACGAGGAGGCCAAAATGAAAAGGGCAGAGACTCGGTAGCAAAGGCATCAGCATCACAAACACAACATCATTTGATTTTCAACATTTTCGAGCTGCTTTAGGAATCGCTAATATTCTCTACTGCAAATGGGTCCACCACCTCGAATGATGCTCATAGAGTATTTCGAGATTAATAAATGTCGTAAGGAGAGTGTCCAATATTACGGCAGTAAAGGGGTGGAACAAAATGTAGAGTTCCGATAGTTCTTTTTTTTTATCGAGAGAACGTTTCAGTGAAGCGGCGTCATAGCCATCATCCAGTGCAAGGGACTGACTTCGACACACGAGATATCGGCGTCCGTTTTGTGACATTTTTGCGGCTGTTTTATTCTTCGCTTTTCATCTTTGATTCAAAAATGCTTCGCATATAGAGCTAAAACTTTACGCTAAAATGTTCGCTTTGGTAGTCGGCACAGCAAGGGTGTCAACAGTAGTAGCAAGCCTGGCATAAAAAAAATATCTATGTATTAGGAATTCACATGAACGCGATGCATCCCTCATCATGTGAAAGAAAAAGATTATGGACCATGATGGGATGACATAGGATGGAACACCATGAACGAATATTAGCGTGTGTTCATATATATATATATATATATACATATGACGATTGTTGCGCTTGATCAACAGATTGGCCGCTTAAATAATTTGTATAATTTTCGAAATCTTGGTATTGCTTTCGATAGAGCACGATATGGGAAATATACCCGTTTTGTTAATTACTTGAAATACATTTTTTGCTCCAAGGTGGAATATATCAGCAAACTCTGGATTTTTTTCTTAAAACCCTCTTCACAGCTGTTACCAAAATTTTTGAGCTGGTCTACAAAAATAAGAAAAAACAATGGCAGACGGTGAAATTTCAAAATGTTTGTCATCTGACGTGTGTGCAGAAGACAAACATTTTGATCGTCGTTTGTGGCCGCACTCAAAAGAATCCGTAGAGTTTTTATAGTTTTCTATATCACCCGCATCGTCAGAAATTCACACAGCAGAAATTAGTTTGTAAAGAGACATTTGCGTATTTTGGATAATCTTGTGGCGGCATATTTGGCATAGTATAGATACTACGGTTAAAAAGTTATAAAGACGAAATAGATTAACTATAAGTCAGCTAAAATTCACAATAGAGATTCTGTATTTTTATATTTTGCATTATCTCTTAATTAGCCCGTCATTATCCCGTCGATTAAGTCGCATGACCATTGAAACAACAGGAAATTATTCCTCTAGGCTTTAGCAGTATAACAGTTAGTTTCAACAGGTCGCGGTTTGAGTTACCTGTCGTGGCCCCATTTGGTGTGGACGTGTGGATTATCATCCCGTCATTTTTCGTACTAGTGCCATCATCATACGGATAATAGCGAGTGATTGGAAACAGGACTGGGATCATTCAGTCGCATACGAAAGTCCATTGCAAAAAGCCAAAGATTGCTAGGTCAAACACCGTAAAATGGCATATTCCTTTTAGTAAAATGTGTTATTGTCTTGAGTAGAAACGTGGTACGGCAGTTACATATAATAGATAGAATAGAGTTAATAGAGAAGTAAATAATAATATATATGTATACATTTAATATGTATGTATACATCGTTTAGTTCTCTTGTTTGTATTTTACATAAATCGAAGGTATGGTTTTAGTTAATCCCAAAATGAATGTATGGGTAATTATGTTAGCCTGCGAAGGTAATGTATTTTTCATTAACAACATTAATGACCTTAATATCACAGCTCTTAGTTTGGCAATTGAGCCCTATGTCATAATATTATCTTATCTTTATGTTTATGTTTTTGATGATTTTACAGCCATTCAGAGGTTGGCTTTAAGTCATATCTGGAGTCTCCAATTTCAACGTCTGTTCGTAAGGAGGATGACCGCATCACCTATATCAACAAGGGTCAATTCTATGGCATCACCCTCGAGTATGTCCCAGACTCGGAAAGGCCTCTCAAGAATACGCCAGTCAAGAGCTTAATCATGTTGGTTTTCCGTGAAGAAAAAAGTGCTGAAGATGAAATCAAGGTGCGGATATCGATGAAAATAAACATCACTGACCTTTGTCTCTTTACAGAAGACGATGCTAATAAAAGTTATACTACTTCGAGTGTTTTCTCTCCCTGCTCTTCCTCACAGCTAAACTGATGCAAAAAAAGGTCTTGTTAACGCTTGGATGATCATATTACTATTTTCTAGATCTTTGTTAGCGACAGGTCCTTTTATTTTATTATTTTTATTTGTAGTTTATTTTTATTTATTATTAGTAACAAGTCATGTTCTGTTATTAACTCGTTTTTATTAGGCCTGGCAGTTCTGGCATTCGAGACAACACTCGACCAAGCAGCGCATTTTGGACGCAGACTCAAAGAACTCATCCGGGATAATCGGGGCGGTTGAGGAGATAACTCACAACGCGATTGCATTCTATTGGAATCCTCTGGAAGGACCTGCCAAGGTAATGGCATTGTACAATACATATACCTGACAGCTAAATAATAGGGCCGATTAAAATCTGAATAATTGGATTGACCTTTGAATATTTCTCTGTGTCGATGCGTTTCAAATATAACACCAGATTAATGTAGCAGTGCAGTGCTTGTCCACGGACTTCAGCAACCAAAAGGGTGTCAAAGGTCTCCCGCTACACATACAAGTTGACACATATGACGAATACTGCGAAGGAGCTCAACCAATAAATCGAGGCTACTCTCAGATAAAGGTGTTTTGCGACAAGGGTGCTGAACGCAAGACCCGTGATGAAGAAAGACGCTCCCAGAAGCGGAAACTCACAGCCACACAAAGTAGGTTGTCTATTATTGTTGTTTCGAAGCAGCTTATTGATCACTCTAATATATATATATATATCGAACGAATTATTTTACAGAATATACGTGTTGAAACTTCGAGCGCATTCCTATCCACAACACAGCATTTAACAAATATCTAATGGCTTATATATTTATTTGTTAAAATGTTATTGTCTTAATGAATAGATGGGCGAAAAAAAATTGAAGAGATGTATCACGCTTCATGTGAACGTACAGAGTTTTACTCGATGGCGGAGCTCGCAAAACCCGCTGTATTGTTTACCCCAAGTGAAAACACGGAAAAACTTATGCAGCAGCAGCAGCAACAACAGGCACAAGGAGCTCAAGGGAGTAACGCAGGGATCACGGAACTGAATTACTATACGAACGGAAACCTTGACGATCCCAACTCACAAGGGTGGGCCTTATATACAATTTTTATTTATTGACATACACATGTTCTACGTGTTGAATTTGATTGAAATCTAGCAGTTGAGGACTACAAGAGAACCAAAGATACACATAATTATTTATCACTTGAGCATTGAAATCACTTAGTAAATTACTCTTAAATGTTTAATTCATTCAAACATTTAACAAATCGTCGACCCTCTATTATCATCTATTATCCACCACCTTTCAGAATCGAAACATGCTCTCGGCCGGGTTCAACGAGCGATTCTCTTCATGATTGGTCGGGCATTTACACCCAAAATCGGTATGGTATAAATAATTCTGTTGGTTGCCATTGGCATGTTTGACATGTTTAGATACGGATGGTTCTAAAGTTCATAGTTGGGTATTGTTTTCCAATAACCTATTTGTGCACATAGTAGTAATTGTATACATTCGTGTTTGGTATCACTTTGAATATAGCAGTGACCGCGACGTTCTGACAAGCAACGAAGTAAGCTCCGGTGTTCCGCAATTGAAAAAGCTAAAAGTCTTCCCCTCGGATAGGGTGATGATCTACGTCCGACAGGATAAAGAAGAGGTTTTTCAGCCATTGCATATCATTCCGCCTAGCCTCAATGGACTCATCAAGGCTGTGCGTATCACTAATGACACTATTTACAAACCTAAGCTAAGTATATTGCTGTAAGGTTATGAGTGGCGCCTTTTTACATTCATTATGTATTTTAATGTGCAACATTGAAAATATATTCGTGTTTGATACATTGAGACGAGACACATTGAGGTCTTTCCTACCATCGGTGTCGTGCCATATAGAAAGTATGGTTTTCTTTCTTTCGATGCGGATAATTTCGAAGTCCGTTTGTGCTTGGCATTTTCTAGATTTATTTTAGCTTTCAGTGGGTTTGCTTGTTGGCGACCAGTATATCCAAGCACTTCTGATCGACTGTGTCACATTTTCTGGACACCAAATTATCCTACCGTGTCAATATCGTGGAATGGAGATATAGAAGGATCTTCACGTCGACGATGAGTAACCAATGACGTTCGTTCTACTAGTTACTCATCATCGTCACATAGATATTTTCCTTATTCAGGCTAGAGATTCTATTACCGTTAGGCCTCGCCTGTTCTATAAAATTTCTATTCTTGATCCTATCGAGATCTTACGGGGCGGATTTGAAAATGAGTTAAGTTAATCCTGCGTTTCATGGTTAATGTGGAAGATAGGATAGATAGGCTGGTTCTTCAAAGGATTTTTGATTTCATCTATTTAAATGTTCAGTTTATATTAATCCCATGATTGAGTTATAGTAATATAAAAGGTCACTAGGTCAATAACGGAACAGGAAATGCTTAGGAAGACTGAGACGTAGCCGAGAAAAAGACCTGTGGGAAGATACGGGGGTCGGATGAATCCGGAAGGCCCCGACCTGATGAATTCTGTCGTGGGATGTGGGCCATACCTATTCCTTAGGTTAGAACAATAATGAACAAAGCTCTAAAAACAAATGAGGACTGATCCATGGATTTACCGAAGGCTCAAGTCAGTGTATAAATTAACTACTTTTATGCGCAAAACACGTATTTAAGGTCTGGCAAAATTGGTATACTCTGAAAAGGTATCTGTTAACAAAAATTAACAAATGGACATGAATAAAAATTTCCGACCCGTGTACTTTCAGATTGAAATGAAGTACAAGGTTCCCGCTAATAAAATCAAGAGCCTATACAAACAGTGCAAAAAAGGGTAAGAACAATATTGTTATGATTACCTAAGTCAAACGGCTTAAAAAATATATTTATTATGGCTGTTTTGAAATGATTTAAAGGTCGTTGTGGAGGGAAAAATATGTATTTGTTAAGAATGAATACTTGAAATTACAAGGCCGAGATAATTGTTCCGGTGGCGTAATTCCGAATACTTTTACAATGAATTCACAAGCTCAGAAACTCTCCTAAAAGATGTGTCCTATTTGTGATTTATTCATATATCCTTCACAGTTGGTTAATTTAGGGTAACTATCTAACTTTGAAAGTATTCTATTCTATTGTATGATCAACAATTAGTGTGACCATCGAGATGGATGACAGCGTAGTAAAGCACTACTGCAATGAGGACACCTTCCAGATGAGCGTGCTGCTAAAGGACCCCGATGATGACAGTCTTCTAATAACTTTGTGTGAACTTTAAACATACCATTGCTGGAGTGATCCATTCATTGCCGTGGAATCATTGCTGCCACCTGACGGAACCGCTTTGCGGTTTGAAGATGTTTGTGTCACAGAACTCATATGACATGTTCTCATACGACAAGCGATCGTTTTTGGGATGTGCAGTATGTGGTAACTACATCAATTGTCGTCGTTATCTAACCGACTGATAAATCGATACTCTGACTCTGTCTGTATTAATTGACATGACGAGTTTAAGATTATATGGACGTGTATTACTTGTCGATGAACAGATCTAAATAGATACAACAATTGTAATCGACGGAACTGTGAAATGTGGATGGGACCAAGAGGGGAGAGATAAATGGTGGTGACAAAACATGACTGAGAGATGATGGAGTGAGATATAAGGAGAAGATATAAAAAAGGTTATTTTTGTGTGAGAAGAAGGAGTTTATTCTCATATATTTTCATACACATTTTTCAATATATATATATATACATATATATATATATTTCTATGTTATCACAGAAAATGATTTCCGAGAACAAATAATTTTTACCAAATCGCCACCAACTGGTTGCGAAGTTGTTAAATGGCCTCTGGGCCGCAAGTCAAGAGAGTGCCAAGTAGGGCATCTGGTCCTCTCTGGCGGCTTCCTGTAGATATTATAACACGCAGACATACATATATATATATATATAGTGTATCATCACTGAATGATTAAATTGTGTATCTCTCGTTATTCTAGCAAAAGGAGACAACATGGTATCTGCGTACCTAGAGTGTGCTGAAAACATAACAATAACAAATGTAAGCAATCACCAATCACAATGGACCTGTTACTTCTAGTACCTACACCGATTGTATTAGTGAGGTTACAATAAGTTAACAGCAATTGTCAGTAATGACCAGGAGGTACACCTTATTATTTTATTTTACATTCATAGTGCTGATACAGTAATATTGATCTATTTTTATTTTACATTCATAGTGCTGATACAGAGAATGATTGATTGATATCACGAACGTGTTTAAAGAATCACCGAATGACGAGAGTTCAGCCTTGATCGAAATCGATCCAGTGCAGCATTTATAGTTAATGCCGAATGGTCGCTCCATTCTCAGAATGAACTACAGTCACTGGAATTTTTTATGGATCAAATTGATACGTTTATGCCATTTGTAATACAAGTTCAATGTAAATTGAAGTAACAGGCACCTATACTTTCTCTATACTCAGCCGATTGAGGTCGGCCCGTACGAAACCCTTTGTGAATTTTAACTTAACGTGAAACCCTGGCTATCATGAGACGGACTGACTACTGTTATGTGCCAAATGAGTCAAAGCTACTCCAAGCTGCTTAGCTAACTGTTAACGATGTGTAGAGTCTCATATCTTTTATTTTCGGTCCTAAAGAACATTTTTTTTTCTTGGTTTCATTGGAGGTAACCCTAGAAACAGAAAAGCGTAGAAGTACATATGTGAGTGCGAGAACGACAGTATTGAACAGGAACCATTATTTCAAGAATGTTGACAAGACAGACAGTGCACTCTTACCGAGCGGTTACCACAAGGACCGGCCATAAAAGCCTTAATTGACCCTCACCCCATAGAAGGCTCACTTCAATATGGGTCTAAACGAAGTCAAGTTTGTCCTGTCAAAAGAACAACGTGTGAGGATGTCTGACGCATCTACTTTTGAGCAAACACTCCCGAACATTTTGATCTCTGTTTTTGATACTTGATACTCTACTTTAATGAATAATATAAATATATGGGTGTATATGTTCGGTGATAGACCCGTAAGGTATCATAATACTATAACAGAAATATTAAGTTTGTGCTTTATGTGTCTATGCTGGAGTGATCAATTGCACGGTCACCACCCTGCTGCCATCCTGTTTTCAACTGCCTCGATAGATCATATCATAATTGGCTCACTGTCCAAGTCCAACAGTTGATTATGTTGCTTATAATACCCATTGATGGAAGTGTGGATTGTCAAATTTCATACTTATAATAGTACATCTACTGAGTGTAATCAGTCACCTCTCCGATGGGCAAAAATGTTTATTCTAAAAAATTGGCTAGAAGGGGGTGCATCGTATATTAGAAGTTTTATACGTGTTTTGATCTGACTGACTAACAAATGGGCTACCCATTTCAATCGATATATTCTGTAATTCTCTGGCATTACAAAATGCAAAGCCTTTACCTTAATCGATATAGTTTAATAATGCCAGAGAACTTTAATGTCACATTTTGTAGTCTATAACAAAAAGTATTGAATAAAGTTTACGTTTTTCATATGTAACTTTTCGTTGTATTCATTGATTAATATGTGTCGCAGGGTTGTTTGACGTTGGACACTCATGCTATCAGATCTAACAGCAAATACCTATTTCACACAGTGAGGTACACTTTTATTGATGCTTCGCAAGACCTTTTCTAGCACTATAAAGAAAATAAACCAAATGATGATGATGATGCTGATTATTATTATTATTATCTCTTTCATTGCCTTCGCTTAAAATTAACATGATGTATATTACATCTATAGTAAATCATCATATTCGTCCCCATCTTAGCTTAGAGAACTTAAGTATGTATATAGCAGTTCCGTCAATAAACATTTGTTTGAATTTGAATCTATTTTTCTTCTACGGGCCTTAATTACGGGGTTAATCTTTTTCCCTGCACATCGAGAGCTCTAGTTTCTCTAGCAGCAGCTCTGGTAGAGCTCTACTACAACGCCACTGACAGAAAAAGTTAACTATTTTCACCCACTTCATGAGTCTAACTATTATATCAACCAATGTATATTTGTATCCTTAATTAGTACTCATGTGCGCCGACTACCTGCTCCTCTTCTCTGGCAACAGGCGAAGAGATAGCAACTCTCGATAGAAACGCAGATAGAAATTCTCGATCTCCAGATAAATACGAACAAGACTATGGTCATGCAATTCCGTCGCGGGAGCCGTCTCGCTAAAGAAGACTACTTCATGCTATACAAATCGCGGATAACCCTCACAAACCGATTTGGCTACATTGGACTCACACTGCTAACGGTCACGCCTTCGGCGACAACATTCGGGAACCGGTCGAAAAGTGCTTGAAGGGAGCCGACAGATCAAGTGTCCCCACAATGTATCACTTCGAACGGCGCCCTTCCTGTTCGACATGAAGGTTGAGCCAATGGCCTCCAACGATATTCGACTCATTTGGAACGACCTTAAAGAGTCCGACCTCGCGACGCTCGACAGAACGAAATCTAGCTATCTGAAGAGGGTGCTTTATCTACCGGCACACGCCAGCTGCACCAAAACGCATCTAATGACAGCCACGCCTAGATTCGCTTTCACCTATTCGAGGCAGAAGCATACCGGACACACGTGGGAGGTTACCGCAGAAAGATCTCTGACCTATAAGCGGGCTTCTACCAATCAACAGCGATGACATCAGTATAATCATGTATAAATTGATAAATCCATCTCATTGCCCTAACTGTAAAGACTCTCATAGTGCGGGATCCTCAGAATGCCCAAGGTATACTTATCTTCGAGAGTGTAACAGAATTCTCCTGGAAGCCAGAGTTTTGGAACAGATTAAAGTACCGTAGCCCGTGGCATCGAGTTCTTGAAACATAACGCCTTCACAGATTCAACACAATACAAGTTTGGTTTACTAACGAACTTGTAGTTTTTTACAATGCTCAAGTTCGCGTTAGCATAATAGTGAGATAAAAAAAGTATGGGAATGTACAATACAATTTACAGCCACCAGTGGGTATCATTACTCATATATTTTTTACAAGATTATTCACATTGTATCAAAGTCACCCTTGAAATAACGTTGCTAATAAACGGTCCTATGCAGCTGCACTTCAAAACTCGGCACGTTGAAAAACATGGGACTGCAGTTCTAATGGTACGTCTTCCTGAACCTAAGCGAGTCCAAAATCCAAAAAAAGCAATTGATATCTCGTCAAATATATCGATCTCACAACAAATTTTCCTTTAAGACTAATAAATTATGCAATGAGTAAGAAGTCTTAAATCATAACACACTAGTCTATGATTCGTTATAGTTGTTATCAACCCCGGCATTGCTACAACCCTACGCTCACTCTATGACGTAGAGACACTGCTGTTACCTCTTAGTCATATGCTTGCCGTTCTTAAATTTACCACCTCTAAATGAGCACTTCACATTGTTGCTAATTGTTTATGCGTAGAGAACATCCAGTTCACATCGCACCACGTAACCCCGAATTACGGAATATAATATTATTCCTCTCCATCCATAAGTCACTGAAAATACTGCCCAAGAATTTGAATTGTTTACGAACTATTCGCATATTGAGAATCGTCCTCAAGTCTATACGTGTGGTAGTTTTTGAAACGTTAACGGATACACCCCTTATAGTAGAATCGAAAGAGAATTCTCTGTTCGGCTTTTGGTCTTATGGCTTTTGCTCATATTATGCTACAAATGCCTATCGCAACAAAATGGTGTATCACTCCCTCGAAGTATTCGATCTAATCATTTTGTGAAGGCAGACGCTTAACTTGCCGAATCTCATCGAGTAAACCTTATTCTCCCAAACAATTATCGCGGTGCTCCATGGCAGCATGCAATGCTGATCAACTTTGATACAACCGGCGCAGCTCGTATTCTCTGCTCTACAGATACGTTTGCCACAGGAGAAGCTGTTTACACCGCCTTGCAACCACAACATCTGGCTGCTCAGTCTTTCCTTCGCAGCAGGTCCGGATGATCTATTATATGTCCTCGTCACCCTAGGGATTAATTATCAGATGCCTTTGGTCACGTTGCGGCAAATATAGAAACTGCGCTGGCAGCAGTTATTGATATTATAAGATTGGGTTCCGTACCACCTGAAGTTACACCTATCTAAAATGATGTCCGCCTCTTTGCCCTCGCTCCAGAAACTAGCACCTGAAGCACTTTGTATCAACCAGATATGAGATTGATGCGGAAGTTAACTTACTTGACAATATACAGTTAGAAGATCTAAGGATTCAACGCAAATTAATGCAGCTTTTCATTAATCCGTTTAACAGTCCCTCCTTGGTCAGGCTTCAAGCGATGTTGAACGAGCCAGGCCGAAGGCCCTCAGCAGGCTTTAGGGGGGAGCATATCTGAATGCTGTTACCTCTTCCCATATGGGAACTTTACTTGACAATCAATGTACCCGTCTTGTAGTAGGTTTTCGTTTGGGAAGTGATATAGTTTCCCCACATTGCTGTTGCTGCGGAGAACCAGTTGATTCTCTTGGTCGTTATGGACTTCCTTGTATAAAAAGTACAGGTCGTGGCCTGAGAGACTCTTTCACAAACGAGACTTTGGCCAGAACTCTTTGCTCCATGTCGATTCCTTGCATTCGTGAATTTCACGCTCTATGGGAAGCGTCCTGATGTCCTTTATCCCCTTTTCTAGAGGTAAAATTCTGGTTTGGGATTGCAGTGTGGCTGACATCTTAGGACCTTCATATGTCAGTCTCAGAGCAACACAGCTTGGCCACGCAGCCAATAGACCCGAACAAGTCCAGAATAGAAAATAAGCCTCAGTAATAATATAGACCTGTGGCCTTTGAAAGATGGGGAGGACCATTGATACAACCATTAAACTTTCTATAGATATTTTGGGCAAGGGTATCGTCCGCTACAGCAGAACCAAGTGAAACTGAATTTTTAAGGCAAATATTATATTTTCTTTAGATATCCAAAGTGTATTTTAAGTTGAGTGAGTACACCTGTCGCCAAAGTTTATAATTAAATAAAACGTAATAACGATTTATGTAATATAAATTATTGCAGACGACAGACCTGACCTTTGTGAGAGGACACATTTCAATGTTAGAGAAGTTCACGTTTATGTGTACCCTCTGGCATTCATCTAATTTGCGAGTTGCGAGAATCCATGTTTCTAGATGGACGCACACCTACTCCAGAAGTACTCGCTTTAGCGCCTAGAGATATTGTTGTTGTTGGTGGTGCCTGTTGTTGTTCCGGCATATAATGGTGCCTGGTTCAAGATGTGACCAGTAACAGCGAGCAGATCTCGTCCTATGCTCGACTAGATTATCCAACACGTGAATCGAAATTAGACTCGTA
Organism: Stratiolaelaps scimitus; assembly: GCA_019614645.1. NCBI lineage: Eukaryota > Metazoa > Arthropoda > Arachnida > Mesostigmata > Laelapidae > Stratiolaelaps > Stratiolaelaps scimitus. Next base: position 1,227,751 of record JABWDB010000059.1, on the reverse strand, counting down.
GACAAGTTCTGACTACACTCCCCTGGCGAATAGCCTTGTTCTTAATTTAGTGCCACAAAATACGGCGCGGCGGTTAACACCTCGGTGAATGGCTCGCCTCACAGAAGCTGAGGCACACTGCCGGTCCACCTCGGTATAGCCAGTGCTCTCCGCTTGGCTGACATTTGCTACGCAGCCTCGTTCACGTCGATCGCCGATATGGTAACATACAGTTCTCTCTTACTTCTCCGCTTCCCATGAGATGCCCTTGATCAAACTGATATCCGAGCCCGGGTCCCTGTGGACAAGCAGCGCCGGCAGCGGGTACAGTCTGTTATCCTCCACAAGGGGCTGCGGTACTCCCTGGCCTCAGAGCCACATTCCGCTGACAAAGTTCGCCTCCGTGAGGTCGACTGGCGTGGATCCACGCCCTCCCCTCCTCGTCCCTTGGCACTGCTCTCGACTACCTCTATCCCCGGTTCTGTGTGGGCCTCCGCCTGAAGCACCTGTGGTTGCGGCCCACAGCTGCGACCATTGCGGATGCCCCACAGCGACGACTCATGGAGCTCTCCGCTCTGCCGGTATTCCTTGTGTAAGGGAGCCGCATGGTCTCGACTCTGTGTATGGGGCCGCCCTGACGGTCTGACCCTCATCCCTTCCACCGAGGCCAGCAGCTCGTTTGGGACGGCACGATGGTTGATACTCTAGCACCCTCTTTTTTTCCTTATGGGGGGTTTCGGAAACGCGTAATGCACATGCGTGACAGAACAGCCTCTTGCCACCTAGTGTGAGGCTCTTAAGCTCACTAAAACCCGTTTTCCCACCCACCCCTAGTTGGTTTGGAACGACGTAAGCAATACTTCAAACCAACGGGTGCTGAAGCTCTAATCTCCCGTCACCCCATTCTCCAGGGGTGCGCCATCAGCCTCGGTGCTATCAGTGGCTGTCTCTCCCCTTATCCCTCCCCTTTGTGATCCGGGTACCGAATTGTGGCTCTCTCCCCCATTGTCAACGCCGAAGCTAGCCCGTCGAACCTTTTCGAGCTCCTCCTTGGCCCTCATGATGTCGCCAAACCAGCCGGTGACCTCTTAACACGCGACGCAGGAAGTCACCATATGACTCACCATATGCCCAATCGTCGTGCCTCTGATCGCAGTAGGGCGCCTGCTCCTCGGTTCTGCCAGCGCTGTGCATTCGAGAAGGGTGTGTTCGACCCCGTCGGTCCTGCCGCTGTCGCAGAGAACGCATGTGTCCATGTGCGCTTTGCCGATCTAGACCATATAGGTCTGGAGCTGGCCATGTCCGGTCAGTATCTGCGCTGTCCATTAGGTCATCTCCCCACCTGGACGCTGCGTGACATATAAGAGAGCTTAAGCATTGTAAAATTGCAGCTCCTTTAATAAACCAATAAAACCTTTACCTTTACCTTACCTTACCCGGCCGGTCGTACCAGTCTCACAACACAGGGATAAGCTCCTTGGTCCATCGGCCTCTCCCGTTGTCGGGCTGTCTCCACTCCATCCTACTCCACTCATCCTGCCACTTTTGCAGTGTTGTCCTGCGAGCCTCCGTGAGATCTAGATCGCCGTCCATAAATCGCTCTCTACGCTCCCCAGAAAGGAGGTTCCACGGGGGGACGCTAGCCAGGACCAGCAGGGCCTCAGTTGACACCGTGCGATAGGCCCGGGCAACCCTAATCGCCAGGACTCGCTGAGTTGACCTCAAAGCCCTCGTGTTGGCGCCTAACCTTAGTGCCACCCCACCCCAGACCGGGGCGGCGTAGAGAGCCATTGACTCCGCGACAACCGCCATCAGTCGGCGTTTCTCCTCGGACGTACCTCCTACCCTAGCTAGAATCACAGCCAGATTGGCCGATACGCGCGCCACTTTTTTTGTGACCAGGGCGATGTGAGGCCGACCAGAAAGGCCCTGGTCTAGTTGGACTCCTAGATATCTAGCATCCCTTTTGACCCGTATAGGGTGGTCCTCTAAATGGAGCACCAAGTCTCCCACTCTCTTCCTTCCTGTCAGGAAGACCGCCTCAGTCTTCGCCGGCGCGAGGTTCAGGTGGTGGTCTGCCATCCACTCCGCCACTCTGGCTAATGCTTCCTCGACGGCCCCCTTTAGGGTCTCTACATTCTTGGCCCGAGCAACGAGAGCAAGGTCGTCCGCGTACGCGAGCCACTCGACTCCTTCGGGTAGCACGACCTCCAAGACCCGGTCACAGGTCAGGTTCCAGAGTGTTGGGCCCAGAATAGACCCCTGCGGGACGCCTGCATGTACCGTGAACGCGTGGCCCTGAGCTTCAACGAGTCTTTCCGATAGGTAGGAGGAGACGACCCTCCTGATATCAGCAGAGAAACCTTTCCTTTCCAGCGCGGCCATTACCTCCCTCCAACTGACCGTGTTGAACGCGTTCTTCACGTCCAGCATTACGACCAGGACGAGCTTTCTTGTGCTCTTTGAGGCCAGGACCTCCCTCGCTGCGGTCTGCAGCACCTGCTTCAACGGCCCGAACGTGGATCTCCCCTTCCGAAATCCGTGCTGTCTGTCCGAGAGTGCGCCCAACCGCTCGATTTCTTTCTTAATCCGCTCATGCAAAATATGCTCGTAGAGCTTCCCCGCGGAGTTAAGTAGGCATATGGGCCTTTTAGAGTCCCCCCCGGTTTAGGAATTAACACCAAGTGGGCTCGTTTCCAGATGCTGGGGAATTCGCCTAGCCTGATCAACCCTCTAAACATTTTTCTTACCTGCGTGGACCGTCTCGCAACGAACATTCGTACTATTTCGGCCGGTATGCCGTCGAGGCCGGCTGCTTTCCCCGTCGCCAGCCGCTCCCTGGCTGCTGCCAGCTCATCGCTTGTCACCCCTACGACCTCGACCCCTTCCGCTAGGTCGATTCGGTTAGCTCCTCGCCACTCCTGAACCGGGAAGAGGCTCCTCGCGACCTCCTCCAGGTCCTCGTTGGGGATTTCCGGGGCCGCTCTCTTGAACTTGTTACGGACGATCTGATAAGGTGCTCCCCACGTGTCGCCCTCAACCGAGTCTATAAGCTCCTTCCAGGCTTTTCGTTTGGCCTTCTTGATGAGCCTCTGCAGTTCCTTCCTTGCCGTCCTGAACTCCTGCAACGATTTGTGTAGAATCATTGCACTCGCCTGTGTATCGGCGTTGCTCGTAACCCTTCTGCCCCTTGTGATTTTTCTCCGAGTTCTGTTACACACCCTCCTGGCCTCCGCTATCTCCTCGTTTCACCAGTACATGGGTTTCCTGTTGGTAGCCCCGCTCCTCCATCCTGTACCCGGCTTCGACGCTGCCTTACAGCTTTCCTCCAGGATGAACTGCATGCGTTCCGGGGTGAGCTCCTCGTCTTGATCGTCGTTGTCATCGTCCTCTTCTTCTTCGTTATTCCCGTGGTCCCTTCGGGGATACAGTTCGTTGAACTTCTGTATCAGTATGGTCTTGCTGATCTTCCTCATCTACCATTGCTTCCGGCGGCCTTGTCCTTGAGGAGTCGACGTGTCGTTGCCGTCACCTTCTATTATTTTAAATGTGATCGGTCTGTGATCACTCAACAGCTCGTCCTCTTCCACCCTCGATTCACGAATGCGGGCCCTTCCCCCCTCATCCACCGCCGTGATGTCGATCTGACTCATCTGATCTCCCCTGCAAAAAGTGGGCTCTTTGCCCTCGTTACAGACTACCAGCCCCTCCTGGCTGAACCACTCCTCCAGTATGTGACCTCTAGAGTCCGTCCGGGCAGAGCCTTGGGCTCTGCCCGTTGAAGTCGCCACCGACTACGACTAGGTCACCGCTTCCTCGTCTGGCTCTTGTCGCCCGCCTGAGCTCTTCTAAGAATGCTAAAAACTTAATTTCGCTTTTGTTAGGGGAGAAGTAACAACTAAAAAGGCTAACCTTGCCATTAACCGTTATCCTCTAGCACCCTCTTATGTCGACCACTGTGCCATCACCCCGGGTTACGCGGTTTCCCGTGCGGAACGGACCAAGCTATGGAAGAACGCCACCCACCAGACAACTCACCTCTTTCCCCTCATTCATATTCGGGTTGCCTTCTAAACCCTAGGCAGTCCAATTTCGTCAAAGGAGTGCACCACATACGCGCCACCGGGGACAAGCGCACAGGATCCTTCCTTCTGTAGCGCCTTTCCTTCACCTCCCTCGGGACCATGACGGCCTTAGCCTGACACTCTGTCCACAACTGCTTCTATAATCATTGCTGACTGTTGTTTTCATACATATTATTTTTTTAATGTTTCAAAATACTTCTCTTCAAACTATAGGTTATGTTTCAGGTTCCCTGTAATAATAATTTAGTTGAACATAAGCTGATTATTTAATGTTCGTGTTTATTTAGCAATACAGGAGTTTTCAGGTTATCCCAGTGGATCTTTAAGATTGGGGAAAAATGGGATTTCTAGTCCGTCCACATGATATGACTCAGTTATTTGATCTATACAAAACATATGAAAATAAAAGTTCTGGGAAACCGTAATAGAGAAATAAACTAGTTATTTCATCTACATGAGCTTCGAGTTAATGAGTGACGTCCGGGTCAATGTAAAAAATATTAATTATCTCTATCAATTTTTCCCGGCAATTGAACTTTAGTTGTTAAAAAACCCAGACTCCTGAGCATCTATTTCTGAGCGTTTGATTACATTCATTTCCAAGTCAAACGTGTTGAAAATTAGGATCTGTCCGATATAGCCCTTGCCCCATCTATGAGTTCCGCTAGCTACTTGATTCGGCTATTCTAAATATATTAGGTGGCTGTATACGTTTTGGCGTTTTTATTTTCACAAGAAGGACACGCGTACCACATACTTTTGACTATTAATTTATTTGTTCAATATTTTCCAGAATTTTCTACGACCTTCTCCCAAATCTCAACCAATTGGCACATTCTTTCACATTGTTCTTAATTTTTTTCAACTTACTCTTCAATTTATGTCTTCTTTCCAAAATTAGTTTGATTTCGTGGCTAAAACCTGTCGTGCCATATTTTGAGGTCATCTTCATAGGCGAAACTGGTGCCTTGTAAGTTATTAGCGAAGAAACAGACAAGGTGATGATCGGTTGGCGCAAGGTCTGTGAAGCCTTCGCGAAGAGGAAAGTGCTGCGTACACCAGCTGCTGTTATGCTGCACTTGTAGAGGAAGGATAGAGCTTTCGAAAGTAGATGTAAACAAAGAGTGGCCACAAGGTATGAGAGGGAAGCGACAAAAAAAACTGCCAAAACTAATACACCAACCTAATATAAAACATTAATCATGCTCCATTAAATACCATGATTTCATCAGGACTTCATTAAGGTCTGTAGTCTACTTTAGAAGCGCAAAAATTACTATGCAATTTGTAAATAGTAACTGTGCACTCATTGATTGTCTAAAGTCTATTATAGCAGAAATATCAATTCATACGTGGTTCCGTTAGAGACAAATTAACGAGTAAACAGGCGGCAAATTGAATAGATCTATGTAGTAATAGTGTAGGGTACAACGACACCAGCACCAGAATGTTGTTATTATTGCCAATGCTGCAAATGGTGATAATGATGATGATGGTACTGTACACCATGCCTTCCATCAAACGATAGTATTATTATAGTAAGCAGAGTAGAATAGAAGAATGTCTAAGCTTAGCTCTCAGCTAGGCAGGGACATGGTGTGCAGAGGAACAGCGTCACCCTCTTAGTGAAATCTTTTCAGACTGCATCGCTGGTCGCTTCGTTCAACCGGTGTCTCACTGTTCAAACTGCCTACAGTCACAGGCTATTTTTAGCAGTTGGAAAAGATTCAACCAACGACTCGCGCACGCGCGGCCGCTCAACACTATATGCTGTTGTTGTTGCTGTAGCTGCTGTTGCTGCTAGAGTCTACGCCAATAGCGGTTATGTTGGTGGTAGCGAATGCCTGTTGATGTTAGTTGGCTGAAGCTGCAGCATTCACCAATACGCGCAACTCCTTAGGGCGGCAGCGTGTCAACCACCATATCGTACACCTCTTTTTCGCGGTCGTTTGCCAAGGAGCTTGTGAACTGCATCAAATCGAGTACGGAAGTGCTTCCATGACTACCTTGTGAATCTACTGTGCATATTGGATCAACTGAATTTACTACAAGATAACAACTGGAAGAATGGATCTTATTAAGAAAATTCTCTATACTGTCACCTACCCTCTGTGGTACATATTAGCTCTAATGATCGGAAAACAAGACAGCCCGCCTGCCATCGAGGGATCCCATAAAGCAGATGTAAGTGATACTATTTTTCTATCTATCTTCGACTATTAAAAGTTCTAACTTCCTTAAGGCATATAAATAAAAACAACTATATATTACATAACAATAGCTTTCTAGAAATTGTCGCCCAGATTCAGCATGGCAAGCCGTGAAGTTCAATGAAGAAAATATAAGAAGTAAATCTGCAAAATGTAACACGGCTATCTCATTCTAGACTAAACCATGTGCTAAGAGCTCGAATACTTCTCTGAAATGCTTTGAATCACATTTTCACATTGTATTTAGCGTAGTCTGTGATTTTCTGCGATAAGCACAGGAGGGGACAAACATAGTAATAAAGTTCTTTTCCAACATGATAGAACGATATGGTAATGTCATCTTTGTTTATTCGGAGATTAGGTGTATGCACACGTTCCGTTTGTTACTAAACTACGCAATAGGAAATCAACATACACAAATGTGACTATGAACTTCTATAACGTTAGGGACAATGAGAGTTGTTATTCTAGTATATAACTGCTAGCGCACGTGTTGTGTTGAGACGTTGAAATAGCTATTGATTGTGAGCGGAGGACTCTGATTAAAGTTTCCAGGTGAGACTGTGGGCTCTAGATGACCCAAAGTCAGTTTCCATGTATACCTGCTCACTTATTCATTTCATTTTCGTGATTTCTTTTGAGCCCCTTTCTACATATAGATTAAACCCGTCTTTACATTAAACCACAGCATGTGCGTCTCTAATGAAGTAGTTGAAGAATGTAAATGTGAATGTATTGTTTTGTGAATACCAGCCCTCTGGGAGCGACATTAAATTGGCTCCTCTGGAGAAATTCGACCCTGTGGAATGGGAGCGAAGTGCAAGAGCTATCCACGCGCAGACAGACGAGCGCGTAGGCGAGATTGCCCAGCAGGCCAGTGCCGAAATTTCAAAGGTAACGATCAATCTTATCATTGGAGTGTATACTATCCGTTGCGTTCAAGAATATATTTATTTTTTGGTTGGTGTTCTTGCCAATTATTCTACAATTCCTTTCACTTATTCCTTCAGAGAGCTGTTGTCCATTCTCTTTTGATGTGCGAGAACAAACTATAGGCTTAAATGGCAAGTACTTCTTAAAGTTAAATCGTCTACCCACTAATTTGCTTTGACCTATTTAGGATCACAGATATGCACTTTAAGTACCACACTAATTTCCAATAATAAATATTATAGCATAATATATTGTATCTCATCTACAGTTGAAGGAAAATACTGAGGCCGTGGCTGAGAAAGTATGCGAGTCTGTCAAGGCCTTTGGAGAGGATCTGGCTCCAGCCGAATTCATTGATGCCGATGTAAGTTTTACGTTTTTCAGAAATAAACGATAAATAATCCAGTATGCTTTTCTAGCGACACCCTTATCTGAAGGCTTTTTTTCGATGGCGACTGGCTCCCAGTATTTTCCCATCGTATTATTATTATTTATTATATACGGTTGACTTATTCAAATGATGTACAAAAATTCCTATGGTGACTGTTTAATACTGGTTGAATCTCTTTTATTCTCCGGCAAGAGGTATGATATCATTACAATTCAACATAATCCTACAAGGTGCACAGGTACCCAAGGGGTTTCTAATTATTTCAAAACCCTTGGCGCGTTTATATGGTATTCGCCAGTGAACTGTTTCATATCCGCAACTCTTTGTCATTCCCCCACAGACATCAATTTAATGGACGACAAATTCAATTCAACTGGCGACAATTCAATCTTGCGCCCCCGCACCTGTACTCAACTCTCTGTATAGATCTTCGCCGCATTTCTGATAGAGCTTAAAATCTCCTATTCGTGATGGGTGTCATACTTTTCATCAGTGCTCGGTACTGATACTAGCAGTGGCACAACATGGGACTCGTACCGATTAGAATAATCAGGATCTAGTTAAATATTAGCGCGAATATCTATTCGGCTATGATCGATGTGTTTTACTTTGTCTATGAGTGACCTTACTTTCCTTGTGCCTTGTAGACAACCGGTTTTCACAGACGCGCGACTTGAAAACGCATCCTTAACTTTGACGGAGAAGACTCAGATGTCGAAATAATACTGACATCTCTTCAGGAGATAGGCTGTGTCTGCTTCGAATCGAATTCATTGAGCTCGACAAAGGTGGCCCCGACAGGTCCTCATAGTAATACCTAAAGGTTAAGAGCTGAGGCCTGTCAGATAGGGGAACAGCTGAGGGTCAGCTTGAAAAAACAGTAGAATTCTTTGAGCTGTTTATAAACGACAAATTCCCACATGTCAATATCACTGACCTGTCGCACGCTGATGAAATCAGTACGGCAAAAAGTTCTGGTGTCAACGTGCTGGTGGAGTAACTCAGACAATTCCCATAGTAACTCTGTCTTATCATGATTGGCCTACACTTTTCTACCATCTTCTAGTATTAGTACTTTCATATTAGCTCGTGTCTTGAGGCACTTTGAGATGTACTCATGGAACTTTGACAGGTCGGTTGAGTTCGCTATAGTTTGCTCCGGTAGGCACCTTAGGCGTATTATAACGTAACTAAGTTCTCGTTGTATTTTGCGCTGCTTTTCGGTCTGCATGGAGATTTACAGTCAACTGTACAGACATTCAATGTAAGCAGAAATACAACAGGGCGTCGATATTTGCGATATGGAACCATGGTTCCGACAGGTTCATTTATGATACTATGTCACGTATCGTACGACTCAGTGTCCCCGTCCATTGCCAAAAGTTGATCTTCAATTCCGTCATAGTCAGCCTTTTCAAAGTCGAGGCCGTTCGGCTCTCTAGTTACAACAGGTGCATTTGTTATTTTAAATCCTACGCCTAGATGATCAAGATTAAACCGGTGGGTGCAAACCGCCGGATTCATCACCGGACACGTCCATCAGTCAACCACTAGTTGGACGCGCCCAGCAGTTTTCTATCTGATCTCAACTGTTCTCAACGGTGAATTCAAGAAACGGATTTTCTTCTGACGTGCAGCGCTCACTGCATTTTTCATTTTGCCGCCCTATTCGTGGACAGTTCATGTCACCTACTACTGTCAGAGATTTCTGTGTCGCATAATTCGTCCAAGTTTTTCTTTGAGGCTTGCATTTATTCTTGATTTCTTTCTGCACTTCAGGAATGTACACTATAACAGGTTTATTCACTTTCATTTGACGTTTAGGAATCAAATGCACACACAGAGGTCCTACTGCTCTATTTGGGATCTCCATTTGAACACAGCGGACGGATTTTCTCATAAGTATTATTAAGTAATAGGAGTCCGCCTATTCTTGTTCCAGTTTTTTTCGGAAAACTATGATAGGTAGACTCCTCGTTTTAGCAGTTCTGCCTCTGTGACATTGTCTCACATTGAACTAGATTTCCACTATAGTACATCCGGCACATTATTTTAGGCGTATGAGTGGAGTTGATCACAGCTCCCGTCTTAGTCAATGATTGTGTATTTTAGTGGAAGCATTTAAGGTTCAACATGGTCGCTAACGACATGCACAGACGGATCGCATTGTAAAAGAAAGTACTTGCTAAAAGCGGGTGGCTGATATTAGGACACATTAATTACTTGAAATGAGCTCGGTATATGCCAAAGAAATGTTACTTTCAGTTGCCCAAGTGAACACACCATCGTTTATATAGTCTTAGAGAGATATGTTTTCTAATAATTGTGATCTTATACTTTCGACTAACAATAATCTTTGTGAATATTCTGATCTTCATCGTGTGCTTATGGCCAATTTCAACATATATCGTCGATCCGGTGGCGCCAAGAATATGGTATATACTAATGATTGGCCAATCATTGTATTCGGAGTTGTCTAATTGTGGTACATAATTTTATGTGCGGTCTTGTTTTGTAAAGACTGGCTTATGAGGAAGTGTATTCAATTTGTTTAGTCACATAAGTGCATATATGAAATAATAACCTAGACAAATATTTATATTATTATTTATTACAATAATAATAATAATAAAACCAGCATAATAGCATCACTTAGTGTGAAAATCTGCACCTTTAGCAAAAAAATAATTTTTAGGACAAAGGGTCGGGTGTATAAGATAAGTCCACAGTTGGGGAAAATACAGGTTCAGAGTTAAGATAAAGGCACCTGTACTGTTGAAGAAGGATTTGTTTTACCTGCCAAGGAACTTCTTTTCTAACTAAGAGACTATTTTCCAAACTGTAAATTCTCTAAGCCTGTTGTGCCACCCTCCCCATCCCATATATTTAAGCAACATAGCTAATAAAAATATAGTAACGCCCCCACTGAGGCATGTTATGACTCCCCCATAACACCGTAGCTTAGAGTGCACAATGGCATTTTAGAAATCTAGATTAAATGGGGGAAAGAGGTGAGTTGTCTGGTGGGCGGCGTACTTCCGTGTCTGGCCAGTTTCGCACGGGAAACCGCGTAACCAAGGGTGTTGGCACGGTGGTTGGCATAAGAGGGTGCTAGAGTATCAAGCATTGTGCCGTCCCAAATGAGGTGCTGGCCTCGGTGGAAGGGCATGAGGGTCAGACCGTCAGGGCGGCGCCCGTTCACAGCGTCGAGACCCTACAGCTCCCTTGTGCAAGGAATACCGGCAGAGCGGAGGGCTCTCATGAGAGTATCATTAAGCATCGTGTGGCGCGTCTGGCGAACGGCGCTGCGCACCCACGATAGGCCGCGATGGTCCTTCGTCGCAGCAATCGGCAAGACGACAAGAGGCAAGGCGGCGGAGCCTGGCCGGGCGGGGATTCGCCTCTTGTTGGGCAGCAGGACCATGGGAACCTGACCACCGTCGTACGGGGCCGCGATACCGGCGGCGTTCGAGCGTACGGACTACTAGGTTGACGCCGGGGCCCCGATTGGATAGACAGACGCGAGGGGCAGGTTGTCCCTTCACCTGCTCACGTTCAACCTAAATTGGCACACTTCGAAGAAAACCGCATTTTCCCCTGTCGAAGCAAATAGATATACGAGCACACTCATGTTGACAGTTTTTCTCGAAATTAGCTTAGCTAAACCGAAGATTATTCAATCGATTCTGCGGAATTGTTTTGCATAATACGATACTTATATTTTTTTCTATTTATAACGGAAGTATGTCAAACTTCCACGAAGACTGAAATTTTCTAACGAAAAAGCACTATTTTTTACTTTTAACTTCTAAATAAATCTACTTTAGAATTATCGACTCTAGGTTTTTCTCCAGGTTTTTCAAAACAGTCGGTCGTAACTTACGCAATTGAATAGGTCTAGTTTCAAATAACCAAAATGCGGTCGTGCCATTTCCTAGTTAGTTGCCGTTAAGCGGATAAGGTATAAGAGGTGGAAAGCATAAATAGTGTAAAATGTAGTCAAATGTGTACAATACATGTGCAGAAGAGTGGATGGGCTTACATTTCGTTCATAACCAAATTAATAGGAGTTAGTATATAATAGAAGTGGTGATTGTGTATCATTTCGCAGGCAGATGAAGATGAAGGGGAGTCTGAGGAATTTGACGACGACTCAATCGAAAATCTGGAGACGGACGAAGACCTCGTGCTTCCAGATTCAGTGAAAAAGGCAACAGAAGAACTTCAGAAAGAAATCGAAGAAACGATGAAGCTCAGAGATCAACTAAAGGAAGCAGCTGAGAGAAGTCAACGGCGTTTCGACGATGTTGTTGGAGAAACGCAGAAACCTGACAAGGCGTGTAACAATGATTTATATGCACACATAAATAACAGGGAGTCTGTGATGATAAAAGTTATTGGTTGTTCTAGATAGAAGATGACATACTCTCCTTTTTAACAGGTCTTACTTAATATTTACATTACTGAGCCGTAAACGCTGTGTCGGGCCTAAGATTGGTACACCAAATTAGAATAACTCTTCAAATAGCAGATTAAGATAAAGCGTGTCTTTTTATATTTGTAAATGTGTACGAAGTGATTAAGTTTTGAGAAAACTAATAATGTTTTCCTTCTAATTATGGTTCTCTATTTTTTAAGTGAATTACTTTACCGAAACTGTCGAAAGCCAGAGGCGGCGGGTTCGAGCCCCGCTGCGTGACATGTAAGAGAGCTTAAGCGTTGTAAAATTGCAGCTCCTTTAATAAACCAATAAAGCTTTACCTTTAACTTTACCGACGAGCAGCTAGTGTCTCAATTCTTTTTTTTTGAGCTGACTCTCAGCTGTTCCCTTATCTGACAGGCCTCAGCTCTTAACCTTTAGGTATTACTATTACTGGCCCCGACAGCTAGTGTCTCAATTTACCCGTAGACAACTAAAGCAATTTAGCAGAAATAGGTAGGTAATAACAAGGTCTTGTTATTCACTTACGAAGAACTTATTTTACGTTCAATAATAATGTATTATAACAGGAATCGTCGGATAGCACATACGATGCTTCAAAGGAAAAAGCCATTGAGGTTGCCAAGAAAACTCAGGAAGAAATTGATCGAGTGGCTAAAGCTACGAAGGAGGCCGCGAAGAAGGCATTTTCTGACACCCGGCAAGCTGAACAGGAGGCTGCGACGAGAATTCAAGGTGCAATCGGCGGAGCTGGCACAACTGCCCAGAATGTGGGACAATTTATCAGCAAAAAGGCCGATGAATCTTTTAAGAAGGAGGTTAGTAGAAAGAAAGATCTCCAATGTTTGTTTTTAGCGCAGCTCCTTTTTTACAATTGTTGGTTTGTCGAGACTAATGGCACTCATTCTCTAACTGTCAACAAAAGCATCTAATAAACATCGTGCTGTGTTAATTCGATACCTGTCTTGGAAGAAACTTTAATAGTAGAGTATTTCTGACATATGAGATGACATCTTTTGGTTTTGGCATTAGTTAGTGAATGCACAAATAACTTCAAAAGCAATCATACATCTAACATTAACTAAGTTTCGGGAAAAACTGCAGGGTGGCCGTGATGTCGGAGGAGTGAAAAACCTTCAGGACGAACTAAATGAAGCGATGAAATCAACTCAAAAAGCCGTTAAGGAAGCCAAAGAAACAGCCGGTGGAATGGCAAAGAGCCTCGATAAGGAGACCCGAGATCGATTCAAAGCAGTTGAGCAGGTAAGCGGACTACCATACTTCATTATTTCGATGTATTTAGACTGCAAGAAAACTGTGACCCTGGCAACTACATATAAATGCTTTAAGCTACAGTGGTGTGCATAAACTTAAGACACCCCTATATTTCAACAAATCGTTACAAAGAATACACATTTGAAGCATGTATTCTGTATCAGATTAATGTGCGTGTCAAATGACATACATACCATAAAGAACAGCGCATATGACGGCGCAAACAGCCTGCTACAATGAAATGTGTCATTTTTCGGGTGTGCAAAATGATAAGTCACCTTCAGTTATCGAGTATTTTCGCTGAATTTATCCAGTTTGATAAAAGGGGAACAGCTGAGGGTCAGCTCGAAAAAAGAGAGAGTTTATCCAGTTTGTTTTGAGCATTCACTCTGTACTGTAGTCATGGGAGACGCTTCGAGCCTTACTGATACGGAGAAAGCAGTTATTACTGCTTTACACCGAGCAGGAAAGACCCTGGCTACAGTTTCCAGTGAAGTTGGCAAAAGTCGTCGCGTAGTGCGAAATTATTTACGCATTCCGTCGACGTATGGTACTAATGAGTCCAAAGAAGGTCAGCCAGCGAACTTGCATGCACATTTGTCGACTGGCCTCGAATTCTACCATAACGTGTGTAGCAAGTAGGCAAGAGTTCAGGTTCATAAATTAGCAGTTTTAAGGACAATTAAGCGTTATCCGCAAATGAAAACAAGACCTCGTCCTCAACAGCGTAACATGACTGCCCAACTAAACTTCGCTCGCAACAATACGGACAGAGACTGGACAATGGTGGATATTGGGGCAACGTTTTTTAAATAGTATCCTGAGGGTGCACATCTATAATATCTAAAAGGTACTATGTTGTCTCAGGTCGTCTTCAGTGACGAGAAGAAGTTAAATTTGGATGGTCTAGATAGATTTAACGGTTACTGGCATGATATACGTAAAGAGTCGCGGTACTTTCGAAGCGCAATTTCGTTTTTGCTTTGAGGAGCTTGGCAAACTCGCACTTGCTTTCGTCTCATATCGAATGAATAGCGAAGACTATCAGGCGATGTTGACCCACAATCTATTACCGTTGGGTCAGATTTCATCGACTGCCAATTATTTTTCAACAATTCATGTCACGGCACAAAGTTAAAACCCTAGAGTGACCAGCGTGTTCTCTGGATATCAACCCGATGGAAAACCTCTTAGGCATTCTTGTCCAGTGAGAATATGCGTCGAATCAGCAGCATAGATTTGTGGAAGAACTAAAAGAGGCGTTGTTGCAGGCCTGGCAAGGAGTCAGCGCCCAAATTCTGCTAGATATCATTGGTTGTATGGCAAACCGACTCTTTAATGTTGTAATCAGCGAGGGCGTGTCGCACGATACTAATTAGCACAAGAAAGCAAGAATCAACCCAGCGAAAACACTCGACAACTGAGGATGATTTATCATTTTGCACACTTGAAAAATGACACATTCCATTGTAGCAGGCTGTTTGCGCCGTCATATGCGTTGTTCTTTGTGGTATGTATGTTATTTGACACGTATATTAATCTGATACAAAATAAATGCCTCAAATGTGTATTCTTTGTAACGATTTGTTGAAATATAGGGGTGTATTAGGTTTATACACACCGCTGTATATTGCATGCTATGATAGATCGGGTTCCCGGGTATTTAACTGAATCTTGGTTGTTAAAAACGTAAGAGACCACATGCAAACAATAATAGCAATGATGAGATCGGCTGACAACCTCTTGTACAAAGGATATTTTTATGGATGACTAGTAGTATTACACCTGTCCACTGTGATACTACCAACTTTTTTTTTTTTTTTTTTGGACCACCCACGACTTTGTGGGTGGCAAGTTTATTAAGACAAAATTACGGAACATGTACATGATTACTTCGTAATTTTTGGCTGTGTTCTTCTTTTCTTTCTACGAACGCACTTGCCGGGCCATCTCCGCACGCTCCTTGCGCGAGATGGCCTCCTCTGCAAACTCTTGCACTGCTTCCCACTTTTCTGCACTCTGCAGCATGTGCTGTACTAAGTTCTGAGTGGTTACTTTGTCTTCTATCTTCCGCTCCATCTTGAGTCTTTCCTCTTGGAACGCTTCACACTTCAGCAGTGTATGTTCTGCGTCGTCCTCTGCCCCGCTGTCGCAGTGGACACAAAACGGCGATTCTACCTTCTTAAATTTATGAAGGTATTTCGCAAAACACCCGTGCCCGCCGAGCAACTGGGTAAGTCTGTAAGTGGTTTCACCATGTTCTCGGTGGAACCACCCGCTTAGGTCGCGGATGATGGACTTGGTCCACCTCGACGTCCCTCCCTGCTCCCACTCTGCTTGCATCTCTCTGATGCTTTCCTCTCTTACAGCGACTGGGCCGGTATTGAGGTCTCTGCCCAACTTGGCCCTTTCTTCTACCTTCAGGTCCCAGGGGACCATCCGGCTCAGGACCAGGGCCGTGAGGGTGGCCGTGGTCCTGTATGCACGGCACACGCGCAGTGCCAGGACACGCTGCGTTTTTCTTAGCGCTTTCACGTTACACTTCTTCTTCAGCGCCTGTCGCCAAACCGGCGATGCGTAGAGCACCACCGATTCTGCAACGGTTGCCAACAGACGCCTTTTCCCCTCGCTGGCACCCCGTGTTCTCGGCATGAGCCGGCAGAGGTTTGTTGCCGCCTGCTCCGCCTTCTTGGTGGCATATCGTATGTGAGCACTAAAGGTCATGCCTTGGTCCAGCATGACCCCCAGGTACTTTACCTCCTTCTTCGGGGTGACCACTTGGGTCCCGTGCATCAGGGCCATGGGGGCATTCAGCCGTTTCCTCCCTATTAGGAAGATGGCCTCTGTCTTTTCCGGTGCGAGGCGAAGCCCGTGGGCCGTCATCCAAGTTTCCACCTGGGCGATGGCCTCGTTCGCCTTCCTTTTAATGTCGCTTTCCTTTTTGTCCTTGATAATGAGCACCAGGTCGTCTGCATACGCCACCGGTGTGACCTCTTCTGGGTAGTCTAGCCTCAGCACGTCGTCGTAGGCCACGTTCCACAGTATCGGCCCTAAGACCGATCCCTGTGGTACGCCCGCCGTCATTTCGTGCTCTGCTCCGTCCCAGTTGATCCTCCGTTCGCTGAGGTAGCTGTTGATCACCTCCTGGAGGAATCGCGACACTCCCTTTCTCTCCAGCGCTTCGCACACCGTGCTCCAGGGGATGGAGTTGAAGGCGTTCTTCACGTCTAAGAGCACCGCAAGACAAAATTTCCTTGTCCTCGGCGTTCTTTCTCTCTCCTCTTGGGCCAGTCTCATTACGCTTTCCAGAGCGGTCTGCGTCGATCGTCTCTTCCTGAAACCATGTTGGGCGTCCGAGAGGAGGTTGCCCTCCTCCAGTTCGGTCACTAGCCGTCTCGCTATTACTGCCTCAAACGCCTTCGCCACGACGCTAAGCAGGCAGAGAGGTCGGTAAGCCGAGGGGGAGTCCAACGGCTTACCCGGTTTCGCTAGTAGTACTAGCTTGGCCGACTTCCACTGGGTAGGAAAGGACCTCTCTGTGAGAAGCTTATTTACAATCGTGGCGAAGTAGTCCGGTCTCTCTTTGATCAAGGCTTTGATCGCTTCTGGGGGAATACCATCCGGGCCTCCCGCTTTACGGGCGGCGATGCGTTCCCCAGCTTCGCGTACCTCCTCTTCTGTAACAGTGGGTGGCGGCGACGTGTCATGGTCGTCTTGCTGCAGCCTGGGTTGATGGGTAGGAAAGAGGTGCCGGATGGCCCTCATTCCCTGTTCCCTCGCCATCTTGGGAGGGGCCGCGCCAAACCTCTTCATGACGATTTTGTACGCGTCTCCCCATACATTTGTCTCTACCTGCTCGGTTAGTTCTCTCCATTTACTTTCTTTGCTTCTCCGTATTAGGAGCTCATATTCGTGTTTCCTCAGCTTGTATTCTTGTTCTATCGGGGGTGGTGTACCTCCTCGGGTAGTCTCCCTCCGTTGTCTTGTGTAGATTCTTCTTACAGTGTTGCATTCCCGTCGTGCTCTTCCTATTTCCCTCGTCCACCAGTATTTCGGCCTCCGGTGGCGGCCCGCCGAGTGTGTCACTGGTGCTGCTTCCTCGCACGCTTTCTCGAGGATCTTTATGAGGTTCCCCTCTATTCGTTCGTCCTCATGCGCTTCGCACCATCTTCGGGTGGCTTGTCTAAGCTTGTCTTTGTCAAGCCGTTTGGCTAGCCACTGTCGCCGCTGCTGTTGTTGGGGGGCCCGCTGCAGAGACAAGTCGAAGCTGATGTAGTGGTGGTCGCTGAGGGATTCCTCATCGTCCATCGCCACCCAGTCTGTTACCCCTCCAGAATAAAGCGTCAGGTCGATGAATGCCGTCTGTCCCCTCCTGGAGAAAGTAGGTGTTAGCCCGTCGTTTGCCAACTCCAGGTCTGCTGTAGCCGCCCATTCGAGCAGCTCCCATCCCCTCGGGTTTGTGGCCCTGCTCCCCCATTCCGTTGCCGCCGCGTTGAAGTCACCGGTGACGACGAACTTTCCGCCTTGGTGCATCACGTTCTCAATTTTGGACAGGAAATCGGTGAACTCCTGCAGGGATCTATTCGGGGAGAAGTAACAGCTGAACACTGTCGTTCCCCCCGTTTTTACCCAGGCAAAGCCGTCACCTCTTCCCTGTTCTTCTATTGTCATGCTTCTGTCCACTATCCAGACAGCCGCATCTTCTCGCTCGTCTAAGAGCCAGCCTTTCTTCTTGGCCAGCTTCACATTGGGTTCTGTGACCAAACACATGTCCACTTGAAGCCTCGTGGCTGTTGCCTCAAGTAGATCATGTGCCAGCCGGGCCCTGTTCAGGTTAACCTGTAGAACCTTAATCATTTTTAGGGTGAGGGAGGGGGACCCCGCCACTTTCGCTGCCGTCATTGCTTGGGCAACGAGCCGACACTCGTGGCGTGGTGAATCCATCCTTGTCTACAGTCGCCCTCTTCTTTCCCCCACGGTTTTTATCCGCCACTGGTGCTGCCACTGCCTCAGTTGCTCCGTCGGACTGTGGCGCTTGAGCCGTCCCTGCTGCGGTCTCTGAGGCACGACGGAGGGCCTCCCTGTTCCTTGCTTTGGCTTCTTCCCGCAGCTCTTTCAGCTTTGCCGCCATTTTCGGGCATGTGGCGGAGTAGGCCGAGTGTCCCTCCACTTCACATGAGTGGCAGTACCAGTCCGGCTTCTCGCAGCACCAGGACACATTCCCGGTGTCTCCGCATCTGTAACAGCGCTTACCGTCTAGCCGTTCTTCACTGCAGTTCTTGGCCTGGTGGCCTGGTTTCTGACAGCGGTGGCATACCGGCAGCTGGTGCCATTCCTCGGTGCGTGAGGTTTGGCCGCAGATCGTTATCTTGCCTTTCGCGATGAGGCGGGCCGCCGCAGAGGTTGGCAGACCGACAAGGCATTGCCATCGTCCTCTTGTTTCTCGCGGTTCCTCGGTACGGATGGGTATCCCCGTCGGTAGTCCTAGTTCCTTCCGCACTATCTGCTCTATGGTGCTTCTATCTGCGAGTGCATAGACGTCTCGCAGGACAACCGACTGCATGGGTCCTACGCCCTGCTTGCAGTCAACTGTCGCCTTTGCTCCATTCCGGATAGCCTCGGCGAAAGATTTCCCTGCGCCTGCTTTCGACTCGCTTACCCTAATGATAAGGTCACCCTCTTTCGTCGTCGTTATACCCCGATTCAGAATTCGGACTCCGGCTGCGTCCGGGTTGATATGCTCCCTGATGGAGCGCAGAGTCTCCACCGCACTCTTTCCCTCCAACTTCTTGATCCAGAGCGTACTCTGCCCCTGCCATTTATCCTCAGTCTTGTCGCCTGTCGCCCTGGTCGTCGTTTTGACGCTCTGCCGGGTGTACAGCTCTGCGTCGCATCCCAGCTGTCTGCACAGCGTCTCGATCAGCTTACGGTCGAGTTCGCTGTTGTACTCCTCTGAGATGTGGACTGCCATGTTCTCGGTCCTCGTCTCTCTTTTACCTGCCGCCATGATCCTCCGCAAACATCTGACGAAGTTCTCAGGCGCGGTGTCGTCTCGCGGAGACATTCCTATTATCAGCGCTCTGGAGGCGGGCGGAGGTCCAGCAGCCGATGCCTCCTCGTTCTCCCCGATTATTTCAAACGCGTCCTGGCTGCGTAGGACCGCCACCCTCCCAGCTGGGAGGCTAGCCGGGGCCGGGGCCGAGGGGAAGGCGGCGGCCAAGCGCGTCAGCAGTGCCGCGTCTTTATCCGAGCCCTCCCGAATGAGTAGGGCTCGCTTCTCCCTCGGTTCAAGGACGCTTTTGTTCGTTAACCCGGCCCTAGCGAACATCTCCTCCGGCCACTCATTCCGGATGACCTTCATGATGCTTGCCTCAGTCACTGCTGTCTCAATACCCGTGTCCAGCCGGGCGATGGTTTCAGCCTTTCGCCGTGCCTCGGCGACTTCCTTACCGACTTCTTCCTGGCATCGTTGGCAGGTGACTGCCTCTGTCGGCGACGGTCCCCGAGCCCGGAGCTCCGCGTTTTCCATCTCGAGGTGCGCGATGATTCCTCTCAGTCTCGATTCCTGTGACTGGGTCCTGGCCTTAGCTTCGTCCTCCCTCGTAGAGTCACGCTCTTTCTCTAGTCTCTTGGTTGTGATGACAACCTTCATCAGTTCTTCCGTCGCAATCTTGATCTCCAGGCTGGTGTGTGTGTACCTTTTGCAGCATGCCTTCAGTACCTTAGACCAGGTTTCGATGGCCTCCCTACCATCTTCATACTCCTCAATTTCGAGCAGTTCTTCCGGCCACTCTGGGGTCGGGAGCTCCGTGATGTTTTTACCTCTAATCAGTATCTTGAGGTGGTCTAGTCACTTCCTTCCACTTCCTGTCCTAAGTTTGACGCCCTCCGGCTCCATCTGCTTCGATGCCGGCGACAGCTCGAGCTTCCTCTTCTCAGGTGCCTTACTCCCTCCTTCACCGCCGATATGCCTCCCCTCCATTGGGGTGGTGTCCGTGTCAATCGCTTCGCCCGGGCGGGCTAGGTTTTCAGCCGCGCTCGAGCTCCCGGTTTGCTGTTGTACCGGTGACCGCTGCACCCCGCCGCCGCTTCGGGCGAATGGGTTGCTGATGCTTCCGCCGCCGTCGTCGACGCCGCCGCCGCCGGCTCCTTCTCTACAACTTTTGTCGCTCATCTCAACGGCCCGGCCTTCGGCCTAGGCCTCCCTTTTCTCACCCGGCCTCTTGGATGGGCTGCAGAGGGGGGTATCAGGGGAAGAGAGTAGACTAGGTCGTACAAAGTCGATCCTGGTGCCCGTCGGTGGAGCAGGGGGGGATCCGTAATCGTTCACCAGATCCCGATAATCCACGACGTGCCAGCCCGGAGAATGATACTACCAACCTACAACTCGATCAGAAACCGCATGAATTTGAGGGTACTCTTCTTATAGTGGACATAATATTTAACAATAAGTTCCTCCAGAATAGTGCCTTAAGTTATTTGTGAAATAAATGTGCAGATTCCCGTATGAAGCTACCAATGGTAGATGAGATGAACATAAGAAAAGATAATAACATTATATTCTTTCCTCCATTTCAGGGGATCCAGGAGGACGTTGGAACTGTAAGTCATAGGGTAATCTAGAGTTTTATTATTATATTCCTAATCAGTATCCTGATGTCGATGTCACCACACCTCAGGCTTATTCTTCGACACAAATCACATTTTTGTGAGCGTAGGCGAATCAGGATATCGATTGCATAAAGTTGACAAAGATGCTCCCCTTTTTGAAGGATACCGAAGTTCTGCAAAATATTTGCTCTACATTCCAGCTGCCATTTCTGCGTTAGGGTCCATTTGCGGGCGGCAGTAATATTGTAGAACAGACTCATCATTGAATTTGGGTATTTTGCATACTTTTTTATTTAATTTCATTTGGTATCTTCCCTTCGGCCAGTTGTCTACTTCATATTATGCTTAGTGGTGATGGCGGCTCTTGACTAACAGATATTGTCAACTGGAATTCTATATTGTGACCCAAATAAACTTTTTTTGTGGAACGATTTGAATATATCATACTGGGGTTTTGTATGAACATGACAGATTCAATTGGACATCGACCTAAATGTTAGGAGGAACGAATTGACCCGCAAAGGTGTCTAAGACCTTAGGCGTGGTGGTGGGCTTTGGGAGTTCAAAAAAAGTTTTTATTGTAACGCATTCCGGTCGAACAAGAGTTTCCTAAAAACTCGGCCACTCGGATCGTTCCTAATACTTATATCGAACTATGTACGTAGTTTAGTGATGTTGGAACCAAGCCCTAAAACTATGTGGATGATTTGATTTTCATAGAATGGTTAGAGGGGCCTATTTATAATATATAAAAAAAGTCTCAAGCGACAGTGACGGATCTATAGGGTTCCTCTCCCTGACTTTAACTCAAACTAGCACCATGACTAACCAAGAATTAGTCATCACACTGGGATTTACGACTAGACTTGAACAAACACGGTTTCAGGTCTGACTCACACGAGAATAACAAAATTATGTTGTCAGAGTGAGCAACACTACAAAGTTGAGTTCCATGCATCCAATGAACGATGCGACGGGCCGTTCTAATGGCAACAGCCAGTGTTAAGTGAAATCACGCGCCTATCGCATATTATCTCTACACACATGTAGAACTATGACAGAATGTATAATAATATTCAGCCAATCTCACTTACCAATGTTCGTACGCATTTGATGATTTCAGCCATTGAAGAAATTCAACAAAAACTGACTGCGTTGTCAATGTTGTAGGTGTCATATTGTGATAATTTAAATTATTAAAATAAACAAGTACTTATTGAGGTTTCCTACCTACAATTGTCGTTTTCTAGATATTATATTTAGAATATGTAGAGAAAAGTGTTTTTAGATGTATTTCCTGTTCAGCGGGTACAATTTTATCGTCGATCTTAGGAAGTACTACCACAAATTACTTAAAGCTATGTATTTTCGTGTGACCATCCCGTTAATATTCCATGAACCTTGTAAACCTCACATACGCAATCAATGATAGGCACAATATATGGTGGTTAATTGTTCCTATGTGTGTTCATTCCGGAAAATTCTACAGGACTACCGCTTTAGTTTTATTGGAATTATTGTGACTCGACAATGTTTTGTTTCAAACCACTTTTGAATTCAGCGAATGGAACTAACATGTTTCGGGGTAAAGACATTCTAGTAAATAAGTCAAATGATAACAGCTGGCCGCTGTGCTAGTTATTCGCAAACAGCCAGAGAGACACAAGTCGAAGGTTTTTTGGTCACAGATCGATTACCCACTCGATAGTTTCCTTTCCTAAGGTCGCCAACTGGCATTAGCTTTGGTTTTCTATCAGATGTAGGCTCCTAGGACTGAGAGGACCCCTTGAACTCGACACTCAACGTAAAGGAAAAGTTTAATGAGGCAACCAAAACAAACAATTTTGAGGAATTTGTTGGTATCCTGAAACTTACCGAGTCTACAACCATGCGAAGGCAATATCCCCTATTCCTATTACTCTATCATAACAGATAATTTTAGCTCTAGCAAAATAATCTATCTATATAATGAATACAGCCGCTCTCTCTGTGATTATAGCGCGATTATATTTACATTATTTCTGTATACATACACATAATATATTTGAACGCACATACATGGAAAACACTGACCCACATAATAGCTCTGTAGTTATTCAGGTTGCCTAATAGAACAGGGGGTTGTGTGTAATCCAGTGAGCCTTAGGTTTATTCTTTGCACTTTCATGAGTTGTGAAAAGAGACTTCAGAGCCTCTGAGGCATTGGGATCTTTTGCTATAGAGTAAGAACCTTTAGATTTTTCTGGAAGGATGAGTTTTGCAGAGCCAGCAGATGTACTTGTTGATGCACCAGCAGGTTCTTGCTTTATTTGTCCGACGATCTTCTCTTGTTTGATTTTCTTAGGAGCGGGCCCAGAAGCATCTTGAGCTTCGGGGTCAACCTCTTCCTTTATCTCTTTCTTGATCTTCTTGCGAGCGGCTTTAGCAACAGATTTTCGATGAATCATTCGAGCTTCCATCTCTGCTCGTTCCTCATCGTTGGGGTTCAAAGTGATGATTTCGTTGGGATTCATTACGCCACCACATTTGAGGCACTTTTCAGTGGCGACATTCTTACGTGCTCGTTCGCTAAATACACAACCGCATAGACGGTTGAAGACAAACTTATACTTTCCATTCATTTCAAGGCCGGTGGTTGGACAAATGTAAGCTGTAACCGCATGGTCAACGTACTCGGTACCTTGGGTCCGCATGTCCTTGAAGGCCGGGTTGTCCGTGAGGACCAGCTCAGTGACATCCTTTAACTGCCGAATGTGTGCGGCTATCTCTAGGAAAGATTCCCCGCGAGTTAGCAAATACTGAATAACGGCCTCTTTATTATATAGTCTCCCTAATTGACACGCCACAATCGGCTGCTTCAGCGATTGCTGAAAGAAATAACAAGCAAAGTTGGCAATGGGTTAGATCATAATAATACGTACCCTTATGTTTAGGAAGCAATAGATCAATATCAAGAGTCACGCAGATTCTTTCTATTTGAAATAAACAACATGACAGATATTTTCAGATATGCTCGTATTTTTTGATTAATCAATAAACGAATCTAATTTTGCATGTGCTAATGCCTATAGATCGGTTAACGACACAAAGCAAGGATCAGGGTAAAAAAAATTCAAAAGTCTAGATTACTAAAGAGGATTAGACCACACCTGTTCTACGCTAATAGACCACCGACACAGAAGAACATAAAATTCTCTTTCAAACTTAATCTGTTTGCCTGTATTTGAGCTTGAGTGTGTAAAATCATGTGGAGGAGCATGTACTGAACAAAAACCTGGCGTCTCTGGATAAGCTGCTGGCAAAGGCCGCGCCTGCTGCCTGCCAGGTCACTTCTTTGCTTTCATCAACAACAAAAACAGGAATAACACTATCGCCGCCATGAGACCAGCAACATAGTTTTCGTTACTGGAAACAACGTACATAGACACACTCTAAACCTCAGGTAAAGCTAAATATATAAAGGGATTATGGCGGGCAACGTGTGTTATTGGAGGGGTATACTGATAGGAATATAATATATATATATATATAGCATTAGCTCAGCCTGTTTGTACCTTAACGATCGCACTTCGCATTCGAATAAATAACAGTTTGCCGTCGAGTGGAGTGATAAACTCCGGATATCCACAAGAAACAATTTTCGGCCAACTAATGTATAGATTATATGAAAACTTACTTAGATACCCCATGGCATCAAGACGATATTTTACGAAGACGATATGAAAATATCAATCACCCGAAAAGGATCGCCCGCAGAAGATACGGGAAAAAACCTTGATCTATAGTTATGAATTCAGAAATGTACGGTGCTTCAGTTCGAGTACGATAGTCTGAAGAAGGATTGTTACGGATTGTTGAAGGTCAAAGGATGGCCAACGCAAACACGATTCGAGGGTTAGAAGGATCACGATTAACAATCTGAAATGCAACGAATATATACACAATGTACGTACCTGGGAAATTGCACAGTGTTTCCATTTAAATGCGTTTTCTGAGTGGGCATCTTTCTGTTCATCTTTTTGCTTGGTACGCACAAGTTCATCACGACGTGGGATAGTTCCCCCGTCGCATCCCATGGTACTTTTTCACACGGGAGTTGCACTGAGAAAAAGGCAGTATGACTTGGTTCAAGTATGAATGTTTAAAGTACAACATACGATTCTCACACAGTATTGTCAGCTGTGAGGAAAACAGACGCCATCCCATGCCATTAGGTAAACAATGATATTCATGATTTGCGTCTGCAGGACTCGAGATGCTGAATTTTGTCTAGAATTGTTCCGTATATTAGTCAAACCATATGTGTTTGCAGTGTGTATATATAAATATATAGCACCATCATTTTTAGTTTACAACCCAATCAATCCCATTCATGGGTACAATCAATTTATTTCTCTCTAAAACCATGGAATGAATTCGTCGTTAGGAATCAACGTATGAACGCATCTTCGCGCGGCAACATTCCAAAGCAGTTCGTTTCATATGACGTTGGTTGTGATGATCTCATATTTTTGATTGTTCTTGGTGTTTTAATTTACCCATGATACAAACTTGCTAAACAAAAACGAGATACTTTCACGACCTAGTTAGTACATAGTGGAAAACAACACAATGAAGTTCCGTGGCGTTATCAGGAATTCCCACAACCTTCAACTTTTTCTCCGTAAGTGATGAAGCCAGTCAAGTATACAATTATATATGATGTTCATAAGTAATATATTTTGTGATAAAGGGTGTTAGAATCGTTTATCTATTGCTTGGATAGTGGCATTTACAAAAAAAAATTCGAAATCCACTTTTTTTTTGAGGAGGTTTAACGTGGGTGTTATTTTGCTACCGTTCTAAATGCAAGTTGAAGTATAACAGATATAAAAAAAGTGGCACAAGTTATAGTCTGGGTTCCCATATTGATCCTGATTATAATTAAAAATCCCGCAGTTCCTCAGTCGAAACTGAATCGCTCCCTATTCTGGGCAAATTTGAACACTTCAAAAATGTTGATGTAATATTTGTAGATTTTCTCAATATTTTGCCATACTCTCAGCATGTTGAAAACTAACGAAAGGGAAATAATAGAGGAACTCAGTCGTAACCAAGGTTTAAAGAACACATGCAATTTCAGTATTTAGTACTTGTATTAAGTATTCATATATTAACATTATTGATGGGCTATCGCGTACATTGGAACACGTTCGACCGTAATATCACAATTAGATTATATTTGATTCAAATTCAATATTGTAAATCGATGTCTGACGATTATGTTTACGTAAATGACTAGGACGCATTATGCAAATTCATACTTATTAAAATTTCAACCCGCGCCACAAATTGAATAGCTACGGCGTGAGCCTGGCAATAGTGACGCTAGAGATTTAGTTTATTTATATTTAAATTTATATATATGTGGACAGTCAAAAAGCTATTTTTACGTAGGTCGATTCCTTGCTTACTCCTTCTTATTTGCATACGAACGAATTTAAACTAAATTCAAAATTAACCACGCTGATTTTCGTATTTTTTCGGTGTTAGAACTTTAATACGTACAAATAATTTAATTTATTCAATTATAAAAATGGGCCACAATTGTACTCGCTGAACGTGACAATATGTCAACGATACAACATCTAAGAACACCTTTCTCTATATACCCTTAATAGAAATCTAGAACAAGAAGGACCTACTTCCCGAATCCTTAACCGTGCTTCCTTAAAATAGAAATTGGGTTGCCCCATTGGATATCGAAGGAAAAATCTTTGCATTAAAAATTCGGTTGCACATGGCTCTTCTAAAGCGGATTCTAACCTTTCTCCTAATATCTGAAGAAAGTTTAATGATTGTATCCCCGGTCCCCCCAATGTTTCGAAGGCAACAGGTCTAAAGTAGTATTCATTCATCATCGGTGTATTGGTTGTAAGACCAGGCTGTGTTGCTCGTTGACTGACATAAAAAAATGCTAAACTGTCAGTCACAGTGCAATCCCAAACCAGAATTTTACCTCTGGAAAAGGGGATTAACGACATACCGTCAGGACGCTTTCCTTCAGAGCGACAAATAGCCGCCGGTTTACGAATGCAACGAATAGATGTGGAGCGAAGAGCTCTGGCCAAAGTTTCATTTAATAGAGAGTGTCTCGGACCACATCCCACACTTTTTATACAAGATAGTCCACGCCGACCAAGAGAATCAAGCGGTTCTCAGGAATGTGGAGAAATTAAACTACTTCACAAGCCTAAACCTATTACAAGACGGGTATATTGATTATCAAGTATAGTTCCCATCAGAGATGAGGGAACAGCATTAAGCCAAGCTCCAGTCCACGACCTAGTAAGCGCCTTCAACCTGGCTCGTTCTACATCGCTCGAAGCCTCATCAACGAGGGACTGTTGAACTGATTCATGATAAACCTGCATCCATTTGCGTTGAATCACCAGATCTTCTACCTGTATCTTGTTAAGTGGGTTAAGTTTCTCATTTAGTTCACCTCTGGTTGATACAAAGTGCTTCCAAGTATCTTCAGGTACCAGTTTCTTGAGCAGATCGAATACATACACGCGATGGCACTGGGTTCAGCTAAAGAAGCTGCTGTTGACAGACCAAATCCTCCCACCCCAACAGGAAGTGATGCTTTTTTTGCGCTATCGGAGAAAGTTTAATGTTTAACGAAGAAGACGAAGAGTTCATAACTTGGTCATTGAATAAATCCATTGAACTTTAATTGAATATATCGATTTACAATTAACTCCGCACAGACCAAATTCCGCTTGCTTTCACAGATTACTGGTTCACATCACTGAGACGAAATAACATATCTCTCTCTCATTCT